>OZ007596.1:116443735-116828735 GCA_963931845.1 Maratus michaelseni
AAAGAAATATTTCAAGTTTTTTTAAAAAGCATAAATTCAACAACTGATTAATTATAGTAATTTAATTATACAACCCCGCCAGATTTTACAAAGTAATAAAAAATATTAGGTACGTTTCATTGAAATGAAATAATCAAATTACTATTTCATTTTCATTTTTACGAAATAATCAAACTATTTTCTTGAAAATAATATTTTGTTTCCTGCCAAATAACATTTCGTTTTGATTTCGTTAATTAAGTAGTTTCATTAATTAATTTATTGCTGATGAATACAACGAAAATTTTGTATGGTTTCTTAGTTGCAGTTTGCATTTTTGCTGAAAGCGCATCTTATTTTTGCAAGTTCAGTAATTTTTTTTAATAAAATGCATTCATTAGCAGGTTTTATAAGCTAATATAGGACAACAAATTAAAACAAAACTGAAGGTTTAATATAATTATTGAAATAGGTATATTATTCAAACAGTCCAAAAACAGATCATCCTGCTTTTATAATGCCCGTATATATACTTAAATCTTATTTTAGTTTCTACCATACCTCAGGCAGTATATATATATTTTTTCAAGAGCAGTAGTAGTATATTTGTGTCTTTTTTTTAATAGCACTATTATTGTTAATTACTATTAATCGTTAATTAAGTAGCGGAAGATATGTGGAATATAAGCGGAAAAGCTGGGTATGGATTATACTTTTTTTTTAAACATCAAACTTAACCATATGTGTTTTTTAAGATGGATAACTGACTATGTTTTTAATGGTAACTTTTAATATATGTATATATTAATCTTCTATATATCAGTTAATACTGAATTTGAATAAGAAATTTGTCAAATTAGTCAGCTATAGACAAGTTGGCTTCTTTTAAGGAGACTTATTGTTAGGTGGCAAGCTTGGTGAGAATTGTACGCTAACGGATACGAATATATAGTTTTATTTTGCGTATGGTTGGGAAAATGAATACAACAATGAAAGATAATAATTATTGACAATATAAATAAATTCATTTTAAAGAAGTTTAATAGTAATTAACAATAATAGTGCTATTAAAAAAAAGAGACACACGTATACTACTACTGCTCTTGAAAAAATACATATACTAATACCTGAGAAATGGGAGAAACTAAAATAAGATTTTAGATATATTATTTTTTTTCAATATATTTTAGTATTCTTAAAATGATTTTCTAAATCAGTACAGTCTAAAAAATACAAATGTTTCGTAATCTACGAAAATATAATATAACCATGGACGAAAATATACAATAACCTCTTCCAAGTTACTCATGATTTCGAAAATCGTTCTTTACCTTTATGAATCTCATAAACAAATAAATTTTAGAGATCTAAAGAAGCATTTATACAAAAAAAAGTTTATTTTCTACCACTAATTTTCGTGAAACGTTTCCAAGTATTTTTTATAGTGTATTATTCCATTTTTTTAAAACCGGAATATCGGTTTTTAGGAGGCAACCGATTCTCAATCAAACACTTTCAGATGCGTTGCTGAATTTATACACGTAAGAGTAACAGAATAATATTCATTTTAATGTTAATGTGAATGCTGTTAATTTATTATGTTTCCTTGTAAAACATGTTTGTTGCACATGAAAATGTTTAACTGAGAATTGATAGCATCCAAAAAAAACCTGAATTCTGGGTTGAAAAAACTGATTAATACACTATTAAAAACTATTCGGAAACGTATCAGAAAATCAGTGGTAGCAAAGGAACTTTGTATAAATGCTTCTTTAAATCTCGAAAATATATTGATTTCTGGGGTTTATAAAGATAAAGGGTGCTTTTCGGAAGCGTGGGTAACTCGGAAGAGATTATTGTATATTTTTGTTTGTAGTATATTATAAATTCATAGATTAAGAAATGTTTGTCTTTGTTTACAGTGTGTTTAACGAGGACTTTTTATAATTAATACATAGTAGCAAGAAGTATAATAAAAAAATTCGGCAAAGAATAAATAAACATAGTAAAACCCATTTTGGATAATAAACCCATTTATTGGAAAATCGCAACTCATTGGGGATACATTATATGTTCTATTATTATTATTATTTTTATTGTTATTGAGAGCTAATATTTTCTGCTAATTTACCACATACTAGCAATAAATGTGATTTAGAGATATTCTCAAGAATGCATAACGAATTGTAAACGCCTTAATTGGAAACTTGCAACTCTTCCACGGATATATATATTATGCGTGATTATTATTTTTTTTTCTGAAACTCAATATTTTATGCCACATATTTTGTGCTACATACATTACAAGTATGAAAAAGTCTTTCTGGCCTGTACCGGGAGGACAATGTAGCTTTCCTATATCTCTGTTTTAAAAATTTAGCTAATGTTACTCGAAAACAGCAAGCTAAAAAGCAAAGAACCCGATCACAGAAGATTAGTTAATACTAAATTTGAATAAGAAAATCGCCGAATTAGTCAGCTATAGCCAAGTTAGCTTCTTTTAAGGAGACTTATTGTTAGGCGCCCAATTTTGTGATATCTCGCCAAGTATCGCCAAGTTTGGCGATAACTGGACGCTAACGGATACGAATATAGAGTTTTATGCGTATGATTGGGAAAATGATTACAAGAGTGAAATATAATAATTTGCGAGAAATCACGTTCACTAAAACTCAAAAATTAATCCCTGATTTTTTGTATGTTGTAATCTGCTGTCTTGTTTCAAAATGTCAGCCACCCTGATAATAATATTTGGATCACCCAAGTAACAGAAAATGCTCAAAATTTTCTGTCACTGTAGCAAATGACTATGTAGGTCCTGTTCAACATTTGTGTGTATTTGTGTAAGCATTTGTGTAAGCTAGAATTTCAAACTGCTATATCTCAGCCATTTTTTAAGATAGAGGCAAAACAAAAAATGCTCCGGAATCCTTGTATCAAGGCCTAACACTTAAACAAAAAATAAATTTGAGTTTCGAATTCTCTCTCTCTCTCTCTCTCTCTCTCTCTCTCTCTCTCTATATATATATATATATGTGTGTGTGTGTGTGTGTGTGTGTGTGTGTGTGTGTGTGTGTGTGTGTGTGTGTGTGTGTATCAACATTTGAACGAAGGGTGGTTTTGGAGTCTGGGGGTCATGATCGGTGAAAATACACTGAAATTTTCCGGAATTGCTTCCCTCCGAACTGTTGCAATAGGTAGCTTATTTACTTTTTGTAATGAAAGCTACCTAAAATAGCTCTACTCAAAATCTGCTCAAGAATAAATGACGATGTATATTGAGTACATTTTCTGGCAATTCGTGATTATGCAGTGATATATTACATATGATTGTGATTATCTTGTGATATATTACATATGAATATTTTCAGTTTTAAATAATGACACATGACAATAAAGTTTTTCATAAATATCAATGATAAATCACTTTTCACATCATTTCAATATTTATGTATGCATTTCTTAAAAGAAATGTGGTAAATAGAGAAATGTTTAAGCTTAATATTTTGATCGGTCACTTAAAAGAAATTGAACTCACATTCCATATAATAGAAATAAATACCTGTGAAATATATTTATTTATGAAGCGATTAAACTATCGGAAGTTAAATATTTATCTATACAATATTAAATATACGAAATATGTTTACACATAGACTTAATAAAAATATCTCAGCCATATACATTTCAAAATGAGTTAGTATATTTTGTGAAATATATTTACTTAACTGAATGATTACAAGAAAGTAAATACATACTTAAATTCTAAACCTATTAATATAATTTGTTGAACAAATTTACTTTATAATCAATTAAAAGAATCACATATTATATATATATAATAAACAAATAAATGTACATTAAGAATTAAATTTAATGAACACATTTGTTTCTTATGAATGATTAAATAAGACTTATCAGAACATATTTAAAAATAAATTAGTATCTATTTATTTCTATTTTAAAATAATAAATGTTTACTGTATTTTATATAATATTTTTCCAATAAAATATCTTTCCTATAAAACATTTTTTCCTTCTAGTAATTAAAAAAAAAAAACAGTCAATAAATACAACAGATTGTAAATAATAAATGCATTTTCTGGTATAAATGACACACTTTATAAAAGAAAATGGTTTTCAACTATATATTACAAACTATTTGTGTTTCTTCGTTACATTAAAGTATATTTTTAATGTTTCTTTAACTTTTCCTATCAATAAGTAACGAACAGTATATATTCATAAAGAATGAATACATTTTGGAATACAGATTTATTTAAGACATTGATGTAAAACATATTTATTAAATATCTGGAAAAATGTATTCTGTATTTTTCTTCCATTTTATCTAGAATACTAGATTTTTATTTTCTACTTTGACTGTAAAGAATTTTCTTGTCAAACATTTAAAAGAATGAGACAGTATATAATTTTATTGTTAATAAATTTCTTTTGTAAAGTATATTTATTTGATTCGTCGCTTAAGGTGGTCTAAGTCAAAATATTTTATTATTTTTTATTTATAATTATCTTTTATCTCCCCCCCCCCTTCAAATGTATCTATACACTGCCCAGTTTTGGCAAATCAAAATAAGTTAATCATAATTTAAAATACATAATTTCATAGCTGCAATAGCGCATTTAGTTGTGTATTTATATATTTCATATTTTTAATAAATTTTTGTGTACAAATGCTGATTAATCCCTTGCCATTATTCCATGAAATTTTTCCATTGAAATACCAATATTTGTTAAATATTTGCTTTGGATTGAAAATATTAGTATTGAAATAAGGGCAATTGTTTTGTCAACATCGGTGCAATATTAGAAAAATGTAAACACCCTGATGTTGGGTCAATATTTTATGAAAAAATTTGCTAATACTGACCCAGATACAGCGAAAATAAGTAATAAATTTATCTAATAGAATCAATAATAGTTGATAATAATCAATGTTTTACTTTGTGAATTAGATTTATTTGAGACATCGATTAATCCTACAGTTTCTACGTAAGATCTACCTGAGCAATTTTCATTTTCCTCATTTTCATTTTCATTTTTAATACGTAGTTGAAAAGTTTTTTTTGAATTTGTTTTGTCTGTCCGTCTGCCTGTTCGATCTCTAACTCGTGTAAATATACTCGGATTGCAATGCAATTGATATATGTTATTGAGCTTGGCCATGTGATGTTTGGATTGAAAGTCAAGTGTGTAGCCCTTATATAGTTCATTTACAGGGACACTCAAAAGTACTCCGTTACATTATGGTCTATGGAGGAAAATCATTTGCGGCATATTTTAATGGGGTTACACTATTCGAAACATAATGAAATTTACATGAATTATTGAGGTCTACTATAAAAAAGTTACTTTAGAATAAGTTATGTGTAGCAATCACAGTTCATTTACAAGGCACTGGAAAAAATTCGTTATATTAATTTCTACGAGGAAAAATCGTTTGCGGTCTATTTTAATGATGTTACACTGTTACAAACATAATGAAATTTATATGAATTTATGAGATGCATTAAAAGATACTTTCTGTAGCATATGGAGTGCAAAGCAATTATCATTCATTTACAGGGTCACACAAAAGAATTCGGTTATATAATGGTCTACGGGGAAATACTGTTTGCAGAGTATTTTAAATTATGTTGCATTATTTCAAACATGATGAAATGGATATACATTACTGAAGTTTAGTACAAGATGCTTGCTGCAGAAAAGCATGTGCATAACATTTATCGTTCATTTACAGTGCACAGTGTGGTATTTAGTCCCAAAACCTGGCCAAAATTATTTTATACCTCTAAAAGCTACACATCTAGGTTTTTATTAGCTCTCAGGCTTTGATAGCCTGAGAGCTAATGTTCCCGCCGGTTCTGTATGTACGTACGTATGTATCTATGTATGTACGTATGTATGTACGTAACGCGATAACTCTTGATAGAAATAACCGTTTTGCTTCAAATTTTGTGTATAGGTCCATTGTGATAAGGCGCTTCTTTGATTAGTTTTGGGGGTTCATTGGTTAAGTATAAAGGGGGGGGAACGGGGGGCTAACTCCCCCTTAATTTAGATACATGAGTTTTTCATGCAGAATTATCCGATTTTCTTCAAATTTTGTATAGATATTCATTGTAATAAAGCACTTCTTTGGTTTGTTTTGGGGGTTCATTGGTTAAATATAAAGGAGGGAATGGGGGATGATCCCCCTTAATATATAGTCAATTTCCTTATTTTTCGAGAGGCAAGAGTATAATATACAATTAGTGTGAAAAGCCTGTGATCTCAATGTCCTCAGTTTAAGTGATCAGTTTTCTTTTTTATTTGAATTGTAGAGTGAAAGCGGTAAAATAAAGTCTTATTTATAAATGAAAGCATTTATTCATCAGTTTCATCACTATTACTCTCTTTAAGAATATTAACATTTGTAATATCACTTTCTGATAACAGATGTAAAACTTCAGACGATAAGGGCTTTCTTTTCTAGTTTGTGTTGCATTTCATGCTAGTTATTAGCGAGTCAGAAGTTAAAAGAAGCCTATTCAGGATATCAATGTACAGGCCACTCGCGAAAATTTTCTTCTGTAGTTTAATTTAAATGACCTAATATGTTTATTGCGAGCTTCTGCAGACTCTTCAGATAGTTGGCCTATTGGCAGAATAGCTTTTTTTTTTTATAACGTCTGCTCAATGACGAAGTACCTTGTGCATTGTAAGGGACATGGGATAAAAATCATATAGTGACACATACAGTTCAGCCGTCTCTTAGCAATATTTTTCAAATTCTTCTGTATTAATTTTGTACTAGTATTGTTTTCTCCAAATATTGTCCTTGTTTTTATGAGTAGCTACCCATTTTTGTTTGAACTGATTTTTAATAACGGAGAGCTTTTGCTTCATCTCAGCTATCCTTGGATCACCTTCAGAATAATTTCTCAATAATTCTTGCTCCATAAATTGATGATTTCCATCAAATGTTGACGCATTTGAGCAATCCATGATGATATACAACTCATATCGAGTCATAGATCTCAATTCAGAAGGCCCTGTTACCAAAATAAATAAAAAAATAAATAGCAGTAATTTATATAAAAAATTGTAGGAACCAACAAAAAAATTCTTTAAAAATAAGGGGGCGGTTTCGGGCGGCTGATTTTTTTTATAATTGCCTTGTATACTAAGTACTGCATATTACACAATAGTTTTCATCGCTTAAATATGTTAAAAATATAACAAATCCTTTCTAAATATTATAAATAATTATTTATGCTACTATTAACTATACCTAAGTTGTCGACCATACAGACAAAAAATCCGCAGGATATTCATTAGGTAAATGTAGTGTGTATAAAGTATATACCCGGTTCAGAATAATCCATCACAACAACAACCACTAAATTGTTTAGACACAAAACTGCAAGAGATTTTAAAACACTAAAATCTGAGCACATCGTAAAATCACAGGACCACTGGAAGCGAACGGCAACTTCGGACTGATCGCGTAGCGAGCTGTGTTGTACTAGTGCATTGCACGTTTCGCCTTTAGATTCAGTAACTATTAAACTTTTTGAGGAATAATATACAGGGTAGGTAACCGATTTAAAAAAATCATTTTTGGCCATGTTTTGGGACTAAATACCACACTGTGCAGTGACTCACAAAACATTTTGGATACAGTACTTTAACTAAAGTATTCTATATTAGGCATAATTGTTGGAAGTGCGTTTTTAGCTATGATAAGCGTTTCTAAATTTAACTAAATTTTCCATACTTCATGGTGTGTATAAATTCTATACATAATATACAGAGTTACACAAAATTATTAATGTGTGGCGTGATAAAAATATGTAGGTAATATGCAGGATCATACAAAAGAATTAAAATATGTTTCCGTTTATTGGTAGAAATTGCTGAAGGTGGATTTTCAATTGTGTTAAGCGTTTTCATGCTAAACTTAATTTTAGCATACTGTGTAGAATATATACACTGATGTGCAGAAATTAAGGGACAGTGACCAATTTCAGACGTTGGGTTGAATATTTACTGAAACTCGTGAGGAAATGCCCCAAATGCCTTTGAACTTTGAGAAAGTTAAGAACATGTTTGACTTCATGTTTTTCAGAGAAGATTTTGTCGCTAAGTCAATTAGGGGGGGGGGAGATACAATAATTTTAATAATAAAATAATATTTTCGATCACCCAAGCAACAGAAAATACTAAAAATGGCCTACCACTGCAGCAAATGACTATGTAGTTCAACAGTTGTGTGCATTTACGTAAGCATAGTACGTATATTCGTGAAGATGTTAACGTTTCTGTGAAAATTTCAAAAGGTTTTTTTTTATAGCATGCAGAGTTTTCAGCCGAATTTAACACCTATTTCCAAAAACTTGACAGAAAATCGTAGAAATAGTATACTGTAATTAAAATATTAATATATTGAATATTTCTGCGCATGTGCGAACTACAGCAAAGATTTTTTGTCATGATTTTATAGTCAATACTATAGGGCAACTCATATAAAAAAAACCCAGTGAAATATCGTGAAAACTCAAAAAGTTACAGCAATAATTGATAAATTGAGGAGGAAATCCCATATAATCCTGTGGGATATCCTCGTAAAAAAATATATCAGTAATATTTTTAAACACTTTTCAACATAGTAAGTGTTTATGTATCCGTTTTGCCTGGCCGTCTGCCTGTCCGTACTCTAACTCGCGCAAATATTCTTGTATTGTCCTGTAATTGATATATGTTATTGATGTTTTTTTGTGGCATGTTCGATATTTAAAATGAAGTGTGTAACATTTATAGTTCGTTTACAGAAACACTCAACAGAATTCTGTTACATTATGGTCTGTGGGGAAAATCGTTTGCAATGTGTTTTAATGATGTTATATTATTTAAAATGTATTGAAATTGATATACAGCACTGAGGTGCGCTACAAGAATCTTACTGAAGAATATGGTGCGCATAGGATTTATCTTTAATTTACAGTGACACACACAAAAAAAATCGGTTAGAGTACTCTCTATGAGCGATAATTGTAGCAAGTGCGTTTTCAGTTCTTGTTTGCATTTTTAAATTTAACTAATCTTTTGCATAAGACTTGGTGCGTATAAATTCTCTAGATTATATTCCGGGTTGCACAAAAATATTCGAGTGCATTTCCTTTTACTTACGGAAATTACCAAAAGGAATTTTTCAACCATGTTATGCGTTTCTTAACTGAACTGAATACTTTTCCAATTGTTGAAAATGTTTTAATTGCAGTAACTGGGTTTTCAAATGTGTTATTCGTTTCCCAAATTGTTTACTTAGATACCATATTTCACTTTACCAAACAATGAAATTCTGTTACACTATTCTGGAAAGTGTTGTTGGAAAGTGTTTCGTTATCTATGCTTGACGCATGACTTTTATTTCTTATTACAATTTATGGTAATCACAAAACTTAAGCAACGTCAAAGTGTTGTGAGTCAAAAGGAGGAGAGGAAGTTTGGAAAGTTACAAAAACATCCTATTATAACATTAATTCTAAAAAAACCCAATAAGGTAAAGCTAGGAGAGTCTGCGCACAATTCAAAAGAATAACAATAAAAAATCTAAATATTAATTTTTTGTTAAACTATCCATGAATAATTTTTATTTCATTTGTTTTTTTATGAATTTCCATTTCTATTCTGTTGTTATGTTGTAATTTAATAGAACAGTTGTAATAAAACCAAGAAAGTTATTTTGCGCAATCTGTCCTTACAGGGTGGGTGTGATTGTTACTAATAATAACTACAATTAAATTGTTAACAATAATAATTACACTTAAATGACATTGCTGTAACGTTTTTGTGAACAAATATTATTGTATTAGGAGTGAAAACTTCAACCTAATGATTAAAGGATCAGAAAAAAGGAAATAATTTTAAAAACGATTAAAACATTTTAATTAAAGGGAAAAAAAATTAAAGAATCAGAAAAAGCAAGTCCAGATAAGATTACAAAATAACATTAAGTTACTTGATAACATGTTCCATTTTAATTTTTAATTTTTTATGCAAATTTACCAATAAGCGCGTAATCTCTCCAAGCATGGAAACTAATGGAAACAATGCATCATCTCTCCTAAGTAGCAGATGCGCAAACTCTCCAATTCCGCTAGGAGAGATTGCGCGGCCTTCTATATAAATATGGCTGCTGCTAAAACGAACCGTTGATGTTCACATTGTTAGTCTAGATTAGTAACTTATGAGAAATCGTTTAAGTTTAAAATATTTTGTATAGAAATTCTGACGAATAGCTATGAAAATTCAAGCACTTACTTTGGGAAAACAAAACAAAATAGCAATGCTTTATCTTAGAAGCTCAAAACAATCAACGTGTATTTTCATGTAGACACTTCACTACTGCTGTTGTACAACTACCTGGAGTCGTTGCGAGCGCACTCTACTCCTTCCCCCCGAACCTCTAAGTGTGCAATCTCTCCGACCGCGCCATCTCTCCTGGCTTCACCTTAGGTGTGTAAACTTGCCTGTGGCATTTGTTTTCAAGAATTAAGGAGAAAATGGAGGCGCACCTTGGAGAATGCAACAAGGAATGGGGAGGAGGAAGCGGGGGTGTTTAAATAAATCTGTTATCAAACATATTTATCTATGAATTCTATAATATCCTTCTATCTTAGAAAACTATATTTTTATCGTTTCCATTAACCATTAAATATCATTTTTCTTGCTAATCACTTTAAAGAAACATACTTTAAACACATTCATTTTAAATAAGTAGAATTTTTTTAAAAACACATTTATTGATTTTGCACATTATCTAAGAAATAATAGTTTTAAAATAAACAATGAATTTTGCATTGTTCTTCTACATTAGAATACTCTGTTTTATGTTTTCCTTTGAATGTGAAACATTTTACTTTTATTTATTTATTTATTTATGTTTTACTTCAATGCAATAAAAAAAAAACTGATAGTAAACATATATTCTAAATGAATGCACCTGTCACAATAAGGTTTATTTGAGGCATCTATTTAAAAAATATATATTAAACATATGTAACAATACTTTACAAGTTTTTCTTTTATCTTGTAAAACGAAATTTTTATTGAATTATTTCTCAGTAAAGTATTATTTACCTTGAAAACCAATTAAAACAAATCAGACATCAAATATATGAATTTTAAATAAATTTTGCAAAATATACTTATTTATTTGACGCATTATTTAAAAGCACATGTTTTTAAAATATATATCTAACAAAGAATTTTATATGTCTGCTCTTCCTTTGAATATTAAGTCTTTATTATTTGCTGTACATGCTTACCAATCAAGGGAAAGAAATTCTAAGTATTGTCATTATAGAAAAATACATTTTGTGAAATAGATTCAATTGAAGCATCTATTAAAAGAAGACAATTATGGAACCTTTGCAGCTATGGAATCTATATTATCTATATATATCAAAAAACTACGTTGTTATTGCATTTTCTTTTGTTGTTTGTAAGGTATTTTTTTTTCTTAGCAACTAATTTTAAAAATGACACAATAAGTCGAATTGATGTGTTTAATTTAATTTTATGTAATATGTTTGATTTAAAATTTAAAAGAGGATAGTTATTAAATATGACGAATTTTATGTCTCTTCGACCTTTAGAATACTATTATTGTTTCATTTAACAATAAAATATTCCATTCATTACCAATCAAATAATAATAATAATAACACTGTTATTGAACATGTGTAATAGATGTGAATTCAACATGACCCTTTTATATTTGAAAACTACAATTTTATCGTTTCCTATAAATGTAAAACTTTCTTTTTATTGGCTGCCAGTTAAAATGATCAAACATTATTTATTTAAAGTAAAATAAAAAATAAATGTGAAATATATTTTTTCTTTTTGACACACCACTTAAAAGAATTATAGAATATATTTCTAACAACGTTTTATATATATATATATATATATATATTTCTCTTATACTTTAAACTACTGAATATTTGCTGATTCCTTTAACTGCAAAACCTTCTTTTCCTTGTCAGGCAACTTATTGCAGCGAAGTACTTCAAGCGTATTTGTACTTCAAGCGTATTGGCATTGTATTATAATTATTCTTCAATATTAAATAAATATTCAATATTAATCTGTGTTCTTTTTATTGGCTGCCAGTTAAAATGATCAAACATTAAATATATTTATTTAAAGTAAAATAAAAAATAAATGTGAAATATATTTTTTCTTTTTGACACACCACTTAAAAGAATTATAGAATATATTTCTAACAACGTTTTTTTTTAATATTTCCCTTATACTTTAAACTACTGAATATTTGCTGATTCCTTTAACTGCAAAACCTTCTTTTCCTTGTCAGGCAACTTTTTGCAGCGAACTACTTCAAGCGTATAGGCATTGTATTATAATTATTCTTCAATATTAAATAAATATTCAATATTAATCTGTGTTCTTTTTATGGGCTGCCAGTTAAAATGATCAAACATTAAATATATTTATTTAAAGTAAAATAAAAAATAAATGTGAAATATATTTTTTTATTTTTGACACACCACTTAAAAGAATTATAGAATATATTTCTAACAACGTTTTTTTTTTATATTTCCCCTATACTTTAGACTACTGAATATTTGCTGATTCTTTTAACTGTAAAACCTTCTTTTCCTTGTCAGGCAACTTATTGCAGCGAAGTACTTCAAGCGTATTTGTACTTCAAGCGTATTGGCATTGTATTATAATTATTCTTCAATATTAAATAAATATTCAGTATTAATCTGTGTTCTTTTTATTGGCTGCCAGTTAAAATGATCAAACATTAAATATATTTATTTAAAGTAAAATAAAAAATAAATGTGAAATATATTTTTTCTTTTTGACACACCACTTAAAAGAATTATAGATTATATTTCTAACAACGTTTTTTTTTTTTTTTTTTTTTTTTTTTTTTTAAATTTCCATTATACTTTAAACTACTGAATATTTGCTGATTCTTTTAACTGTAAAACCTTCTTTTCCTTGTCAGGCAACTTATTGCAGCGAGGTACTTCAAGCGTATTGGCATTGTATTATAATTATTCTTCAATATTAAATAAATATTCAATATTAATCTGTGTTCTTTTTATTGGCTGCCAGTTAAAATGATCAAACATTAAATATATTTATTTAAAGTAAAATAAAAAATAAATGTGAAATATATTTTTTCTTTTTGACACACCACTTAAAAGAATTATAGAATATATTTCTAACAACGTTTTATATATATATATATATATATATATTTCTCTTATACTTTAAACTACTGAATATTTGCTGATTCCTTTAACTGCAAAACCTTCTTTTCCTTGTCAGGCAACTTATTGCAGCGAAGTACTTCAAGCGTATTTGTACTTCAAGCGTATTGGCATTGTATTATAATTATTCTTCAATATTAAATAAATATTCAGTATTAATCTGTGTTCTTTTTATTGGCTGCCAGTTAAAATGATCAAACATTAAATATATTTATTTAAAGTAAAATAAAAAATAAATGTGAAATATATTTTTTCTTCTTGACACACCACTTAAAAGAATTATAGAATATATTTCTAACAAAGTTTTTTTTTTTATATTTCCCTTATACTTTAGACTACTGAATATTTGCTGATTCCTTTAACTGTAAAACCTTCTTTTCCTTGTCAAGCGACTTATTGCACCGAAGTACTTCAAGCGTATTTGAAATTCCGTGGTAAGTGTTCTATTTATATGGCGTAGTTGAACAGATCCTTAACGGCTGTATCTATTTTAAAACGTCTTAAGAATTATTCTCACCATGACTTCAAAAGTACTTTACGAACAACAAATAATGCTTGCTATTGTGAAAAGTTCTTTCTCAAATTAAAAATAAACAAATTCTTTTTGTCGCTTAAAATAAAATTTCCAACATGCATTCTGTGTTCAAAAATATTTCTTTTATTTAAATAAGTTTTATATTGTTTGTTATTTACTTTGTTCCGAATTTTTCAAACGAAATATTGCTTCGGCTAAAATTCCAACCATGGCAGTTTACGACGTACAAGTTCCTCAGTTTCCATTATATTTATTTTTTGCTGAAGATATTATTAGTTTTTGAATTAGTCAAATGTAATTTCATTTTTTTTTTTAATATTACTTTTCAAAAGGGGTGCATTAAAAAAATATTACAATAGAAATTCCTTAAAATTTTTTTAAAAACTAATTGAATCGGTCATTTTAAAAACCACATAAGTCAGAGAATCAGAACTTTTCAGAAATAAAAACAAGAACGAAAAATCATGCGTCAAGCATAGATTATGAAACACTTTCCAACACAGCCAGAAATCGGTAACGAAACTTCACCGTTAAATAAGACGAAAGAAGATATGTAAGTAAACAGTTTAGAAAACATATAACACATTGAAAAATACAGTTTTCGAAATTACCTTCCAGTGTCAAAAAAGTAGTCAAATTATTTTGTGCAGCCCTGTATATGATCAATAGATGTGGATATATAGCATGATAAAATTTAGTTCAGTCAGAATATTCATACTTAGAAATTTTCACCGATCGATGGAAATGGACTCGAAATCCTTTATACAGCCTATATTATCTGAAGACTTTTGTACAGACCACATATAAGCTAAAAGGCAATTTAAAACTCACTCGCAGCAATTACCAACCGTAAACGACAATGTATTTTTTTCTTTTCGTACCCCTGTATATGAATTTATTTATATTCCACAAACTTATATTGGTGTACTAAATATATTATAGTTCAGCAAGAAAATGAGTAACACAATTAAAAACTACCCTTAAGCAATTCACTCCCATAGTCTGTAATACTTACGGATTCCTTTGTGTAGCCCTGTATATGAACAGCCGAGTTTATAAACACACACGTACTATGAAAAAATTTAGTTAAACTTAAAAACGCATACAAAAGTTGAAAACGCACTTATCACACATAGACTGTAACTATCGCACATGTACTGTAACCGATATCTTTTGTGTGTCCCTGTAAATAAACAAAATGCTCACCACACTTTCTAGAGAGAAATTTATAGTGAACCTCAGTAATGCATATAATTTTCATTATGTTTGAAATAGTGAAATATCTCTAAATTACACTGCAAACGATTTTTCCTCATAGAAGAATGTGTAACAGAGTACTTTTGTTTGACCCTGTAAATGAATAATTAATGCTTTGCACCCCATATTCTACAAAAAGCATGTTTTAATGCGCTTCATAATTATATATCATTTTTATCATGTTTTAAATGACGCAGCATCATAAAATTGCACTTGAAACGATTATTTCCCATTGACTGTAATGTAACGGAATACTTTTGACTGTCCCTGTAAAAAAATCTATAAGTGCTACACACTTCAGTTGAAATAGGGAACATGCTATAGTAAACGAAAATAACATACAAAAATTTCAGGGAGATCCGAGTATTTCTACGCGAGTTAGAGCACGGCCAGACGGCAGACGGCCAGACAAACCGAAGTCATAAACACTTTTCAACTAGGTTGGAAAGTGTTAAAAAAACTATATTATTCACAAGTAAACAAATTTTTTATGATTTGTTTTGGTCTGATTATAGAGTTTGGACTTCAAAGTTTGTAAATATGAAATATTTTTTATAATTTATGAAGAATAAAAAGAAGAATAACAGAAAAACTGTTCCTAACTTATGTTGTTTTAGCAAGATACAAGGTTAGATGGTATTTAATTTGAACAAAACAGTCATTTTAATCAAAATTAATGAATATAGCACTTATACAGGAATTTTTTATGTTTAATATGGTATTGCATGTAAATGGTCACATGGTATCTGCATGTAATCTGGTATTACATGCAAAAACTACTTAAGTCATTGACTTAATGTCGCTTAAGTAATGAACGAAAATTAGAAGGTATTGTTTGAAGAGGAAGGAATACACTGACTTAATGTGGTTATTACACAGATCATGGCTCTACGTTTAAGAAAGCGTTTTCGACAAAAAAAGTATATTTGGAAAAACCTTGACTTATGTGGTTTTTGAAATGACCGATTCAATTATTGTTCTTATGATTAACTTTAACAACATTTATAATGATTACCTTTTCGACTTCAATTTAGCTATAATTTGTTTCCCTTAATATTCAAGCATATTTTTGTTAATATTTATAAATATAAATTTATAAAATGCAAAACAATATTAAAATATAAATTTATGTTACATTATTTCATCTTTTTTAGAAAGTTTATTTGTACATTATAAAATTGGTTTTCACCGACCTTTTGTGTTTTAAATGTAACTGCTTTTTAAATACAAAAAAATATGTACGTTGACTTTTTCGTCATCTAACTATAAGATACAATACATACATAGTTTTATTTCCGATATTCTTTAAATTTATTTTAATCCATATTTAAAAGTAAAAAATTATATTATAAAGAACAGTAAAAACAAAACAATAGATTTTATTTTTACATGGCATTTACTCATATAATTTCTATCGCAGTTAAATAATATTAATACATCAAATTCTTTTAAACAAAAGTAATTGACTAAAAAGATATAAAAGGATTTACGCCTAAAATAAACAAATAAAAACCCCCGCGTTTTTGGTAGATTATATTTAGACTCCAGAGTAATGATTAATAAATACGCTTTAATAATAAATTTAAGATTAATAAATGCATTTACAAAATATACTTTGGTGCATTAATGAAATTGTCTGTTTCGGTTTCTTATATGCTTATATAAATATAAACATATTTATTATGCTGGTCAAAATTTTTTTGAATATTTTAAATATTTCTTCTTGTAGTGGTAGAACATTTTGATTCTTCTTACTCATTTATTTAATTATTTAATTACTTATTTGAAGAAATGTGCACATTCATCCCGTCTTTAAAATATTTATTAAAAATTCGCCAATCTATTTTTCACATCACACAAAATAATGCAAGAATGAATAGATTTTAAACAATTACTAAATTATGAAAAGAATTTAAAAGGATAGTTTTTTAGAAATTTTACGATATTTGTAACACACAGTCAGCTGAACACATTATTTATTCACATGCCTGATCTAAAACGTTGCCGTTTAAATAACATTTTCTGATTTATCTTAGAAGACGTCCCTAAAGGTTTCCAGTATAAATTATTTTGCTCCATGTTATCTGTAGATTTGTTGCAGTAGAATGATTTGATAATCCGTAAACATCAATATCAGGCTTTTTATTTTTATCTAATTTTCAGAACTTTGTAGAGATTTATATATTTTATATATTGCTAAAGGTTATCTTTGAGTAAATTAAACGATCTGTAATTTGCAAAAAAAAAAAAAAAAAAATGTTCTTGCTAATTAATAATTTTGGAACATAAGAAAATACATTTATTTCCTACAGCAAAGAAATCTTAATATTTTAAAAATAAAAAACTTTTTTAATCTTTTTTTTTTTTTTCAAAAATATTTTCAGTGTATTCAGAAATAAATATTTATTCATTAATTATAAAATAGTATAATAAATAAAACAAATTAAGGTGTAACGTTTCTTTCTGCATAAATTTTGAAAACAACAGCGACCACAACAACTGGACTACACGTTATTTCTGTTTTACTCTCAAAGTAAATTTTGTAATTGTAACTTACTGATAATTCTTTTTTTGTTTTTGGACTATCCTTTATTTTATATTTATATAATGATACATATTAAACATAAAGAACTTCAGAAAAATATATGTTAATAAAGATATATAATAAAAATTTGTAGAGCTGAGTTTATTATAAGTTAAAAGTATTCTAAAAAAGAAAAAAAAAATGTTTTAAAATGTGTCACAAAAGGAAGTCTTCGGAAATTTTAAAGACATTCTAATAATATTTCAGAAGAATTAATTACATAAAAAAAATAATACAGTTAAAAGTCTTTCGTTAAATTTGAATCAAATTTGAAAAAGTCATTAAAGGCCTCAAATTTTCTGCAAAGTTATTTTAAACTAGATGTAGTATACATTTTCGACAATGACTATATTACTAAGTAGTTTAATTTAAAACTATACCTATCAACATATTTAAATAATTGTGTCGTCTAGTTGTAAAACTGGCCAACTCCTCAAAATTTGAAAACACTTTCTTCTTTACATATCTCATAAAATACAGCAAAATGTACAATATATGTAAAAATAAAAATGTTGCAAAGCTGCGCTCATAGTAAAATATTTAAAAAATATATTAAAAATCGAGGTAAAATTAGGAGAAATTGCGTATTTTGCATCAAAAACTACGAATAATACGAACTTTGAGCTTGTGTGAGTTATATAAATCTGAACAAAATGCAAAAAATATTGTTGAAATCGTTCAGGATAAACCTTCTAATATTAAAAAGTGAAATAATTAAGTCAGCATAGCAAAATCGAATTTTAGTCTTATTTCATGGGCCAAAAACGCGGCTTATAAACCCTGATCCCCCTGCCTTTTTTTTTTTTTTTAATTTTATAAATGTTAGTATTTTGAGGATTGTAGATGGGGAATGGACGGGCTTTTATTACAGTTAAAATCTGAGAGAATACATTTATGATTACATTTTCATAATTTCTGGCATTATTGTTTTTTCAGGTATTACCCTACTGGTAATCCAAGAAATCCAAACTGTGGGCACTCTTCAAAAGTTTACCAATGCTCTTCAGTGCATTTTTGTGTATTTACTACCCCTAAAAACCCAATGTCACATTAAATTTAGCAAAAATTAATTTCTGATTTGTTGCAAAACCGGCCAACTTCAAAGTAAGTTGCAAAGGTGGCCAAATCCAAAACAAAGACTTAAATAACCCCCTCATTTCAAGTGCCCCTGCCACCTTATTTCGTGTTTTCAAATATACTGTCCTAATGACTATAAAACTAAAGAGTTTTGGTTCCAATCTTATTTTGGCTAAGTGTGGCAAAAAATCAGCTTTTTCCAAAATTTTATTTTTTGGAGATGGCCGGTTTTGCAACTAGACGACACAATTTATAAAGTGCAGTCCGTTGGCCACATCATTTATTGATAGCTCTGATTCAAAATGTTGCCGTGAAGATAGCATTTCTTATCTATCATACAAAGTGTCCCCCAAGGTTTCCTCTAAACATAAAATATTTCCCTCCTTCTTATCTATAGACTTGTTAAAGCAGATTTCTTTAATAATTCGTAAACTTCAATATCAGGATTTCTAGTTTAATATAATTCTTAGAAATTCGTCTAGATTTTAATATTTTAAAACTTGCTAAAGTTTGTCTTTGATTGAGTTAAAAGACCTTTAATTAAAAAAAATGTCTTTGCGAATTAAAAATTCTGGAATATACATAACAAATTTTTCTTTGTCACAAAACATTAATATTTTAAAACAAAAGTTCTTTTTAATCGATTTTTTCGCAAAAATATTTTCATTGTAATAAGAAATAAATATTTATGCATTAACTATGAAGTATAATAAACAAAAAAATATTTTCATTTAATTTTACTCTCAGTAATTTCGATATAAATTTCTTTATTCTGATTTTTTTCGAAAAACAACAACAACATTTAACAACTGGATTACGTATTGTTTATTTTTCACACTCAAATTATATTTTGTAATTTAGACTTTCCGATATTTTATTTTTTTGTTTTTGGACTATCTCTTATTTTATGACGAATATTAAATATTGAGAATTTCAGTTCTTTGTATATAAATACATACTGTATATTCCGGCGTATAACTCTCGCTTTTGATACAAGAAAACTGATCGAAACTCACGTGTGCGCGTTATACGGTGATTACAAAAAGGAAATATATTAAATAAATAAAAAAAAAATCAAATGAACTAAGATGTCTAATTTAATGACTATGCTATTTGCTTACAAGAGGATGAAAACAATTTAGCTGTCAGATTACAAGAGAAGTAGTAGCTATTACACTTTTACAATAATATTTATTTATTTATTTATTTATTCATTTTTTGCTATGTTTCTCGTAACAGTTTTTTAAATTCCTACTATTAGCCCACACTCTCTCTATACATATCGTGTTCAAATTTTCAATCGTTAATAAAATATTTTCTATTCATCCACTCAAGTTCAAATACATTTTTTTAAACTTATAGTGGATGACACCTTATGTTAATTCAGTTTTTTTCAAATATTAATTCATTCATTAAATTTAATTAATTAATTTTAGTTTTAAATGGGAGAAAAAAATTCCTCCCATTGTTTTCATAAATAAAATGAAAGACTTATCGCAAATTAGTGATGCTACAGAAATAAAATACCGCAACGATGATTATAAAATAATGTTCAATAAAGATAACGTGGGACATTAATGCTGCACGGGTTTATTTTATATATTTATGATTAAAAAGTAGGAATTGACTTTAAAAAAATTATATTACTTGTTTAGAAGGAGCTTTAGAAGGTGCTTTAGAAGGAGGTGGCTGTGCGTAAAATTGGAAAAATGAAATAGGACAGCTTTAGTGTGCGTAGCGCGTTATACGCCGCGATATACGGTACCGAAAATTTGAACAGCTGAGAATAGAAGTAGCTTTTAGTCAACTAAAAATATAATTTATTTATAGGTCTGATCAAAAATGTTGCAGTGAAGATAACATTTTCTTATTTTTAATGTTTTTAAATTTTACTCCTGGTAGTTTAGGTATATATATTTTTTCGTAATAACAAATGGACTCTATATTATGTATCTTTCGCACTCAAAATAAATTTTGAAATTAAAACAATCTCACGGGAAAAAAATCACAAAAAAGGAGTTTTCAAAAATTTTAGACATTCTAATACAATTTTTGAAAAGTTAATTACATTTAAAAATTATATTTCAAGCACATTTATTAAACTTACATTAGATTTGAAGTATTTATTAATTGCCTTAGATCTTCACAAACAAATATATCGTACATTTTATGAAAATTTATTTTTACATAAAGTATATGTAGTTTGTAATTAGTTGGAAAAGTTTTATTTTTTTAAATTATCTACATCTCTGTTAATAATAATAATAATAATTAAAAGCGATTCATTTTAAGAATATTTATTAGTTTACTATTGTTTTGAATAATATTATTTTTGCTGGATTTATGACACTAATTTAAATAAAAATATATTTGAAGCAAATGAACGTAACTAGCGAAAGTTTTCAAGATATTTATACTGTAAAGTGAATTGGCCACATCATTTATTGATAGCTGTTATCGAAAATTTTCTTTCTTATATATATTATATATATTATTTCTTATATATATTATACATATTATAAACAATAGCTTGTAAAAACAGTTTTGAGTGGTTTAATATTTTATATTCTATAGCTGGAGAATTTTGTTTGTTTATTTATTTTTCTATTTATTTCACGGGATATGCACACTGCAAACAATTCTTGTCCAAATTACCTAATCATTTTTTTACGCACAAAAGCCTGCTACATCAAATACATTTTTAACACTAACTAAAATAATAAAGGTTTGTATTTAAACGGTAACTATCAAGAGGTTTCAAGATATTTTTACTGCAAAGTCAACTGGCCACATCATTTATTGATAGATGTTATCCATTTTTTTCCCTTATCGTTCTTATAAAACGTCCCCAAAGGTTTCCTGTAAACATAAACTTTTTCTCTACTTCTTATCTGTAGACTTGTTGCAGAAGATTTCTTTAAAAATTCGGAAACTTCAATATCAAGCTTTCTATTTTTAATACTTTTTTTAGAAATTCGTCTAGATTTTAATATTTTATACCTTGCTTAAAGTTATCTTATAATAAATTTTGAGACTTCTAATTAAAAATATCTCTTTGTGAATTAAAAATTCAGAAACATAATTAAATTATATTTCTTTCTTATAATCTTAAAATAAAATTTAATATTTTAAAAATAAAGACTTTTTTTAAATCCTCATTTTTGCAAAAATATTTCTCATTGTATTAAGAAATAATTATTCATACGTTAATTTTGAAATATAATGCATAAAAAAATATTCTTTTTTAATTTTATTTCTGATAGTTTGGTTATTTTTTTTTCGTAAATTTTGAAATAAACAACAACAACAACAAATGGACTATATATTATTTATCCTTCGCTCGCAAAACAAATTTTGAAATGTTAACAACCCGATATCCCCCTCTCTCCCTTTTAACACTTTCTAACTTAGTTGAAAAGTGTTTATGAATTCAGTTTGTTTGTTTCCTCTACCTTTGTAGGTTTCCACATCCCTCGAATTATGGTAAAGCAAGTACGGGTCGGAAAAACCCGACTTAAAGCCTAGGGTCTAGCTCCCTTTTGGGTGTCCAGCTCCGTAGCTGTTGGGGGACTCCGGCCAGTCCCCAAGTGTCTCGTGGTGGTTCTCACTGATAATTTCCACCGCGTATCGCAACAACCTACGTCGTCGACACATGGGTGTAGGGTTGGAGGGTCAGCAGGGGGCGGTCCTCCCACCGGCCGAAGCACATACGGAGACACAAATCCGGTCGTGCACGCTAAAAGTCCCTCAGGACTTGGGTTCGGTGGTCGTAGACGCGCCGGGCGCTCCTCAGGCGCTAGGCGGCGCAGCCTAGTTTTATGTCGAGATTGACATGCAATTGATATACTAGGATATTGATGTTTAATATGGCTTGTTTGGTATTCAAAATGAAATGTGCAGCATTTTAAGTTAATTTACATGGAGATTCAAAATAATTCCGTTACATTACGCTCTATGGGGAAAAATCGTTTGCGGTGTATATGTTTTAATGGTATTATAGGCTATCACAAACATATTGAAAGTGATATGTATTACTGAGGCGCACTATAATATGCTTACTATAGAATAAGGTGTGCATATCATTCATAGTTCTTTTGCAGGTATAAACAAAATAATTCGGTAACAGTACTAACAATAATTATTGCTGGAAGTGCGCTTTAATTTGGGGTACGCGTTTTTGAATTTAACTACTTTTTTTGCATATTACTTGGTGTATATAAATTCTAAAGATCCTATACAGGACTTCACAAAAAATCTCGAATACATTTCCGTTTATTTTGCGGAATTATCTGTAGAGGAATTTTGAACTGTGCTATGCGTTTCTTAACTGAAGTAAATTGTAAAAAAATATGAAAATATATATACGAATCGATAGGTCCTATACAGGACTGCATTAAAGAATTTTTTTTTAAATTTTACTATTGAGGGTAATTTCTGACATTGGGTTTTCAAATGTGTCATACGTTTTCAAAATTGTTTACTTAGACATCATATTTCACCTTATTAAACGGGGAAGTTTTTTTTTATAGTATTCTGAATGTGTTGGAAAGTGTTTAATAATCTATGCTTGAAGCATGATTTTTCGTTCTTGTCTGGTTTAGCATTTGTTTTATTTTTTTAAATGATGTATATAAAATATAATCTTTATTTTCAGGGTTTTTTTTTTCTTTTTTTTTTTTTTGTGTGTCATATATACGTAAAATTTGTAGATATGAGTATAATATAAATTAAAATATTTTTTAAATAACATATTTTTACAAAAATGGAGTTTAAAAAAAATCAAGACTCTTTAGGAGATTTCTAGAAAATGTAATTAAGTTTTAATATAGTTATCCTATTAGTTGAGACAGTTTGGAGTATTTTAATATTTTATATTGTATAGCTGAAGCATTATGCTACCATATTTATTTATTTATTTATTTATTTATTTATTTCATATGATGTGCAAAGCTTATTCACTCCATAAAAATATTTGCCCAAATTAGCTAATCTGTTTTTTATGCATGAAATGATACTGGTTTAAATACATTATCAACATTGACTAAATTATTAAAAGTTTGAATTTAAAACGATAGCTATCAAGATATTTTAAGATATTTATAACACATAGTCAACTGTTTTCATCATTTATTGATAGCTCTGATATAAAATGTTGCCGTAAAAATAGCTTTTCCTTATCTATCTTTGAAAACGTCCCCCAAGGCTTAATCAAAACATAAAATATTTCCACACTTCTTTTCTGTAGACTTGTTGCAGTAAAATTCTTTAATAATTCGTAAACCTCAATATCAGGTTTTCTATTTTTATCCAATTCTTAAAAAAAAAAAAGTCTAGATTTTAATATTTTATATTTTTCTAAAGAATAAATTTGAATAAATTTTAATTAAAAACAAATTCCTGAATTCAAATTCTGCAACATAATTAAAATATATTTCTTTCTCAGATAAAATAAATTTTAGTATTTTGAAAATAAATACTTTTTTAATACTTTTACTACAAAAATATTCAGGAATAAATATGTATACATTAATTATGAAGTATTATGTTTAAAAAAAAAATCTCTCTCTCTTTTTCAATTCTCAGTTGTTTGGGTATAAAATATGTTTCTTCGTAAATTTTGGAGAAAATAACAATAACAACTAGTTTGTATATTGTTTTTATCTTTCACTTTCAAATTAAATTTTGTATTTTTAATCTCCTGGTATTTCATTTTTTTGCTTTTGGACTATCCTTTATTTAATTTTTATTTAATGTTACAGATTAAATATGAAAAATTTTAGTTTTTTGTAAACAAATATTTAATTAAAATTTGTAGTTCTGAGTTTAATACAAATTAAAAATATTCTGAAATAAAGATAGTTTATGATAAAAGCAGTCTACAAATTTTACAGACCTTCTAACACAGTTTTGGAAAAACTAATTACATAAAAAAATTATTTATATATTTCAAGGAATCTTATTAAATTTGTATTAGATTTCAGGAATTCATTTAATGTCTTAAAGTTTTCATAATCAGAATTACAGGGTGTTTCCAAAAGAATCATCCGATTTTTAAAAAAATCATAAATATTGAGATCTTAATCCATTTTGATTGAGAATTCGTTAGAGAATCCATTCGATAATTTTTGAACAATCGAATTTTTCAACGATGGATTGGCCGTACGGGAGCTGACAATTCAGTTAAACGTCATTGGCCTCCAAGATCGCCGGACCTCTCAGTGTGAGATTTTTTCTTGTGGGGGGGTTTATAAAAGACTACGTTGATGCGCCCCCCTTTCCAGCTACATTAGCCGACTGAAGATACGCACCGACTGAAGATACGCAGCCATGAAAGCAGCACTGGATGCAGACATGCTTGCAAAAATTTGGGATGAATTTGACTACCGTATACACATATGGCAATAATTCAAAGGTGGAGATATTAAGTACCTTCAGGGGTCGGAAAACTACTTTTTTATTGTAGCGAACTACAACTACAACTACTTTATCGAAATTGTAGTTAACTACAACTACAACTACTTGTTTTAAAAAGTAGTGACTACAAACTGCTTTTCAAAAGTAGTCACTACTTCGCTACTTTCAGATTTTGTCAAAGGGTTCCATTTACACTAGAAATCGAAGACACGAATTAAATAATAAAGCAACTCCTCGTTATATCTCGTCTTCCGGGATACAATTAAATAAATGCGACATAACCGAGGGGATTAAAAAATTAAGAAAGATAACATACAAGAAAATGTTTTATATTTGTCTTCAAGATGTTAGTTTATACACACATTAGAAATTTCGTAGCAAAATTCAGACAGATATTACAATCTAGAAATATACAAAGAGACAACTCTAAATGCAAACAACAAATAAATTTGTAAATAAAGAAATTCCGAATAATAAGAAACGTAGTGTTAAAACAGGAAGACCTAATAACGAGTAAATAGACAAATGTTGCCAGCAAGAAAAGTAATTCCTTTGGTGGATTAGTAATTGATTTTAGCAGCAAGTGTTAATGGTAAAAATCTATGACTTCATTCGTTGCATTGTTACACACTGTAGTTGAGATTCTCAAATTGTTCAGCAGAATAAATTTTTCAGAAAGGAATCAAGTTTCGGTCACGTGATTTTCAGGATACTACATTTTCCCCTTAAGTAGCGTTAAAAGTAGCGTCGGTTCTCGCTACAAACTACTGATTTTTGTATCGCGCTACTCCCTATACAACATTGTTCAAGAAGTAGCGCACTACTACACTACAAACTACTGTAAAAAGTAGCGACTACTGTAGTTTCGCTACTTCCAACCCCTGAGTACCTTTCATTTGGTTTGTAAAAATACTTTATGATTATCCAGGTAATATAAAATTAATTTTAACTGTCTATGTTCAATATTTTTCGTAATATGCGCATTTCAAATTGGATGATTCTTTTTGAAACACCCTGTATTTAAAAACTGTATGTAGATTATTTTTTATCGAAAGCAATTAATAGCAACTAGTAATACATACAAACAGTTTTATTTTTAAAACTATGTTTTTAGATTTATCTGTTCCTTTGTCAATAATAATTAAGAAAATATCCACTTAAATATTCCTTTTAAGAGTATTATTTTTGTAAATCTACGATACTAATTTAACTAAAAATATATTTAAAGCAAATGTCTTCTTATACATTACTATGAACGATAGCTAGTCAAAACAGTTTTGAGTGTTTTAATATTTTATATTGTATAGCAAGAACATTTTATTTCCTTATTTATTTATTTATTTATGTGTTTATTTGATCAGATATTAATTGCGCATTTATCACTCTTCAAACATGTTTGTCCGAATTCGTTAATCAATTTTTTATACCCAAAATGATGCTTGATTAAAAACATTTTAAACAATGACTAAAGTATTAGAGACTTGGATTTAAAACCATAACTATCAAGATTATTAACTATCCACTAACTGTCAAGAGATTTGAAGATAGTTCTAAATACACAGTCACTTGGTACACTTATCCTTTATTGATACCTTTGGGTCAAGATGTGATTTTAAAGATAGCATTTTCTTATCTTAGAAAATGTCCTCCTAGGCAGTCTCTAAACATGAAATATTTCCTTATCATCTGCAGACTTGTTTCAGCAGGGTTTATTAATAATTCGTAAACCTCAATACCAGGCTTTCACAGTTGATCTAATTTTTAGAAATTCGTCTAGATTTTAATATTTTATAGCTTTCTAAAAGTTATCGTTGAGTGAATTTTAAGACTTTTAAACGTCTTTGTAAATTAAAAATTCTGAAACAAAGTTATAATATATTTCGTTTTTAGAGAAAATTAGTTTTAATATTTAAAAAATAAAGATTCCTTTAATTCTTATTTTTCCTTTTTTAGAAAAATAATTTCAGTGTATCAAGAATAATATTTATGCATTACTTATAAAAAATATAATAAGTAAAAAACATTTTATTTTAAATTTACTCCCAGCATTTCAGGTAAATGTAAATTATATGAAAATTATCAACAGCAACTGGCTGCCACTGGCGACTGTTTTCTTTTTCTAATGTCTACCACTATTTAAAAACAATAATCTTCGTTGTAGATTTCTGCTAATCTTTTAGGTAGAATATTTTTGTTCATAAATAGTGGTGGGAAAAGGAATAAAATAATATTGTCAGGTGGGACCCTGACTATACATAATTTATATTTCAGTCTTAAACTAAATTTTGTAATTTTAACTTCCCAATTTTTCATTTTTTGTTTTTGTACTATCCTTTATTTTATTTTTATTTAATGATACATATTAAATATTAAGAACTTTAATTTTTCCTAAAAAAATATATATATAATTAGAATTTCCAGAGCTGAGTTTAATATAAATTGCAAATATTCTCATAATTTCACAAAAAGGAGCCTTCAGAGATATTAAAGATATATATTCTAATATAATTTTAGAGAAATTAATTACATTTAACAATGATATCTTTCAAAGTCATTTACTTAACTTAGATTAAAAAAATTCATTAAATGTCTAAAATTTTTCCAAAGAAATATACTTTTAATTTGTATGTAGATTAACATTTTATACAACAGTTCGTAATTAATTGAAAATTTTATTTTTTTTAATTGTTTTTAAATTTATCTACGGTTTTGTTAATAATAATTAAAAATTAATTCAGTTAAAACAAGTAGAGAAGCCTTTTTCTGGAAGCTGCTTCAAAGATTCCTGCACTGCTGAAATAACTTCAGAATCTGTATTAAATTTTCTGCTACGGAACTTCTCCTTCAACGTCGGAAACAGCCAGAAATCGAATAGTGCGAGATCTGGACCGTAAGGAGAATGTGGCATGATTTTAATATTGAATATACTAAGATATTGCTGAACAGAAGTAGCGACATGCAGGCGAGCATTATCGTGGTGTAATGTTCAATTCCCTTTGACGCTTTCTCGATATGTGTTGTCGCAAAAATTTCACAACTGAAACACAATATCCACCATTCACAGTAGTTTTTGGAGGCACGGCATGCTGATAGATTACACCTTTATGATCAAAGAAAATAATCATCATGACCTTTCCAGCAGATTTGGTTTGTCGGATTTTTTTTTTTTTTTGGAGGCGGGGAATCAGTGTGTTTCAATACACTTGTTGCAGATTTGGTAAGGAGATCAAATTGGTGCACCCAAGTCTTTAGTAAATTTGGATTATTTTGAAGCATATATTTCCACTCACAACATTGGTGAATTCTTGTTTGCATTTGTTCTTTAGTAAGGTGCTGAAGGGCCCCATCTGAAACAAACATGGCGAAGCTGTAAATCAATGCGTAGAATGCGAAAGACCGACGTTTTCGAAATGTTAGTTGATGTCGCTATCTCCTCACATGTCATTCGCCTATTTTCTTGCAAGATTGCCGGCACAGTGTTAACATTTCGATCATTCATAACACTTTCTGGTTGGCCAGGCTTAGGAGCTAGTGCTGCAGACAAAAGTCCTTTTTTGAAATCTTCATAAAATCGTCATCTAATAAACATCATCTAAAAATCGTAGACTCGCCAAAACATTTGTCTTTGTAAGCTTCTTTCATTAACTTAACTGTTTCTGGAGCTGTTTTGCCCAAGCGATAGCAAAATTTTATGGTACAACGCATTTCGTTTTTTAACTCTGAATCACTCACCTCCATTTCTGTACAGAAAATAAAAACAGTTCTTTAAACAAGCATGATACTAGGAAAATAAAATCGTCTGCTTCGTTTAGAATATGTATACGTATAGTTAACAGTTTAAAAAAATTGCCTGCAGTTTCATTTTTTAGTTTCGCGGTGTTGCCACTACGTAAAAAAATAACTCTTAGTTTTCATGGAATGATCCTTTGTATATGCAGCTTTGAGGGGGGAGGGGTGTAAAATTTTAATTTCCTTAGATATGGTCATTTGACCGTGAAGTACTTGTAAAAGACCGTGAAGGAAAAGTTTAAAAGTTTAATGTTTTTTAGATGCTATTTTAATTTCTGTCACATATTGTTTTGCACTTTATTTCTGTCTGTAATTCCCCCTATTTAGATATAGGCATTTGACTGTATTTAAGCAAAAGCTTGGTATTAAGCAGGTATTTAGTTTTTTCTGCAAAGCTTAAAGTTCATGAGTTATTATATACTTTAAGATATCCATCCTATAAAAAAAAAGTTTTTTTTTCACATTTAAAAAGCACATAAAGTTGTTTTAGAGAATTGTTTCTGAATAAATAGAAAGCATTGATATTATATTCATTATTATTTGCACAACAAGTAATATTAATGGTTTTTAAATAATTATTATTACTTGTTTTAATTGTTATTAATGGTAATTATAGAAATTAACCTTACTTCATAAGGAAAATCTAAAATTTAATTTAGTTTAATTAATTAAATAAAGAGAATATGAAAATTCATATTTATTTTTTGCTTTTTGCTTTAATAAACAAACTTCATTTCTAAACAATACAGTTTTTTGTAACACATAGTTTTTAAAAATGCAACTAGTTACTTCTAATAATCATAAATATGATCCAATCTGTTCGATATGTTAATATTATCAGAGTTCTATTTTATAAATTATTAATTAAAAAAAAAATCTTTGTTATATATAACTTAAAGCTCAACATTTAATATTTTTTTTTTCGTTAAATGAAATAAATTATACGAATTCGTTATGAAAATAAGAGAGAGTTTTAATCTTTTTTTAAATAATCAAATGAGAAGGCTATTTCTTAAAGATTTTTTAAATTCTTTCTCTTGACGTAATTTACAATATGCTAAAATACTCGTTTTAAAAAATAAAATGGATTCATATAACATTTGAGACTTTTATAAATTTGTACGTCGAAAACAGAATGTTATAAGGTATAATATCTAAACACTGTTTTTAAAGGTGTTTTAGACGATTCATAATATAATTGGGCTTTATTTAAATACATTAATAATAATAATATACCAGTTATTAAACTATATAAGTATTTTTTGAATAATATTACCATATAACAGGAAAGTCATTAATATAAAAATACGCGCCGGTGCGAATCGATTACGAATTTGTACATTTTCTTTTGATTTCTGCCAGGTATTTGTTTAGCCGTTTACTTCCTGTAAAACCTTCTTCTCCTTAGATATAGGCATTCGACAGTGAATTATTTAACCGAAAAGCTTCAGATTTCAGTAGGTTTTTCTTTTTTTTCTTTTTCCAAAAGTTAAGAGGCAAGTAAAGTATTTTTGATAATACACTATTAGATATCCATTACTTAAAATCTCTTATTTTCGCAAAAAAAAAAAAAAAAAAAAATAATAATAATAATAATAATAATAATAACAATTAAATTAAAAATTTAATTAAAAATTAAAAAAAAAGTCATCCCAGAGAAATTTTTTGAATATATAGAAAATATTAACAAACAGGATAAATAATAACATTTGTACAACTGGAAATAATAATAATCTTAATGTTTTAATAATGATTATTATTAGTTTTAGTAAACTAAAAAAACCCCATAAAAGATGCATTTTGTTATTATGAATGAATATTAATAATTCATCCAATTCATAAAACTTAAACAAGTGTCTCTGTGTTTTTTAAAATAATACTTTATGTTTCAAAAATAATAATTAATGTTTTCACAGATGTGTAATCAAGATTCATTTTCTTTAGGAAAATAAAACAGAACCGCATATTCTTGAAGTGATTATATGGAAAAATGAAGATTTGTTATTGACAGATATTTTATTTTTATTAATTGTTGTCCACGTATACTTTTTTAATAAACAATCAACATAAAACAAACGTTGAAGATAATCTTATGAAAAAAAAAGAAAGAAAGAAAGATCATTATATTAATTATATTAAATAATAATAATGATAATAATAATATCTTATTATTCCATTTCGTGATTGAGAAAAACATGTCTGAAATGTTATTACTAAACAATTCTATAAAAGAAAAATTTTAAATTTTATTTTATTTTTTTCTCTAATATGATATAATAAATGTTTACTCAATTGTGTAATCTGCATTAATTTTTAAAACATTAATTGTTAATGCTTTCCAGAATAATGGATAACATACAATCAGTTTGTTCTGGAAAACATTATAAGAAAAACTGGATAAGTTATTTACGTATATTTTTTAGTAAACAATGAACGCAAAAGAAACGTGGCAGAAAAGAGAAGCTTGGGTAATAATTGTCATAAAGTAAATAATGGGCCATTGTATCAAACAACAACAACTTTTATCTTTGTATAATTTCTTCTTACATTATATCATATTTCATTTTCAGGTGAAAATTGAAAAGTTAATGATTACTCAATTATGTAGTTTACAATAATTTTAATCATATTGAAAAATGGAATACAATCAACCTGTTCAAGAAATGATTATAATAAAAACTGGAGAAGTGTTATTGACGTACTTTTGAAGCAATATAAGTATACAAATGTTTTAGAAAATTTAGATGATCAATGTCACTATGTAAACTAACGGCATTGTATATTACTATTCTTACTACAATTGTTGCTGTTGTAGTTATTATTATAATAATTATTGTTTTTTAAATTACTAGATTCATAAATTTGGTCCCGAAAATGTTAATTACTCGAAATCCAGTAAAAAAGAAAATGTCTCCCTCGTGTATTTTCCTTATAGTATTTTTTTTTTTTCAAAAACCTAAGAAAAAGTTCAATAAATTCTGCTTTGATACATCATTAAGTCATTGATATGCATCAGAATTTTTCATAATTAATTTAATAATATTTTAGTTCAATAAAATCTTTTTTAAAATGCAGATTAATCAAAAATTTTTAAACCAAAATTTTCAACATCCGCCACCACAATTTTCTGCAGTAATCCTCTTACACCATTCTTAAAGACGACTTAATAATAGTTTTATCATAAAAATTTTAAAAGGTATCCCATTTATTGCTTTTTCATTTCAAGGGAAAATAACATTTTAAAAGGAAAAAAATGAAGGATTTATCTCTGAAATCCCAAATTATCTCGTAATTTTTGTAAGATTGTATTTCTAGAAAATTTAATTTTCTAAAGCATAAAAAAAATTTTAGTCTCAAAAGCTGCTTATTATTTCACACAAACACAAACATTTTTCATGTTAGTTGAATAAAATAATTCTTAAACGATATTTAAAAAGAAATATTTCTTAGCCTTATTTATATATCAATATTTTTTATTACGAAAAATTATTAATCAGTTAATGTTTCTTTTTCACCTAATAATTAAAATATGTGACATACGACAAGACTTTTCTTATAATCTATAAAAGCACTTGTGTTGCTATTTTGAAGTTAGTACACCTCTAAAAAAGTTTGCAAAAAAGTTTGTTAAATAATCTTTTTTATTTAATTTTTAATTTTATTATTTTTAACTGAATTTTTATAAACCACTACTATGCAGCATTAATTTATTAATATGCCACAGTAATCTAAAAAAAAAAAACAGTCTTATTAGACCAAAAATGATAATGTCATGGCATTTATTATTTTCTTAAATAATATAATCTCATAATATTAGAAAAAAAATAAATCAATTTTCTTTACATGCTACATTAATTAAAAATATCAATCATTTCTATTGTTTGCAAAGTTTTGATGAAGTTTGTTTATCATATATTTTTGTCACATTTGATATACGAAAAATAAGTCAAAGAACATTAATGTTCAAATCTCCGTTTGCAGTTTCTACAAAATATTCGGAATAAATATTTATTCACGTGTTGAAGTACTTATTATTTTAAAGAAATTAATTTCAATTTTGAATTTTAAACACTTTCTTTAACTTTTGTTACATTTGTCAGAACTAGGGGTAGAAGTTTCTTTCTTCATAAGCGTGTCAGAAAAATGTTTGTTTATCACATGTTTGTCTCATTTCATCAGACGCAAAATAAGAGAAAGGAAATGAAAGTTCAAAATCTCCGTTTTTAGTTTCTTAAAAATATTCGGAATATACATTTATTCACATGTTGAAGTATTGATTATTTTAGATAAATTAATTTCAATTTTAAATTTTAAACACTTTCTTTAACTTTTATTATATTTGGCAGAAATTAAGATAGGTGTTTCTCTCTACCGTAATCATCGTTCTGAAAAATGTTTGTTTATCATACGTTTCTGATTCACGTGAGCACTCTAAACATAATGCAAAGAAAAGTGAATTCCCCGAGATTTCTTTCTACAAAATGTTCTGAAAAAACACTTATTTTTGTGTTGAAATACTTATTATTTTAGTTAAATTAATCTCAAATTTAAACTAAAAAAAAAAAAAATTCTTTAACTTTTATTATATTTGGTAGTAATTAAGGCAGATGTTTCTCTCTATCGTAAACATAAATTTTCCTTTTATAAAAATGTTTGTTTATGACACGTTTTTGACTCAGCTGAGCACTCTAAACGTATGACAAAGAAAATCAAGGTCAAATCTACGTTTTTTATTTCTCCGAAATGTTCGAAGGAAACATTCATTCACGTGGTTTTTTTCTTTACGTTATTTTAAATAAATTAATCCCAATTTTAAATTAAAAAAAAATTCTTTAATTTTTATTCTCTTTGGTAGTAATTAAGGTAAACATTTCTCTCTATCGTAAACGTGAGTTTTCCTTTTTGAAAAATGTTTGTTTATCATACGTTTTTGACTCATCTGACCACTCTAAACGTAAGAAAAAAAATCAAGGTCAAATCCCCGTGTTTTCTTTCAATGAAATGTTCGTAAAAACCACCCACGCACTTCATACGTCACTGCAGTTGACCTGGGCATGCGCAAGGTCCCCAGTCTTAACAGAGATGAAAACATGAGAATAGTGCGTAAAACAAGGACTCACCCCGCTTTTCTAACGGCTCCAGTGCAGTTGAAAGAGGCGGCAGCGGCTCCAGAGCGGGACCTAGAGCCGTAGGTACTGGAGCCATAGGAGCCGGCCCTGGGGTCAGCTGTGGCAGTCTCCTCATCATCACTGACCGCGGTCGTCAGCGACAGCCGGTCGTCGTCCGACATCTGTAAAAAAAAAAAGGAAGAGGAGTGTAGAGTCAGGTTAGAGAGCCGCCATATTGGAAAACAGGGAAGAGAAGGGGAAGAGTGGTATCCACGCACGTGGCTGGCGATCGAAGCGACTCGATCGCTGGCAACGAGCCAAGTGGATGAGTGGGAGAACATGAAGGAATTTACGAAAGTTTGAAAATATGTGTACTAAGATATTTGTGGATTTTCAGACAATGCCGAGAATAAATTTAGGAAGCCGGCGGCAATTCTTGAGGTAACACAAATATTGATATTATTTCAACAAGATATGTTACAGTGATATATTTATATGCGTTTTAAATTGAAAAAAATAATAATAAATTGATTATTATGGTGAAGAATGCATATTTCAATGCATTTTTCAAAATAAAAAGTCAAACAACACACAATAAAGATAAGTTATTAAAAAACAAAACAAAAGAAAAAAAACCGATTTGTTCACATATTTTAATTTTTCACATATGATTGAGAACAGTTTAAAAAGACACAAAAGATACCCAGGTAATAAAAATTTCGAATACATTTCTATTATGTAATTCTCCATTAAAACTATGCTTAATATATTAATTTATGCAGCAAGACAATTTAAAATATTAATTACTTCAAATTTCAAATTAGAAAAAAAATGACAGTAATGTGGAAACATTTCATCGAAACAACAGCAGCAAAATAAATAAATAAATAAATAAAACGAGAAATCTTGAAATCATTCAACACTTATATACTAACTTGTAGTTAGAGCATAATTGTTTAACTACTTATGGGAAAAAAAGTTGAACTTTTCCAATAAATTATACTGAAACGTAATTCAGTTAAAAAGTTATACTAATAGAAAATAGAAAATATTGAATAATTTTGAATAAAGATAATTTTTTTTTTTACTTATTTAAAAACATACTTATATACTGATTTTATGCAAAGAAATATTCGAATATAAATTAGTTTCAACTGCAAAATGAGAGTGGAAATATTAGCCCTAAACTCCGAAAAAAAAATAAACATTAAAGTTAAATGGTTAAACGATTGTTAGTGTATAATTGCTTAAAATCCTTAACTTTCTTAAACATAACCGTTGTTTGAATAAATCACAGTATAATGCAATTCTGTGAAACGGCTTATAGTAACATATGGTCAAGTTTACATTATCATTTGCAATCGATTTAAAAAATAATAAAAATGATTTTTTCAATTAAGACAAATTCACTCGCCTTGAATGTTTACTTTGCTTATGTGCTGCAATGCTTTAGCTTTTAGCAACTTTTGCCTGTAAAACCTTCTTCTCCTTCTATTAACGCATTGAACTGGGAAGTACTGCAGCTGAAGTCGAAATTTCAGTGGATATTATTATAATTTTTTTAAAGGCGCAGGTGACGTCTCGGCATTATGTGAATGAAGCAGATTTAACACGATGTTTATTAATGTAATTTGTTTATAAAAATGTACACAAGTTATCTTTTTTTTGTCATTTAAAATAAATATATTTTAGTTTATATATAACACAAAAGTACTTGCTGCGTGCATTATTTAGCGTGAGTGTTTTAATTTAATTTAATTTATTTTATTTTTCTCTTAATCATTGTAAGTTATTTAAGTATACTTTTCTAAAAATGTATTATAGATAATTTCTTAAAAAATTACATGAAAATTAAAAACAAATAATTTAATAATAATAATAATAATAATAAGTTTTTTATACTTTATTAAAAAAAGTGAATTTAAAAATAATTACAGGATGACTCGGAAAATAATCGAAAAATATTTAATATTTTCCTGTATATCTTCTGAAATATTATTGTGTCATTAATAATTTTAGATAGTTCTAGAAAATATAAATTACGTGTACAAGCATGAAAAATTTAAATTATCTATCTTTCGCAGATATTATGAATGTGTACCTAAATATGTAAAAAGGAAAAAAATGTATTTTTATAAAAAAGTAAAAAGAAAATTGCATATAATGCGTAGTACTGAAATATTATAGTTACATTCATAATTTTAATTAGAAAATAATTGCTTATAAAATATATTTTTATACAATACTTCTGTAAACTTTGAGTGTGAATGGTGAAAGTGTGCGGAATTCGTCGTCAAATTTTAAGATCCATAAATTTACTCTGGATAATTTTCACTTATACTTTAGAATTATTTGTATGTGCAAAAAGAAAAACATATGAATCATAAAATTTATCATTTTTAAATAAAAGAAAAATTCTGTGTAACAACACACCAAAATTTTGCAGCAATATATGCATTTTTTACAGTATAATAATATATTCAAAATTTTTATGTGTAAAGAAAAAATCTACAAATTATAAGATAAATATTTTTTAATTGGAAAATGCTGTTCTTCAGTTTTTTAAATGTATTAAAATTTCGTCCTATATTTTATGAGAACTAGAAGCAAGTATAGAAATAAACATTCTTTTTTGCATTCTAATGTATCGTACTTTTAAACGACCGCAAAAATAAGCTCTTTCCACCAAAGAAAAATAAAATAAAATAAAATAAAGAATTATTAAAATCGGAGTATTTGTTCGGAAGTTATGCGTGCATATAAATTAAAAAAGTATATTATGAAATTGGGAAACTTCTTATTTTTAAGTATTTATATATTTAAAAAAACCCCAAAAAAAACAAAGGCAACTCTCCTTCCCATCATGCGAAAACCGCAAAATATACTATTACGAAACGAAACATCTTGCCTCTTCTCTTCCTCTTAAAATTATCAAACCCTTAGACGATACTATGCAACTAATGCGTAAACAAATTTATTCTCCATCACATCATATACCTTTATTATCAAATATTATGCGATTGGATTCCGAATATGCATCTGGTTCCTCATATACTATGCGTAGATATGTGCAGTGGTGCAGACGGTTAAGCTCGGTTCCCGTAAGATCACCGAAAGCTAAGCAGCATCGACCAAGGTCAATATTTGGGAGGGTGACAACCTCTCTCGACTGCCGCTGCCATGGGACAGTGTACGTTAATGGGAGCTGGAGCACGTAAAATCTTTTCGTAGCTCCAATGTCCTCCAAGTTTAGCATATGCGTTACCTCTGGGGGTGCCAATCCAGGTGCAGGTCTCTCATCTGGAATTGGTTCAAAATTAGGAGACCAGCTCTAGAAGTCCAACCTCTCTTGAGGCTCTGGCACCCCTTCTTTCAGAGAAGTGTCTGGGCACTTTCTCTGACTCGCCAACAACACAACAGATATGAATGCAAATTCATCCAAACACGCAAAATATTCCTCAACAAACTCAAGCAAGCAGAACTTAAACGGCATTCACGAAGATTACTCGTTTCGCATGCTTCTATTCGTAACAGCCAAGTTTAGTAATGCGTTTTGTTTTAGATTGTGGAATATAAACGGTTCTTTTCTCTCTGCGGGATCAACGGCAGGTGTTAAAACAGTACGGAAAATGAAGATAAGTTCTTCTAGTCTTTATTTTATTCTACATTTATTTGTCTTTATTTTATTCTACAAGTGGTCCAAAATTATTAAGCGCATTTCATGTTATAAAAAGAGAATAAAATGAATTACGTACGTGTTTATTGTTTTCTTAGAAAGACAATTTAAAGCAGTTTCACACAACAACATTTTAAACATTAAATAAGTTCCACATAAGCTCCTTGTGTGGCACGCAAAATATCCAGCCAATATTCAATTTCACGCCAAATTTGTAGCAGCATTTCAGCAGGTAATCCTCCAATGACTTCAGTTATTCGTCATTTTAGGTCATCGATATCCGGAACCGGAGTTGCGTACACTCGGTCGTTACCCCCAAAAGAAAAAGACAAGGGGTGTAATGACGAAGAATCTTGGCGGTAAATTTACCCCGAGCAATGCTGTCGCGCCATCAACCGGCTTATGTGGAACTTATTTAATGTTTAAAATGTTGTTATGTAAAACTGTTTTAAATTGTCTTTCCAAGAAAACAATAAACATGTACGTACCTCATTTTGTTGTTCTTTTTTTTTTTTTTTTTTTTTTTTTCAAACATGAAATGCACTCAGTAATTCTGGTCCACCCTGTATTATTAAGACGGTTTACATTTCAGAGGTTTTCCAGATTATTATTTTTTTTAATCAATAAAACTGAGAGTCGATTTTATTATTGTGGAAGCGCCCTGGACTCAGACGCGCCTGGGTGCAATAAACCCAACTCCAAAAAACTTTTGATGGTTATAACTCATAATGTTCTCGATTATGAATTTCATAATTTCTTATTTCATATATAAAAAGTGTAAAAATATATTAAAATAGCTTAATTAACTTACATAACGAAAAAATAAAAAAAAGAATCGAAAACAAAAACAGCATCACAAAATAATTATCATAAGGCATTTGATTAAAATTATTACAAATTAATTATATGTTAGGATTTTTAAAAAATGTTAACTTTTTATAAAGGCAAAATCTTTTCCCGGTAGGACCACAATTTTTTAAAAATAAATTTTTACACCAGATTTTAAATATGTTGCCAAATTTGAGTAGTGCTATTAAAAAAAAAGAGGGGGGGGGGGGGGGGAGTCAAGATTTTTATATTTTAATATGTAAGCGGTGTTCCGCCAGTATTTTAAATAATAATAAAATATTCACTTCCCCAAAAATAGTTGCTTCTTTTGTGCCATTCATAATTTAATCATCTTATAGCATAGAGTGTGTTTCTTTTCTTTTCTTTTTTTTTTTTTTTTTTTTTTTTGGTAAGGGGAGGAAAGGGTAGATTTTTGGCAGTCTATTGAAGTACTTTAAGATCGAATATGGCTTTCAATTTTCGATAAGCGCATTACATATTCAGTTATAGGGAATTGTTGTTTCATGACAACCTTTCTCAGGCTGTCGCCTCCAAAAATTTGGTTCAAAACACCAAATTTAACAGCATTTATGAAACATCCTTTGCATTTATCAAAAAAATGGAAAGCACTACTCCATTTCATAGTTTTTGAATAAAAACACTTGAATTTTTATGCGTATACGAATAAAAAAAATGTATTCAGGAATCTGTCAGAAAGTAGCCAGTTTCAGTTTTAGAACAGAAGTATGAGATATCCTAGTTCAATCAGGTGAGCTATGGTGACAGCGAGCACGAGATATCGTATAGGTATGAGACGGGTTCAGCCCGAGGCCGGGCACGAAACAGGTACGGGATCGATTTTTATACTAGTCTTCAGGCTCGGGCAGGCTTGGTTGGGCTCGTTCTAAACGTGAAAATTTTATTCATTCACAAATTAAAGAAAAGGAAAAAAATATTGATATTTTGCTGTCTAAGTTTCTTAAAATGTTTTCTTTTATAATCCTTTAAAAATCGGTTTGATAGGGAACTGAATTGTTATTGATGGGATATAAGGAAAAAATATTCTATCTGATTACGAAGCCTTTGAACGGTCAGTGGTAGTAACACAAAGAAGCCGTGGGATATCCCTTGTGTATCCTCATTTTCTGATTCAAGTCCTTTTCCAGAAACAGAACTCTGCTATAATTGTACAATGATATTTTAAAAGAATAAGAATTACGACTTTTGAGTACTTCTGTCAGTGATTGGGCATAAATAACAAATTTTCTATTTTAAGCAGATATTCAGTGGCATGAAAAACCACGTAACCTTGTCATAAGGGAGTATTTATAAATAATTTTTATTTCCATGTAAAAAAAGATTTTTAAATGAGAAAATTAATATTGAAATATTTTTCAAATGTTATTAACAATTTTCTTCTGTGTACTTTCGATATCGGGCTCGGGCTCCGATGAAAGAGCCCGAACTCATCTCTAGGGCCTGACTAATGCGGGGCAGCTGCCCCGAGCCCCCCCAGTTGAAGGAGGCTCCCATGGGCATAAGTGGGATTTTCGTTAAAGGGAGCCATGTGTTAAAAATTGGTCAAAAGTTCCCAAAATTCTTATTTTTGAGATTCTTATTTCAGATTCTTATTTGAGATTCTTATTCAATTCTTATTTTTAAGATTTATGCAGGGGGGGGGCTCCTCCTCAGCTTCTGTACCCTATGCCTCCCCCCCCTCCAAATTAAACCACAACATCCACATCACCAGAAAGCTGATGATTAGAATTTTATTGCAACAGCCATGTAATCCATTGAATTCATTATTGACATTATCCTGGTAACAAAGGAAATTAATGATGACCAATAGGGGACATTTTTCTTTTAGACATCTTACGACATACATATGGTATTATGATACATAGCCAAGAAAGACATGTGTTTACATTTCAACGGCTCGCATAAGTCCTTATATTCCCATGCAGATGTATATTCTATCATCTTTCTTACGATACTCTTTATACAAATATGAATAGTACGTAGTACGAAATTTATGCATGCAGTTTAGTCACTTCAGCATAATTCAAGAAAATTTCATATGGATAGATAGAAAGGGGGCCCCCGGAATAATGTTTACCCCGGAGGCGTAGATACTCTAAGTCGGGCCCTGACAGAATTTGCTTCAATGGGACACTCCCGTGAAAGTGATTTTACTCGGTAGAGTACGGTATTAAATAAGGGCCCCGTCATATCAGTGCTATGAATAGAAGTTTTTTAATATTTTCCAAAAGTTATTTAGCTTAATTGCTTGGAATTTTAACAGTAAAATTATTAATAATAGACATATATTAATTAGTTATATTTTTCGTTAAATAAGATAATTTTGAAGTTAACTTTTTCGATTTATTGAATTTTTTCTTTAAGTGAAAATTAATTCTAACATTAAACAAAAACATTCCACAGTTGATTGCAATTAGGCAAACTCGTCTAGAAAAACAAAATCGCATTCCTTTCTTTGTGATAAAAATGTAATTTTCATTAAAATCGATTATTGTACTGAAATTTAAAAATAGCTATGAAGTCTGTTATCTATAATCAATTTTTGTATCAGACAATTTATTTTGCAGAACATATAAAACAGCAAAGATATAAAAGAATGTACCTATAAAAATTATGGCATAATAATAACGTGTCATCTTTTTAAATTACAGTTGAAAATAACTCATTTTTGCTTTCTTTTTAGAAATTATAATAGAACTTTGTTAGCGAAAATTCAGGTTTGATAACTTGTCATAAAGCAAGCACATTAACGATAATGGAAAGAAAAAAAGCAAAGAAAAAGTCATCTGCACATTTACGTTCGCTAGACATGAACAATGAAAAAAAAAATTGATTTGCATCCACTTTCCAACATCCTATTTAAAAAAAAGAAAAAAATCCTTCTTTTACTTTTTAAAAGTAAATCGCGAAACAAGAGAACAGGAAAAATCGACGCCTGTTTTTTAAACAGCTGCAAACAAAGATGAAAGTAAAAATCAATGACCTAAATAACGCTGTAAATCTTAACGAACTTTTATCCCCCAGTAAAGCCTTTGTTATATACTTTTTTAAATTACCAAAAGTTCAATTTATTCTTTTTCATTTATGTATAAAGAAAATTAATTACTTTTAGACAACAAGAAAGGTGAATCTCTAAAAAAATATATAAAAATGCCCTATAATTTTTTTAAAGAATTACACGCGTATGTTTAATTGAATATATATTTAAATTTATATGAAAAAATGATAGATGTCTGTTATCAATTAGAATATTGAAAATTTGTGTAATTATTTAAATGTTACAAAAAGTTGTAATTCACATTTCGGATGGAATTTGGATCTAAAAATTTCTTATACCTATTGCAATTTTTTATAGTATCAACTGAAATTACATTTCAGTACTTTTGTAAATAACGGCGAAACATAAACCCGATATTTTCTGCACTGTCAACCGGGGATTACTTTGCAAAGTCACCCACCAAGACGACTTTGCCCACTTTTGAAGAATAGATTATCCTCTCTATTGTCGTTACATATTGCACCAACAGTAGTGCTGTCGGGCTTTGTGTCATTCTATAGAATGATAAGAAGCCCTCAAGAGACAAGAAAACTGTGTTCCAAAAGTGTATGTGTGATACTGACCGAATGTTTATCAAGAAGATTATATGGTCTTTTAACTTTCCCTCGCCCAGCCAATCAAAAAAGTAAGTAAGTGCCATTATTTATAATTATTGCTTAGTAATGGAATTAAGGAGACGTTTTTCTTTAATTTTTCTCGTTCATTGGATCATTGTTATTTCGTTAGGCTATGTCACCCTTCAATCTTTGGCAAATATATGGTTTTATATAACCGGGTCACTTTGCCCAGTTAAGATCACAACGAATTTCCCAGGTGAAGATTGGTATTATTCTTTTATACAGCGACACCGAGATGACTTAACTGTTAGAAAGTGACAAAACATAACCCGAGACAACTGAGCTTCAGTTGGACTCACTTGTCAAATATTTTGACCAGTTTGGAGACGCCTTAAGACGAGTATACCAACAGAAAATATCCTTAATTTTGATGAGATCAAAATGAGTGATCACCCTGGGTAAAAAATGATGGTATTTCGTAGGGATTGCAAGTACCCAGAAAGAGTTATGAACTCATCAAAAGGGTGCATATCATTTATGTTTCCCAGTTCTGCTGCAGGCAAATTGTTGCCTTGCTTTGTCGGCTATAGATCAGCATAAGATCACTTATGGACATCGTGAACGAAAGGAGAACCTCAAGGAACTTATGAAAGAATAAGGGGAGCAGAGATTTTTCTGGGGTTTTTCTAAATTTATTTTGCAATATTATGTTCAGTTAGTATTTTTATTTCTGTTTAATATTTCAGTCAGTATTTTGTTGAAAATAAAAAATTGTGACATTAAATAAGTTTTTTCAAGAGATGTCATTTTCACCACAATTCAAGCTGACTTCACCCAGAGACATGTTTATAGATTGATTAGTAGGGAAAACGTGTGTAGGGAAACGAAGTGTGGCCAATGTGACTCCTAGTTAGGGGATGACTTTGCAAACCACATTTACAAAACATACATAAACAAGTCAGATAAAATACCAAACAAATTAAAAATTCCATCTACGGCTCGTCTACAATATGTAGGTGTTTTTTCTTCTTTAATAAAAGATATGGAATGTTTTCTACATTATGAAGTTAATCTGAAATCTGGGCAAAGTGACACCGGTTGACGGTAGTACTGTTTGTACTTAGCAAAAAGAAGCTAGTTTGATTACGTTCTACAAACATGAAGATTCTGTAATCAAGATTCACGGATTCAGTCATACGTAGCTCAACTGGGGTGATTCTGTGGTAATTTTAATGTTTTTTCTTTAAGGATAATGAGCTAGTGAGAAATCCTAGTTAAATTAGGCGCACTATGGCGACAGCCAGGAGTGATAGGACTTGATCCTATGAAACACCACGCGGGAACAGATTTTATTCAGTTGAGAACGGTAGTAAGGCAAGTTATAGATGGCTTTTGCTAAGAGGAGGAGGGAGGGTATTGGAGAGGCTTTCTCCCAAAAGTTGATAAATAGACTTGGTAAAAACACAAACTAAGTTGACAAACTTGTGAAACGTTTTCTTTTTTTCTCAAAAATATATTGTAAAGCTTATTGAAAGAAAGTCGATTCTGACCGAGAAATAAAATCCAGTGTTAGACGAGTTTCAGTCTTAACAGGTATAATTCTATGGTATTCTTTCCATCGGAACCGCAGGATTCAGTTATAAATAGAATATGTTTTCACTTATTTTACTGTAATACACTTTCTGGTTAAACGTACACAATCGGCAAACATCGCTAATTGACGTGCTGCCTCATCCCACCTCAATAAGAAGTCATAGTGATAGCACTGTCCCCGTCATATCCATGCAACAAATCGAGACCTTGCAGTCTCGTTTAAAAGTTCTTCCTTTCCTGATGTATATATTTTATACATTACGACTATTCTTAATGTATTCTTTCTCATTCAAAAAAAAAAAAAAAAAAATCTAAAGCTTAGAAGGCATCAGAGTTTGGGTTCAAAATCAGCATCCCTGACATTTATCTTGACTTGCCATTTTTGTGTGCTGTGTGGATCAGGGCCAAAATATACTATAGTGGATCTTCCATGACCCCATGCATCACACAACATTTGCAACAGGAAACATTACTATTAGGGACAGCCTTAACACACAACGGACGAAGATGTGCACTTGGTGCAGCAGAGCTCCACCATAAGATGTTCCGCTGATCTTCGCTCCTTTAACCAGCACAAAAACCTCCATTAAGCTGGGCAAGGGCCATTTGAGAGGGACTTATAGATCTGAGTACCCACAGCGTTGTAGTCGTAAAAAACGCAGAAAGCATACACTCTATGCAGAGGATATATGCTAAAGAGTATACGCTATAGCTTTATTTGAGAAATAGAAAGTTTACGGTGTTTCATCCAGTAGGTATACGGCGTATACCACCATATACCCTTAACTTCTAGACATCGCATAATTTAAATTTTTACACCGTCCAATAGGGAAACAAATGTACTTTCAAATGCAATTTGTTTGAAAACAGTATATCAATTTACTACAATTTTATGGATTTAAAAATAATTTTTAAGCATGATTTTTTAAATATCTATCTCTATCACATGCAGCCCCGTAACGGAAGATTAACCTGTTTGCACTTAAAACAATATAAATAATTCAGCAGTTGTTTTCGGCTAATATTTCAGAACGAAATTAAAACTGCATCAATAAATCAATAAATAAATAAAGTAACCCATGCACACATCTATACATAATAGAAAAAATATATACTATTAATAATTATTACGTAGTCGATTGATAATACTAATATACATTTACTTTATTAACATAAGAAAAGCTGTGTGAAAAAATAAAACTTATGAAACAAAATCTCTTGAAGAATTTTTAATAAAAACTCTTAATTTAGATAAATAACAACCATTATTCATAGATTTTTAAAACGCACAGAGCTTATAGTTGTTTTCTACTGCTAAAAACAACAAATTAATGCACATGTGCTAAGTTCAAGTGAAACAAATATCACTTTACACAAACAAATCAAAATTTAGCACGTTCCCTTGTGTTATTAATAAACAAAATAATAATGCTGAAATAACACAGTATGAAACATTAACTAACAACGTAAGCTTTATTGAGAGAAAATTACAAGAAGGTCTGACAACAAAGTGACTGGAAATTTAAAATCAAAACATTAATTCTTTATAGCTCCAGAAGTACTTAAAAATAGGCTTCTTTGAATCAAGTCTGAAATCTGAAGTATTTATTTTTTTAACTTAATATTACAATTGTCGTTGAAAAGTTTAGAAAGTACAATTAAGTTAATCTGATTTTTGAGAGACTCTTCGCAAATAGCTCTAAATAAACTCCAATTTCTTATTTTCAGATTCCGTTTGTGATTTAGTTTTATATTATTGTTTTCTTAACCATTGCATAAAACAAATTTCCACAAACTCACACACCTTATCATATATTCTAATACGAGAAAATCTTGTGTGTGTGTGGTTATGCAAATTTTATTTTAAAAACGGCTCTAACGATTTTGACGAAATTTTGTATTCTACCGTTTTGGGACACCAGAAAACCATTGGGCTAGGTCACGTGTTCAAGAAAATTCGATTAGTGGATCATTTTGGGTCATCAAGGCTCAAGGTCAAGCTAATTCTATCTAAAAACGGTTCAAACGATTTTGACGAAATTTTGTATTTTATCGTTTTCGGGCACCAGAAAACCATTGGGCTAGGTCACGTGTTCAAGAAAATTCGATTAGTGGGTCATCAAGGGTCATCAAGGGTCAAGGTCAAGCTAATTCTATCTAAAAAACGGTTCAAACGATTTTGACGAAATTTTGTATTTTATCGTTTTCGGGCACCAGAAAACCATTGGGCTAGGTCACGTGTTCGAGAAAATTCGATTAGTGGGTCATTTTGGGTCATCAAGGGTCAAGGTCAAGCTAATCCTATCTAGAAAACGGTTCAAACGATTTTGACGAAATTTTGTATTTTACCATTTTCGGGCATCAGAAAACAATTGGGCTAGGTCACGTGTTCAAGAAAATTCGATTAGTGGGTCATTTTGGGTCATCAAGGGTCAGGGTCAGTACACAAAGCAAATGTTGACCGAGCATTGCTCGGTCGTAATCGCTGGTTACTGTAATGGAAACAAGCCTTTTCCCACAGTCAAAAAGTTTCATTTATAATTTCTACACGACTGTTACATTGCTTTATAGGAAATACGCCTTTTTCAGTAATCGGAGAATTTCATTTAGAGTTTTAACACTTCAATGTCTCGTGAGTTTAAAAAATTTTGTATTGAAGAATAGAAATAAAGTGAGGAAAAGTATTTACGTGTAAAAAATACAAGTCGTAAGATGTTATTAATATGATTAATATTAATTATGAACATATCTCAAGTTTAATTAATCTTCTCATCCTTGTTGATCAGTGAAAAATAAAATGGATAAATATATCAGCTTAACATTCTTCGCCTCGTTAACACACATAGTAATAATAATAATGATAAAAAATCAGAAACCATCTTCTTTCAACCATATCAGCGAGATAATTTCGAATTTTCTTTCAAAAGATTTGGTAAAAGTTTTATATAAGTGCTCACTTAGTATTGCACTAGACTTTCTAAGTCTAAAAAGAAATAATGATAATAATAATAATAATAATAAAGCTGCAAGTCGTTAATGCTCGAATTGAACAGAAAAAACTTAACTTCAATTTCGATTTTCCGGCTTCTTGCTTAAAAAAGGAAATATTTTCTCGCTTTTCTGTTTTTCAAACAAAATCTAGGTATAATAACAAAAAAGTTTATCTGAAAAGAACTAAAAGCAGCGAAACAAGATGCTGAATAATCGATTTTCTTAATAATGCTGTAGTGCCTTTCCCTTTTTCCCTTATATATTTTTACTTTTCATTTATGAATCTGCATTTCAGAATTGAAAATAATGTATAAAACTAGAATATTCAGTGATAATTTATTATAAGAATACTAATGAGGACTTTAATATGGAGATATAAAATTTTTATATAGATGAAATATTTTAAAGTTTAACAAGATTTTCAAATATACATTTCCATGAATCAGAAGCAAATTTTCGCTTACTTAAATATTAAAATTTTACTGTTTGACGATATTCTTTTTTCCAACAAAGTTGAAAAGGGTTTATAAATTCGGTTTGTCTGGCAGTCTGTCTGTGCTCAAACTCACACAAATAAAGTCGGATCGCCATGTAATTGATGTAGGTTATTCAGCTTTAACATAGCATGTTTGTTATTGAAAATGAAGTGTGCAGCATTTATAGTTCATTTACAGGGGAACTCAAAAGAATACCGTTACATTGTGGTCTATGGGGCAAAATAGTTTGCAGTGTATTTAAATGATGTTACACTATTTCAAACATATTGGAAAAGATATACATCAGTAAGTTGCATGATAAGAGGCTTATTTTAGAATAGGATGTGGATGGCAATTATCGTTCATTTACAGGAACATACAAAAAATTCGGTTACAGTACTGTCTACGAGTAATAATTGCTGGAAGTGCATTTTCAATTGCGGTATGTGTTTTTAAATTTAACTCTTTTTTTGCATATTACTTGGTGTGTATAAATTCTGTAGATCATATACAGGGCTGCATAAAAGATTTCAATAACATTTCCGCTTATTGATGAAAATTAGTGATAGGTAATTTTCAACTATGTTATGCATTTCCTAATTGAACTAATTTTCTTTTGTATACTATGTAGCATATATACAAATCTATAGATCATATACAGGGCTGTACAAAATAATTAGGAAATTTTTCCAACTATAGATGGTAATTGCTGAAATTGGGTTTTCAAATGCGTTAGGCGTTTTTGAGACCTGGGCGGGGCTAGTTGAGCTTAAACCAAAAGGTAGGCCTCTCCGCCCGGTTTGAACTTGACTTTGATTATTGAGACATTAAGCCGAAAGGTAGGCCCCTCCGCCAGGTTTGACTTTGATTTTGATTATTGAGACATCATGTTTCACCTTATTAAATGATAAAATTTTGTTACAGTATTCTGAATGCGTTGGAAAGTGTTTGATAATCTATGCTTGAGACATGATTTTTCTTTCTTGTTTAAATTTACTATTGCTACATTTATATAGAGATTGAAATTAGTAAATTAGTTTTAAATGCTACTTGATTTCATCAGGCATTCTATATTTAATAAGTGCACTATTTCATTATTACACAGTGAGTCCCAAAAGTTTATAGACCACCATTTTTTTTTGGATTTTATAGCTAACTAAACGAGTAAGAAAGTCGAAATAAATTATGCAAATATATAATGATGAAACAAAAATAAAAGAATACTCAAAGGGCTTTTAACAGTCATAGATTTCATATAAAAAAAATAAAAGCAAAAATATGCTGTCCCAAAAATATATAGACAACCGGTGTTAAAAGCTGATTTAAGTATTGATATCTAAAATTTGCATATTCCAAGTTCATGTACTTGTGATACAATAGTTTCGTGAGATAAAAGCGAATCTGTTTTTCCGTTTCTGACTGATTGCAAAGAGGCCTCTCAAAGTGCAGTTTTCCAAAAAGGAATTTTTGCAAATCTATCGTTTAAAGGCTCGTGGATGGAAAGTTGTGGACATTGCAAAAGAGATTGGACGCAGCAGGGTTGGTGTTTACCGAATTCTGTCAAAAGGTGACAATTTGGAAACAAAATCCAGTTCTGGATGACCAAAGAAAAGAACTAAACGGCAAAACAAAAGAGATTTTGAGATCAGTTTCAACCCAGAAACTGTCTGTGCGGTCCGTTTTTAATGAAGTAAACGTTCCAGTATCAAAATCCACTTTCCATCGACAGCTGCAGAGAAGTACATTTCTTGCTTATCTCAAAATACGTCGTTCGCCAAAGTTTTACAAAATTGCATGAAGACACTTATGTTCAGTGGGCCCGAAAATACATGAATTTGACAGAAATAGTTGAGTGTTCTTTTCAGTGATGAAAAGAAATTTAATTTAGATGGCTCCGATGGTTAGGCATATTACTGGCACGATATGCCCAAGGAACCAGACAACAAAGAAAGGGTTCACTCATGTTGTAGGGATCATTTTCTTGTAATGGAACAATATTGATTTGCTTGGATATTGATTTTCTTAAAAGGACGTAAATGTTCCGAATACTGACAGAAAACACTTGAAGTACAGTTACTTCTATTTGGAAAGTTTGTAGGTGGGGACAAACGGATATACCAGGAAGACAATTGTTCCATTCACGTGTCCAACTCTACAATGCAGTGGTTTAGACAAAACCAAACAACTGTTATGCACTGGCCAGCCGTAAGTCCTGATTTGAATCCAATATAGAACCTTTGGGGAATATTAGTTTCAATTTGCACTGGTTCAAGATCTAAAGATGCAAAATTAACGAAATTGGTTTTGTTTAAAGTCAAAATTTCTTCAAACTCTTCTTTTGAGTTTGCCTGATCGAGTTTTTGAAGTGATTAGGAAAAATGGCTTAAAAATTTGAACGTTAAAGGACATAAAATGATTTGTCTATAAATTTTTGGGACAGTAGAATTTAAGTTTTAATTTTTCTCACAAAGTCTGTGATTGTGTAATATTATTTTTGTATAGTATTATTATTCTCTTGATATTTTTTATAATTATAAATTGTTTTGAAATTGTTACTCCTCTTTTTCAATTGTAAAATAAGAAAACTCCATTGTATACAAACTTTTGGGACGTTCTGTATCTGCCAATACGTATGGACATGGAAATATAATAAAATGGGTTTGGAACTGAATGATAGTAAATATATCCATTATTATTCGCGTACGATCAAGTCATCATATCAGTAGATGAAAAAGACGCTACTTAAATGTTTCGAAAGTTAAAAGATTCTTATGATGAATGAAGATTAAAGATAAATATATGATTAAAACTGTGTACTTAATGACAAGTCTGAAAGCTGATATTTTATTGGATGATATAATTATAAAAGCTGTTTAGGAATTCAAATAACTTGGATCTATCATTCATCAAGATGGATCATGCCAAAGAGATGTAGAAAAGAGAATTGGAGAAGGCAGAAAAGCAATTGCAATATTGAATTCTATTTTGTGAAATAGTAATATTCTCCCGAAAACTAAACGGTTAATTTATAAAGAAATTGTGCAAAACATTTTACTGTGTGTTCGGAAGACATGGTTCTTAAATCTCTACCTAAAAACGAAACTTCTTTCTCGACCGAAATAGACTTCTGGCGAAGATCAGCAAGAGCATCAAGGTTAGAAAAAAATAAAAAAATCACGAATACATAAAATCATGCAAGTCAAACAAGGTGTTATATAGGGTACGGACATGTTCATAGAATGAAAGAAGAGAGACTTCCAAAAAATATTTTAGAATGGAGCCTGGAAAGGAGATGAAGGTGCGGCAGACCAAGAATGACTTGGGAAAAGTCTATTGAAGAGTCATTGAAGGAAGGCTTATAAGTTAAATGATGTTATTAGGCTGGAAGGGAGAAATGCGGAAAAGAACTCTCAAAAATATATTTATTGGTCAAGAAAACCCACTGCTTAGTGGAAATTCCAAAGGATGATGATGATTATTACACGCTCGCACATACATACATAATTATATACATATATATACATGGTGACTGAAAAGTATGGACATGCACAAAAATGCTATTTTTTCAAAAATATTAGCTACCTGATGACATTTTTTATTCTAACAAAACAAAAATATATCAAATAATAATATTTAAACAAATTGTTCAAAATGTCCGCAATTCGTTTTTACGCAAGCTTCCTAATGAGAGTTCACAGAACTGACCGCGTCGCAGGTAACTCTGATCTAAGCTTTCATAAGTTCGCGGCGCAAACAGTCCAAACGGGATAGTTTCTTATTCTTTATATTTTCTTCTAAGTAACATAAAACAGAGAAGTTAAGATCCGGACTGTTCGAAGGCCATTCATCCTTTGTTAAATATCCTGGAACACGGATGTCGAGGAAGGATGTCGCTTTTTCTCCAAGTGCAGCCGCCCATTCTTGCTGGAATATTCCATTAGAGTTATTGTTTCCAGGGGACCAAACTCTTAGTCAACACTTCGTCTTGCTACATTTTAGCATTAATCTTTACGTTTTTATTATAACATGATATATATATATATATATATATATATATATATAATGTGTGTGTGTGTGTACATATCACTGGCGCCCGGCTGACATAAAAGTGCGTAATATAGAAATAAATAGACAATTTAAAGGAAATAAAAGTATTCTTTTATTGAAAAATGATTGATGGAAATTCCTTGCATTCTCGCATTCTCTACTTAGAAATTCAATAACTAAAAACTATAACATAAAATTACACCATGTAAGCGTTTATTTTACTTCTGATGTTGTTGTAGAATATTTCACAAATTCTAAATTTTTAACTTATATTAACATAACCCTTCATTTCTCTAAATTTTCAGTTAATTTTTCTTTCACTTTTTTTTTTTTTAATGTATAACATGGTAAGTAATGCAGTTCTTTCTTCCAAATTCTAGTTAAATGTTCCTTTTTTTTCCCTTTTCGTAATGTCAACCCCAAGTATAAATTGTTGTGACCTTGTTGTTCAACCCCACTTATTCCAGGAAAAATACCCGCAAAGTTTAACCTTGTAGGACATGCAGTCAACCTTCCCCCAGGATTTCGGTCAAAAAAGGACCATTAGGTGACCCGTTCCTTCAAATATTTTTCTGTTACCATGTGGTTAGCGCATAGTAACAGAAGCGATAGGCCCCCGTTCCCCCCTTTTTTTTTAAATGGGTAGGTCCCATATAGGTTCGAGGAGAGAGAGGTGATACGAGAAGGTCAGTCAGTGAGTGGAAAACAGCTAGTGATGTAGGTGCGAGCCAATAAAATTCGGTACGGGCGAGAGGGTTCATTTTTGGCGGGAAGATGCTTTCCCACTCTACCCCTGAGCTCCGAGAAGGGATCGTGTTTAGTAGTTGATATGACACCTAGCTGAAAAGAAGTCGAGATTGAATAATCTCTCATAATTAGATTCTAGAATGAGGCATATCGCTTAGTGTGAGTTGAAAACACTTTTTTGAAAGTGACAATTTCCTTTCTATGAAATGATATCTAAGGCGAGTCTTGATGCTGTATGATGTTCAGATGATAGAGGTGAACGTGAGACGACAATTACCAAGTTGTCAAAGTATCCATAGGTTGATAAGTTTGGACTGGTAGTGGAGCAGTATTTAGCTGTGCGAATCTCTAAAAAAATAAGTCCCGGAGGTAATATCGGTAAAGCGGAGTCTTGCAGATAGCATAAGAAGGTTCGGCTCCTAAAAAATTTATGAGAAGGTACTCCCTTTTGAAAGGCGGTTGCTGCTATAGATATGAGAATTCAAGGAGATAACATCGTTGGATGATGAGTGGAAATAGAGAACAGCAGTAGTCTTACCCCATCTTAGTGAAATAGGTATCCTAAACTGCCAACTGGGTGAGTGACCAAGAATACAATGAAAATTGGTTGGTACAAGAAATTTTTGTATTTGTGCAAAGGTGATTTGCTTTGTCTTCGAGAATGTGAGTAAAATTATTCATTTCTATATGTTTATAATGTTGAATTGTGCTTATCCTATATGTATATAAACTGTTTTTTAAAACTATTTTAAATGATTTCAATATAAGAAATTACAGTATCAATGCCAAATAGAGTGTTCGGATAATTGTTGTCTACATATTATGTGTTAATTAATTAAAAAGAAACGATAATTAAAAAAAAATGTTTCCTTTTTTCATTGTTTATACATTTCTCCTTCTCTAATTATTATAGATAGACTCTCATGAGTAGCAGTATTAATGTTAAATATTTTATTCAAGTAATAAAACCTTAAATGTTAATGTTAAATTTCTACAATAATAACTCTATGCCCGAATATAATAACAGCAATTAAATATGTGTAATGTGAAATTAGAATTCTGTTATTGTTTTATTCAGATGTGTTTATAAATATTATTTAATAAGTAATTCTTTTCTGCACTTTTAGTTTAAAATCTGTAAATTAATAGTAAATTAAACCCCCTTTCCTTGTTATTAGCTTTGTTGCCCTTATATTTTTATTCTGTGAAATAGTCCACCTTCATTGTTTTTTTTTTTAAACTGATAAGAGAATTCATATGGAGTGAAATTCAATCACACATGTTTTCTTTAAATATATTAATTCTGTAAGAAATATATATATGACAAATATAATTTTAAATTAATGTGGATTTACAAAAAAAAAGAAGTATAAAAATAGTAACAAGGAAACCCCCAATAAGATTGGTGCCCATGACATTTCAAACCTGGCTTATGCTTATAGATTTATAAAAATCTAAAATTTTTTAAAAAATATGAAGCTGTATTTTGTGTTTTTAATTTAATTTTCATGGTTGTAAAAGGTATTTTGATTTAATTTTCATGGTTGTAAAAGGTATTTTGATTTAATTTTCATGGTTGTGAAAGGTAAGTCTGTGACTCTGTATTGCAATTTGGTTAAAGTTTTGACATCTCTGCACTTAGATAGTTCCAAATTTAAATTCTCTCTTGTTTTTATGCTTTTGTATGTGTATTTCTGTGTATAGTTGCACCCCCCCACTTAATTTTTTTTTCTCATTGATAAAACTTATCATGGCAGAAGATCAGGCAAAAAACTTGGCTAATATTCAAAAGAAAAATTCCCTTATGGAAAATATTTCTTCAATTCCACCTTTTAGCGGTGTTGAAAATTCAGTTTCTTTTAGTGAATTTTTTGAAAAGTGGGATAGCCTTGCTACCTTTTTCGAATGGGGGGAGGATGAGAAAAAATTCGCTTGGTTTAGCAGAGTTACCGGGGGAGCGGCAAGGTTATTTAAGCTTCATAAAGATAAAAAGGTAGATGAAATTGTTAAAATTTTCAGGGAAAGATACACCAGTCATGTTTCTCCAGATGTAGCCCTTTCAATTTTTTTTAGTTTCAAGCAAACCCCTCAAATGTCGGTGCAGGACTTCTATGATAGAGCCTACGACATGTCGCTTAACACTAGAACGCCTGAAATCTTACTACCCCCTGAAACGCCGGCCAGGTGTCATTTTGACACTGGTCGATAAGTAAGCAAAAATTTCAAAGAAAATGTACCTTTTAATATTCTTTTTACAAATACATATATTGTACACATAAATACTATTATATCTGTAAAACAGGGATAATTTTACAAGATTATCTGAAAATATATATTGTACACACAAATAATATTATATATTTAAAATAAGAATAATTTTGAAAGATTATATGAAAATATATATGGTACATACAAATAATATTATATATTTAAAATAAGAATAATTTTGAAAGATTATTTGAAAATATGTATGGTACACAGAAATAATATTACATCTGTAAAATAATTTTTCAAGATGATATGAAAAATATATGTTACGCACAAATAAAATTATATCTATAAAATAAGAAAAATATTGCAAGATGATATGAACATATACATGGTACACACGAATAATTATGATATCTGTAAAATGAGAATAATTTTTCAAGATGATATAAAAATATAAACAAGAGAAATAACTACTTACATTACTTATATCACTCACAGACAATACGTTTATAGCTGACATATTTTGTGCATTTGCTGTATGTCATTCTTTTACAAGAGGAACACATTTTATTTGTCACATTTCCATGACATTGTTTAACCTCGCAATTCCTACGCTTAGAAGGATTTTCAGCTCGTAGTTCATCTTCATGGCTACTGCGTCTTTTAGCAGATTTTTCAATATATTCTGCTCGTAATTCTTCAGCTAATGTTTGTATAAAAGTACGCCTTGATATTTTTTCCCCGTCACTTGTTTGAAAATAATCCATGAGTTTATGGCAGCAAAGTCTAACATATTGTAGAGTGTGTGAATTGGCCATCTCGTTGATCCTGCTTTGACTGAATATTGCCTTGCCATTTGGTCAACAATATCTACGCCACATTTCGTTTCATTATAAAAACCGACAGTTTCAGGTGTTTTCTTAGAATTATTGGCAATTGCAATGTTTGAATGCATAGAACTCAAGATTATCGCATTTTTTTCTTTTTACACGGGTAAACTGTAAGTGTTGTGCCCGATTCTTCATTTTTTAATATTTTTGTTGAATATAACACTTCTTTTCCTGACTTTATACAATCTGGAATTTCTCGTCTGGCCCTATTTACCGTGCCAACTAAACTCGTTTGTCTTTCCTTTAGTTTATTCGCCAACTCAAGAGAAATAAAAAAATTGTCGACTGTGACATTTCTTCCCATATTTTTAAAGGGTTCTATTAGTTTTAAAACTACATACTCAAAAAGTCTCTGACTTTGATCTCGTTCTTCACTTTTTCCTAGGTAGGGAAATGCGTTCAAAATATACTTACTTTCTAAATCTGCAGCTATCCAAAATTTTTGTCCGTATTTATCAGGTTTTGATGCTATAAACTGAGTAAATGAACAAAGAGTCTTACTAGGAAATAATTGTTCATCAATTGTTATATTCTGGCCTGGCTTGTAACAGTTTATGCAGTTTTCAATAAAACGATTCCATACTTTCAAAATCATTGCGAATTTATCCTGATGAGTTCGATTACGACGAGTTGATTTGATATCAAATCTCAGAAATCTTGATATTTCGCAAAACTTGTCTCTGGACATGGTTTCTTTGCAAAAATTTATACCCCATGAAGTAGACCATAATGAATGAAGTTCCAGGTTACTAACTCCTGAAACTCCACGTGCATATAAAATCGAAATGTAAACAAAAAGTTCCTGTTTTGAAAGAGACCAAACATCATTTTCTAATACTCGATGAGCTTCTATGTTTGTGCATTTTATTATATGCTCTAGAACCGTTCTGTCTATAAAAAGCAACTAAGCACTCAAAACACTGTCATTATTCACATTTCTTTTTGCATAACTAGTTGGACAACTATTTTCTCTCAAAATATTTTGGATTGCTAATCTACCGGTTGCACTTCTTGAACCAAATTCTTTCCACTGAGAGCCATCGCAAGCAACAAATTCTTTCTGATTTCCAGAATCATCAATTTCTACATCCACATCGCTTTCCGATTCAGATGATATAACAGGAATAAAATTTTCATCATCCGATTCATCATACATGTCGGATAATTCTACACCTTCTGATTCATTATCTGACAATTCTCTCATAAGCGCGGTAATTTCTTCCGTAGTAAGCCCTCTCTTACGAGACATTTTAAATTCTACTCATAGAAAGTAACAAGACCGAAAGAAAACCTCAGAAAAATTCTAATCATAACTCACAAGTAACCGCGCATGTACTATCTTTGTGAGAAATGACATCTAAGCGGCAGGTGTTGTTGCAGCTGAAACAAATCACGTGATGACCAGATAAAAAAAAATACATTACAGGACTCCCTTGTTTTACACAATGAACGCACAGAAGAACAAAATTTAAAATAGGGGAAGTGAAATTATTGCGGTGTCCAATTGACACCAAACCGGCGTTATAGGTAAATCTATCAGTAAACTAAGTTTGAATAAACCTAGTTCGCCAAAAATTTTTATGTGAGTTCTACCTACATATTTAATAAAAGTCGAGCGAAATAAAAAGGATCCTTCAAAATTTACAGATTTTAGAAAGAAACTTTCAAGCTTCGGTGTCGAAATGACACCGTCCGGCGTTCTAGTGTTAAAGCCCTAGTTATTGATGGATTACAAGGGGAGGTAGTTAACAAAAGTAGAAACGCTATCTTTCACTCAATGCTTTTGGGAAATCTGTCCCCAGAAATAAGAAAAGGGGTCATTACGAAAAACCCACAAACGCCTGAAGAAATCCTCACTGTTGCATTGCTTGAGGAAAAAGCGTGCAGGAGTATAAATCCATTCTATAACCTCCAAAATGAAATTAGTGCTCCATTTATACCTGAATCTGTACCACAAAATTTAGCCTGCGCAGCTATGTATCCCCAAAATGAGTATAAACAATCACAGCAGGACATCAGCAATTTGAAAGACCAGGTAGATTTGCTGTCAGCAAAAATTGACAGTTTAGTTCGAATTCAGGAAAGGCAGAGTGAGGTCCAGAGCCAGGAAAGAGCACAATTCAGAAATTTTCAGTGTCATTTGTGTTCAGAAAGTGGACATTATGCACGAGATTGCCCACAGGCTAGGTACCAGTATAACTTTGGTAGGAGCAGGCATAATAACTATAGGGGCCGTGGAAACTATAACAGTAATTATAGAGGAAATTCAAACCAAGCAGGGAATGGTAACTATAGGGGAAATAGAAATAGAAATGAATATAATTATAGGGGTAGAAATAACTACAGTTATAGAGATAGAGATGACTACATAAATAGAGGAGATAATAATAGGGACAGACATGAAAACAGTATAGGAAACCAACCGAGTAATGATGCTAATGCCCAAGGTACTCCTGCGAGGCCTTTAAACGGTTAGAGGCCGGATCTTTAATGGTCGAATTGATCCCCCAAAAGCCAAACGACTCACCCCCTGTATATAGTGTGTTTTCACCCCATTTATATAGTCTCCCAGTTACTAAAATTACTGTAAATAATAAAAATATTACTGCGTTATGTGACTCGGGATCGGCTATCAATTTGTTGAGTAGCACTATGCTCGATTTGTTCACGGGTAGCCCTATAGAAGAGTGTTGCACACCGATTGTGACAGTAACTGGTCAAAAAGTTCATCTCAATCAAAGTGTACTCGCAACATTTAAAATTAATGATACGCTGTGCAAGGCACAGTTTTTTGTTGTACCAGGTCAGCTGGCGGAGGAATTTTCTGCTATTTTGGGAATGCCTTTTTTAAAAAAGTATCGAGTTCTCATTGATTGTTCAGACAATGCTATCACTCTTAGAAGCCCTGAACAAACCCAATGTAAACAAAAAATTGATATGCAAAGTCATTCCAAATTAGAGACAAACAAGGGTTGCCATAATCTTAGTGAGTCTACTGAGAGTGTGGAAAACGTCGAGGAAAATACTGAACAGTGTCAGGATTCTGTAAATAATGTAGGGGTTATAGTAAATAATTGTAAATATAATTGTAAATATATGTATAATAATGATTCAAAAATGTGTAATTGTGATAATTGTGACCCTGAAAATTCCCAGTGCAAATATGTCAACAAAGGTGAAAGGGAGCAGAAGGTAGACTGTAGTAGTAATGTAAAGACAGTTCAGGGTACCATAAGTAGTAATAGTGGAGAATTCGAAAATGGTGGGCAGAATAAGGTGTCAAGTGAAAGTAATAGTGTCTTGCAAAGTGAAAAAGTAGAGGGTACCACAAATAACTACAGTATACCACAGACTACTGAGGCTCAACAAGTAAACCATATTGCACAACATGCGGATAATGCTAGCAAATCTGATGAGACTGTTTTTTATGATATGGAGGAACAATTAAGTGGGAACACACAAAATAATGAGAGTGAAAATAGAATGAGTAGCAATGAGAGTAATGACAAGACTATCATAGGCATTGCCGCATTATGTGACAAACTTACAATTCCCCCCCAAACTAAAATTTTAGCTAATGTTAAGTGTAATAAAGAATTAAATGTAAATGTTAATGACCCTATAATGTTAGAACCCCTTGCTAGAAGTATGCATCAAGGCCTCCTTATTTCTAGAACCATTTGCACACAAGAGCATGGTTTATTTTTATCTTTTGCTAATTTCTCAGATAATTCTATTAATTTAAATAAAGGAACATATGTTGCCAAAATTCTTAAATGTAAAGACAAATTAAATTTAACCCCAGAGATATGTAATTTAAATTGTAATGTAAATGTTGACCCCCCAATTGCAGATTTCGACCATGCAGATTTAAAATGGAGCTCTGAAATTAATTTAGACCACTTAGACCCCCCTTTAAAAGCACAAATGCAAGATTTCCTGGATAAGAACAAAGATGTGTTCGCAGCCTCTGTACTAGATTTACCTGGCGGTGACACTATTCCCCATACCATAAATCTAACCTCTGATAAACCAGTTCGTTGCAAAGCATATAGAGTCCCTTATAAACTGCGCCAGGAAATGGAGGACAAATTAAACATTTTATTAGAAGCTAATATTTTGTCACCTTCAATGTCAGAATTTTCTTCTCCAGTCATTCTCGTACAAAAAACAGATGGTACATACAGATTAGCTGTTGATTTTAGGAAGCTAAATAAAAACTTGGTAAAAGATGCATACCCCATTCCTAATATCACAGACTCTGTAGACTCTCTTTCAGGTGCCAATTATTTTTCAACTCTCGACCTTACTAGTGGTTTTTTTCAACAAGTCATTAGACCTGAAGACATGCATAAAACTGCTATTATTACGCATAAAGGATTATTTGAGTGGTCGCGCAACTGTTTTGGATTGGCTAATTCAGGAAATAGCTTTCAGAGATTAATGAATGCCATTTTTGGGGATCTCGGAAATTTGGGTATATTAGTGTATATTGATGACATTGTAGTATCTTCTAAAGACATTGAGTCTCATTTTACCAAACTTAACTTAGTATTCGAAAGGCTTCGCCAACATAACTTAAAACTTAAACCCAGCAAATGTAATTTCCTGACAGACAAAATTCAGTATCTTGGTTTTGAGATTCATGGTGGTCAAGTATCCCCCATTAATAAAAATATTGAAATTATAGAAAAGTTACAACCTCCTACAAATCATAAAGGTGTCAGATCTTTCATCGGCACATTGTCTTTTTACAGACGCTTTATCCCAGATTTTACTAAAAGAGCAATTAATTTAATAGACCTCACTAAAGAAACAGGGCGTTTTGTCTGGAACGAGGCAGCCCAGCGGGAATTTGATGATCTTAAGAAAGCTCTTATCTCAAAACCTTGTTTAGCTTTACCTGATTTTGACAAAGAATTCATTATATATTCTGATTGGGTCTTTCCTTGTTACTATTTTTTTTAAGAAGTTATTTTAATGCATCTTATGACTATAATCTTACATTCTACCACTTCACAATATTTAACTTCAATCCAATTATACAAGAATTTAAATTTAACATTACACCAGGTGAGAAAGACATACCACCAACTGAATATTGTTACCATAAATTTATTACAAACACCAGGAAATTAGATTTAAGAAGGGGCACCAAAATTTAGTACAAGTTAACACACACAATACAAAATATAAGAAAAGGGAGAGAATGGCAAAATAAATTCATTTACTTTTAAATTTTACTTTTAAATTTTACTTTTAAATAAAATCAAAGGAGGTAACAATATTCTCATATCTTTCACAACCTAAAAAAAAAAAAGAAAAACACCCAATACTTCTAAATCTCAAAAACATAAAGTATTCATAAATAATGACGAATAACAGTGAAAATTAAACTAATTTTGAATAACTGAATGGAGACAAACTCTCATATTTGAGAGGATAAAACTCAGAAAATTTGCAAGTTAAAACCAAAATGACATTACTTTATGAATACATTTATACTTTTAAAATTTAGGGACCAATGAAATCGTATAGTTGAGCACACTACGTATTTTATAAATCATTTGAAAAGCTGTGATTCAAGATGATAGGACACATTTTTAATTACCTAAACAATAATATTTCACTTAATAGGATTCTCTTAATACTCCATAAATTTATTAACTCTCTTTAAAATATATAAAATTTCACAATTAACTTAATTCAGAATAAACAATTTATTTTAAGTGCATCAATAAACTTTAATCTATAAAATTTACTATCATCTGTCTAGCTATTTAGTCCTATTTACATTTGGATATTTAGATTAGGTCTACACATTTCATCTTAAATCCACATTAATTTAAAATTATATTTGTCATATATATATTTCTTACAGAATTAATATATTTAAAGAAAACATGTGTGATTGAATTTCACTCCATATGAATTCTGTTATCAGTTTAAAAAAAAAACAATGAAGGTGGACTATTTCACAGAATAAAAATATAAGGGCAACAAAGCTAATAAAGGGGGTTTAATTTACTATTAATTTACAGATTTTAAACTAAAAGTGCAGAAAAGAATTACTTATTAAATAATATTTATAAACACATCTGAATAAAACAATAACAGAATTCTAAATTCACATTACACATATTTAATTGCTGTTATTATATTCGGGCATAGAGTTATTATTGTAGAAATTTAACATTAACATTTAAGGTTTTATTACTTGAATAAAATATTTAACATTAATACTGCTACTCATGAGAGTCTATCTATAATAATTAGAGAAGGAGAAATGTATAAACAATGAAAAAAGGAAACATTTTTTTTTAATTATCGTTTCTTTTTAATTAATTAACACATAATATGTAGACAACAATTATCCGAACATTCTATTTGGCATTGATACTGTAATTTCTTATATTGAAATCATTTAAAATAGTTTTAAAAAACAGTTTATATACATATAGGATAAGCACAATTCAGCATTATAAACATATAGAAATGAATAATTTTACTCACATTCTCGAAGACAAAGCAAATCACCTTTGCACAAATACAAAAATTTCTTGTACCAACCAATTTTCATTGTATTCTTGGTCACTCACCCAGTTGGCAGTTTAGGATACCTATTTCTCTAAGATGGGGTAAGACTACTGCTGTTCTCTATTTCCACTCATCATCCAACGATGTTATCTCCTTGAATTCTCATATCTATAGCAGCAACCGCGTTTCAAAAGGGAGTACCTTCTCATAAATTTTTTAGGAGCCGAACCTTCTTATGCTATCTGCAAGACTCCGCTTTACCGATATTACCTCCGGGACTTATTTTTTTGGAGATTCGCACAGCTAAATACTGCTTCACTACCATTCCAAACTTATCAACCTATGGATACTTTGACAACTTGGTAATTGTCGTCTCACGTTCACCTCTATCATCTGAACATCATACAGCATCAAGACTCGCCTTAGATATCATTTCATAGAAAGGAAATTGTCACTTTCAAAAAAGTGTTTTCAACTCACACTAAGCGATATGCCTCATTCTAGAATCTAATTATGAGAGATTATTCAATCTCGACTTCTTTTCAGCTAGGTGTCATATCAACTACTAAACACGATCCCTTCTCGGAGCTCAGGGGTAGAGTGGGAAAGCATCTTCCCGCCAAAAATGAACCCCCTCGCCCGTACCGAATTTTATTGGCTCGCACCTACATCACTAGCTGTTTTCCACTCACTGACTGACCTTCTCGTATCACCTCTCTCTCCTCGAACCTATATGGGACCTACCCATTTAAAAAAAAAGGGGAACGGGGGCCTATCGCTTCTGTTACTATGCGCTAACCACATGGTAACAGAAAAATATTTGAAGGAACGGGTCACCTAATGGTCCTTTTTTGACCGAAATCCTGGGGGAAGGTTGACTGCATGTCCTACAAGGTTAAACTTTGCGGGTATTTTTCCTGGAATAAGTGGGGTTGAACAACAAGGTCACAACAATTTATACTTGGGGTTGATACTACGAAAAGGGGAAAAAAAAAGGAACATTTAACTAGAATTTGGAAGAAAGAACTGCATTACTTACCATGTTATACATTAAAAAAAAAAGAAAGTGAAAGAAAAATTAACTGAAAATTTAGAGAAATGAAGGGTTATGTTAATATAAGTTAAAAATTTAGAATTTGCGAAATATTCTACAACAATGTTAACATTATATTCCTCTGAAAGGGTTAATTTCTTAAAACTTATTATATTAATGTTAATAAAAATGTAAACATTAAAATAAACATGCATATTAAACCTTCCAAACGATAAGGCCTTTCTCCCATAAAATCTTCATTTTCACTTCTAAAGTAATCTAGAAATAAATAGACAATTTAAAGGAAATAAAAGTATTCTTTTATTGAAAAATGATTGATGGAAATTCCTTACATTCTCGCATTTACTTAGAAATTCAATAACTATAAACTATAACATAAAATCACACCATGCAAGAGTTTATTTTACTTTTTATGTTAACATACATTCCTAAAACTTACAAAAGAGAGAAAAATAAAAACAAAAAACAAATCTTCTTCAGATTTATCTGATGGATTTTATCGAAGAAGCCTTGAGTTGTTTGTCACGAACTAAGAAATGAACTAAGTGGCATATGTTTAGCTTAACTTACACGACATATTTTTTTTCTTTCTTCCATAAGATATAAAAACACTTGTGCTGCTAAAATGAGTACGGTAAGGAGAAATCTTTGTTGAAAAATATTCTCATGAATAGTCTCTTGAAGGTAATAGTAAGAAAATTTGTAAATATTCGAAGGTTATCGACCTTTCTTTTATTGAAAAAGAAATTAATGCTTTTGATTACAGAATATTACTTTCAGTTCAATGAGTTCTGTATACATTGTGTCTCTTTTAACCGTTATTCAATAGCTAATTCATAAACCTTTAGTTTTAGTGGTATAATTTCAGTTGCAAAAGCGTTTCACATGTTGATTTCTATTATACTAAACGCCATTTACATAATTTTTTTAACACTTTCCAACATAGTTGAAAAGTGTTTATGTCTTCGGTTTGCCTGTCTGACGTCTATCTGTCCGTGCTCTAACTCTCGCAAATATACCGGAATTGTCATGTAATTGATATATGATACTGAGGTTTACCATGGCGTGTTCGCTATTAAAAATAGAGTGCGTAACATTTACAGTTCGTTTACAGGGACACTCAAAAGAATTCCGTTACATTACGGCCTGCGGTAAAAAATTGTTTGCAGTGTAATTTAATGATGTTATTCTATTTCAAGCATAATGAAACTGATATGCATTTCTGAGGGGCACCAAAATATGTTTTCTGTAGAATATAAAGTTCAAAGCATTTATCATTCATTTACAGGATCAGACAAAAGAATTGGGTTACATAATTGTTTACGGAGGAAAATTGTTTCCAGCTTATTTTAATAATATTACTCTAATTTTAAACGTAATGGAATTTATGTACTTATTGAGGAGGTGCACTAGAACATACTTAATGCAGAATATGACGTGCATAAAAGTTATCTTTCATTTACAGGGACACACAAAATATTTCGGTTAAAGTACTGTCTATGAGTGATAAATGCTAGCAATGCATTTTGAGTTTTGTTATGTGTTTTTGAATATAACAAATTGTTGGCGAACTACGTGGTTTATATAAATTCTATCGATCATATACAGGGCTACACAAAATAATTCGAAAGCTTTACTATGTATGAGAATGAATTGCTTAAGGTTTTTTTTTAATTGAGTTATTTATTTTCCAGCTGAACTATATTTAGTATTCTAAGGTATGTTTGTAGAATATAAATAAATTAACATACAGGGCAACGCAATGAACTGGATACATTGTGTCTAAGGATGGTTATTTCTGAAAGTATGTTTTCGGTTGTTTTATGTTTCTAAATTGTTTACTTACGATAACATCTTTCACCTTATTAAAGGGTAGAGGTTCGTTATACTATTCTGGAAGTGTTTCATAATTTACACATTATTTTTCTTTCTTGTTTTTAGTAAAATATATTAATTTAAATTTTTCATACAATTCCAGGTTCGAATAAGTTATATTTAGAAAAGCCTTCGCTATTTCAATCCATGATCTTCTCTAATGTCATTTTTAATTAATAAATCTTCGAACTACCTGTTATTTTAGACATTATTTTAATTATTAACACATATAGACAGACACTGTAGATTCTCAAAAACATATTTAAAAACATATAAAACCAGTCCACATGCTAAAAGTTTTCGTAAAAATAAAATATTTTCGCCTTCGCTATTTTGTAACATGTAAAAGAAAAACAACTTATTTTTAAAACTTACTGAGTTATGCTACTTTGCATTTTATGAAATTTTATCGCTCTCAAAATGCGTATTTCCAGTTTTAGTGTCAGAAAACGATGAAAATTCATAAAATTCAAAACAACATAACTCGGCAAGTTTTAGTCATACAAAAAGGATTTTTTTTTCTTACTTGTTACAATTTATGTAATACTTTTTTAATGTTTTACAACCTTTTTTAGCAATCAAATTCAAAGATATTACAATTTCATTGCTTTTATACTTTTCTATTTTACAGCTTAATTAATATTTCCTTTTCTAATAGTTCTTTATATGAATCTTCTCTGATAGAACATCTAGTTAACGTGGTGTCACAAATGGTCGAAAGCGTCATAGTCACTACGGTGACTTAAATGTGACTTCTATAATTCATCGCATAATGACTTTGAAGTGACCGTTATTTGATGACTCCAATGGAAGTCGCCGAAATCGAATTTTTTGTCATTTGAAATTCGTCACAAAATGGAACATATCGACGTTACAATGATATGGAGACAACTCGTTTCTGACGTTACCTGACGACAATGTGGCAATAAGAATTATCTTTTAATCCCATTTAGACACTGAAAGTCTAAAAGGATAGTCTATAAGGGTACTGCGTCCCCCCCCCCCCCCCAAAAAAAAAGACCTAATCAGAAAATTATTCTTAGCATGACTTTTTAAGATGCTTGTAACATAATTCCCAAACCAAAAATAAGCCAACTTTCCACAAATTGTAACATTACCAGACACACATTTAATTAGTGTTTATACCTTGAAATCAATTAATCGTAATTATTATTAATTCTTATTTTTATATATCTTTCTGAAAAAATGAGAAGTATAATTTTCCCGGATTAATTAGCAGTTTTAGGGATTTTCTTAATTATTAATTTCAGAATCACCACCATAAATTTCGTCAATACTATTGTCACAGTTTTTCATTCGAATATTTCTTATGAAGAATTCATAAAGCGTTATAACGTTAGATTTTACATAAAAACATAAGAATATACGTTTTTTTAGAGTTTTATATCAATGTTATAAGATAAAAGAAATATATGCATCACTTATTATACATATATTCTTTTATTTATGTTAAAAAAAAATATTACAACTGAGTGCTTTGCATTAAGTCACCCGCGCAAAGATGGAATAATAAAAAAGGAGTTAGGGGGAAAAAGAATATCACTTGTACATTACAGTTTACAACAGAGAACAGAGAAAAACCTGACTTTCATATCGATTTCGCAGTATCCTTGAGCCCAAAGAACAAATTTTTTGTGTGTTTTGCTTTTTCCAAACTAAATTAAGGAGTAATAACAGAAAACTTTATCTGTGAACAGGGGTAAGTAACTAAACAAGATGCTGAAAAATCGATGACCTGAATAGCAAAGTTGTACCTTATTTTTTTCGAGTTTTCTTCAATTCTTAACGATGCATCTATAGTGTAGAATAGAAAAGAATGCATAAAAAGGGTCATAAGTAAATCAATATGCATAAGAGAGTTGCATTAGGAATACACTATTCTCCTTCTTTTGCATCAAAACTTATAATCTAAATCTATAGATGTAGGAGTTCACTTTCAATTTAAAAATAATGCATAGGAATTTCAAAAATATGGGATATTGATTGATATGACTTTGAACTATTTTTTCGCTATTTTAACGATGTTTTACTTTGGATGAAATTTTAGACTATAGATTCAAGAGCTTTCTTTAATTTAATATGACTGTGTGACTTAAAGCAATACTGAGAAAAATAAAACGGGTAATTAATATATATATATATATATATATATATATATATATATATATATATATAATGCGAAAACCACATACCATACTTTCAAACCCAAATCTACTGAAACGGCAGAGAAAACAAATAACCATAAAAATTCGAACTAACAAAACTTTAAACAAAACTACAAACAGAAAAAACACAACCAATGGAGACAGGCTGCAGGGCTAAAGACCTGCATGCTGGGTTATATACAGGGCTTTACAAATTTGATAAAATCGGGTAGCCAGCAAAGAATTCTAATCGCCAGTAAAAAATACCTCCCGCCCCCATCACTGATTTAAAAAAAAAAAAAAAAATTCGGAATTAATTGAGAAAAAGTAATAACAATCATAGTTTAGAATAGTATATAATTTTGAAAGATAATATAAACAAAGTTTTCTAATGAAACTTAACATAATTATGAATCTCTAAAAAAAAAAGGAAAATACTGTGAAGGTGGAATTAACTAGCATATTCCAGAAATTCTGATTGCTGAATGCTTCAAATGTTAGAATAGTTGAGTACTACAATTTTTTGCTTATTTTCCTGTCGAAGTCAGCATTTTTTAGAATTGTATCCAATTTTACATGCCACAGAGTCTAGATTGACACTATTCATTATTGTTTTCTTTAAACATCCTCCCTTTCCCCTACAAGACTTGCTAGATGGCTAGAGAGGAAATGAATGGCGATTTTTATGCTTGAGACGGAAAATGCCTTTTAAACTTGGTTCTTCCATTAAAAGTACAAGAGAAGAGGAAGATCACTGCTTGAAGCGCACGAGCAGGGGTGGAAAGAAAAGAAAAAGCCATTTGTGCTCATTTCTTATGTCAATTTTTTTACAGCAATCACCTCGAAAAATCAAATCATTTTGGTCGCCAGATCAAAAAACTTGGTAGCCAGTGGCGACCTGGCGACCGCATTTGTTAAGCCCTGGTTATATATATATATATATATATATATATATATATAAATGAAAGAGACGTGAAAGTGACTGTTTCATAAAAATCAATTGTAATGTGCAAAAACACTCATGTTATTAAGATTGCCTGGTTTTTTTTATTTGCTTATTGTGCACGTCGCAGGCCCGTAGCTAGACCTTACTTCTAGGTGGGGCAAATATTTTTTCAGGGGGGGGCAGATTATTTCTTAATTTTTTTCACGTCTCTTATACCTTGAAAAATATGTACTGTACTTTTAATGTAATTTTTTTCTCATTTAAAACGTAAGATCTCTCCAAAGCCAGAATGAAATTTTTAATGTTTGTTCCAAGACACAATAAAAATATATCAAAGACACATAAATAAAATATTTACATTTACATAACGTAAATAAGTTGTTTCCTTTTAATTAAGTAATTTAAATTTATGTAGGTTTTATGTTCGTTTATATTAATAGATGCATTCAAGTACAATTAATTAACCCTTTAGCGGGCGATGGTCACAAAAAATGACACCTAATTTTAATTCCAAAACTGACAAACGGCACCAAGAATATTTAATTATTTTTTTCCTTTTATAAAGTATTGGAAATTTAGCAAGTTTTTATTTTGTAATATATTCTTTTGTAAATTCTGATGTCAGTCCATTATTTCATCATTTTAAAAACAGAATTACTCCGCGCCGGAAAGGGTTAAATGATGTTTCGTTATATTTACATCACGCAATAAAGATATGAGAAAGAAAAAACAGAATGAATAAAATGAATAGAACAAGTAACGAGGATGTCTTTACCGATAGTGAAAAAATATTTTTTTTAATTTTCATTTCATCGATGTTTTTCCAATAAATTTTCATTGATTAAAGTCGATACATATGTAGAGGAATTAACTCGAATCTGTTTTTCTTTCCACTTTGCCATGGCTTGGATGTGAGCTTCTGATTTTTCGTGTTTTGGAAAACCACGGCCATTGTCTAAAGCATTTTTACAAGTTTTAAAACCATGTTCGGTGTATGCGGCTTCTTTGGATCCGAACCGGTTAAAATGTCTACAAGCATAACAGAATGCTGCGTCCTTTGCCACAGAATATTCCAGCCATTCAAATTGCTTATACCATGCAGCTCGAAAAGAACGTTGATTTTTTCGTGGGAATTCCTTCAAAATAATTTGTTGAACTGGCTCGTCTCTTTTAGGCAAATCGAGATCGAGAATAATCTGGTTTACTTGTAGTAGGTCCAGTTAATGATAATGAATTTTTATCATTACTATTTGCACAATATTCAGGAGCAGGACTCTCTATTTTCTGTTCTAGTCGACGCTTCTTATACATAAATGAACGGATATCCATATTTTCAAATATAACTTGTATTCACAGATAAAGTAATCCGTTCCGTTCACAGATACATACTTATCCAAATATAATATATACAGCTTTTAAAACGAGAACCTTTTTTTTTCACTGTCACCAAAAACTGGTTAGCATCTGGAAACCACAACGGTTAAACAAAACTGTAATAAGGCAGAATGCATTATTTTCACAAGCGGATTTTCAAGAGTCACTAAATCTATTCCTCGAAATCGTTGAACGGGACACAAAAACATCCGGGTGGTCTTGCACAAACACAGGCCCGCTGTCGGCACAATCACAGGAGCGACAAATTGCACCTATATCGTCCCATTGTAAAATTGTCCAAATCTTTCTTTCAGAAAATAGTTCATACTACTTCTCTATTTATATTTCAGAGGACGGGTAACACAATTTCACACTACAGGTGGTCCAGTGATGTGTCAGAAAGTCAAAGTCCAAAATCACTTAAGTACTAAAGGGTGCTGAGCAATTTGGCTGCTTTGATGGCGCTTGTTTGTGACAGGCGATTTAATAGTAGTCTTGAAGTCAAGTTAAAAACTTTTCGTGCAATCCTAACTATAAGCATTACAAATGAAACAAAATGAAGATATAATAATAATAAAAGGAACTTGTAAGAGGCAGAAAATTCAAAATTGCAAACGGACGCTCCGGTTTTTCAAACAGAGTTTTCATCTTAAAATTTTCACGCTTCTGTTGTTATGTGTTATTCTGTGTCGAGTTCTGAAAAAGCCGTAAATTATGAAAAAAAAATAGCATAAAAACAGTATATTTTCATATTTCTTTTTAATGGATTTTTATGAGAGATTATTAAGATTAATACAGAGTTAATGTAAATATTGTTAACACTGTATGGTAAATTACACTGCATCAACACTTGCTACAATAACACGGAATCATTTATGTTTAAAATATTAAACATAGATTATTCAAGATCTAATTAGCACAACCCAGTGCTGTCTCTGTTTCAGACAAAACAATCCCAGTTTAGGTGCGTTCGTAATTATATAAATGCGTAGCACCTATAGTCGTCGTCTGGTCCGTCCGCAAGAAACAAAAACTACCCAACAGAATGGTTTAAAATTTAATATATAGAATCGTTATAAAATTTTGTCGAGTCATTTCAAATTTTGTGAAAATCGAATCACAAATTAAAAAGATATTAAAAATTTTTCTTTATTCTATTAAATCCTATCATACGTAATCTGTATAATAAAAGCGCAAGTCATGTGACTGAGGAAAAAGAATACGGGCTAACCTGCTAACCACTTCTTTTTTCATATGCCAAGCGGTAATTTTTATTCAACATTATTTCTTCGAATAAAATTGCATAAAAGTTACATTTTTAGAAAGATCATTCAAAAAAAGTGTTTGCTCGAGAGATGAGTTACATTAAAAAGTGTATAGATTCTGAGATAACTTCAGTAGAAATTAGGTTAATAGCCGAATATCTCAATCCATTAAAATAAATAAACACAAAAGATTCGTTCATCATGAGTCATAGAAATATTAAACCATGGAGGTAATCATTCATAAAGCAATATCTCATGTTGAATTTTGCAGCAGTCGGGTGTCGAAAAAAATTCGCATCTGTAAACGTGGCATCACTAATAAGAAAAAAAAAGCATGCTCATTTCGCTCGTAACAGACGATATAATTCATTTCACAGAAATAATAAAGATAATTTTTTTTACATTGTAAAACTAGTTATAGTACGTTCGCACCTCATTTGTCACGTTTAACGTACATTTCCAACTTGTTTGTTTGTTCCTTGCAACATTAAAAATAATAATAAACACTATTTATGCAGAATGTTTAGTGTCGAAGAGTCTGTGCAAATATAAAATATTTTTTAATTTATTTATTTCACTGTCCATTTCCTATAAAGCATCGCTATTTCTTCAATCGCCGTATGTTTTTTGAAAAGAGCTATGCATATTGTTTTTGCTTAAGACTGTTGTGACATTAAGGTCACATTTACCCGTAATTAAATACCATATCAGATATCCTCCATGAGGTTCCAAAAAAATATTATATGTATATTAATTGTGTGTATGTATATAATATATATATATATATATACAATTTTTTCCGGCTGAACAACACGGAACTTTTTTGCTATATTCGCACTGTCATTTTTATACATAAAAGCATGAAATTTACAAGTTTTAACTACTAAAGTGATTTAGAATCGAATAACGTTTTTCACTTTTCTATAGATTTTGAGTTGTAATCGATTTCTCCCTTATGAACTTTATCAGACTGTCATGTCCAGAAAATTGGTTTATATTGTTAACTTTGACGGTCATTTTCTGAAAACTGATTTGCTTTTACAAAAAAATGGAAAATACTATTTAATTTCTTTGTTTTTAATAAGAGGACCTGAAAAATTTTTGAATTTAAGAATAGTGAATGACTTTGTGAATGTTTCAGAAATAACTAATTTGGATTTGTAAAATCGTAAGTAGCCCGGCATATTTTATTCTTTAAATTTGAAAAAATGATTGGTTTATTTCAGAGGCGCCAACTTTTAAAAATTTCAGGGGGGGGGGGGCGTTGGGGAAGAGTAGATTGAACAGATAAAGGGACAGACCTTCTATTAATTTTTATTTCCAGAGGGGGGGCGATGCCCCTGTGAAAATTTCCAGAGAATTTTTATGGCCTTGTAGTCGGAGCCTATGATGGATTTAATTTGTTATCTTGTTCATTATTATAAATATTTTCTATGCCGTAATTATTTTCTAAGCCGTAAGCAAAAGTATGAACATTTTTAAGCTACTTTTATCATATTATTTCGATATCTGCAAATAAATTCCTTCAAAGAATATATTTTACGCGAAATAAAACATTTTATAAAATCTAAGTATACTTAACAACTTAACAATATCATATCGTTACATTTTTCTTTTTGTTCCTTGATTTATTATTGATTAATATTATTTTGTTCCTTGAAGATTTTGTACTTTAAGATGAAAAGTTATTTATGTTATGTTACATGAAAGTTATTTAAAGTGAAATACATTCAAGCGTGTAACGCGGTAATATAATTTCCTCTACTAACCACTACTTGTAAAACCCGTGGGAAAAAAAAAAAAAATATATATATATATATATATATATATAACTTAAGACACATGTATATTCAAAACAATTCACAGATAATTCTGTAAATTTCTTATTTATAAATTAAATTTATATCATTTAATTAAAACAAATTTTATATTCTATTGGTTAAAGATGATATTTTCATTGTAATTCCATTTCTTCTTTATGCGGAAAAACTCCTTCCATAATTTTTTTATTGTGACATAGGTTTCACAAATTTTTATCATTCACTAATATGTAAGGAAAGATCAGAAGAATGAAAGACATTAGTCCCCTCTTCCCAAAGCAAACAAGTAAACATAACAATCTGTTTCTGCAAACTTGTCATGTACGACAAATTCAAAAACATTATTGTAGGCTGTTTCGCTTTATTTTCAGATTCAGAAGCCTTTGGTTTCAACCCCGCTTTCTTAAGATAAATTTCACATGGTGACAATCCTACAAAGAAAGTAAGCTTTATGGATATCAGTCAATACAGAATTGTTGCTGGGTCGGTACGGGCAGGAATATCCTGCGGTACGGTGTCATTTTTACAAAGCAACAAAGCGGGGAATGTCCTAAGGGACAATCTTCGACAGTCTGTTGTATGTTAAAGAAATAGAGAAAAAAGAAGGTTTATAGATGAAATTTTTTCTGGTTTTGTTTCCAGTTTAAAAACGAAATTGGGAGGAGGAAGGGGGGGGGGGGGTCCTCTTTGCTTAGATCTGGCAAGAAGATGGAAAAAATTGGGACTTTAAAGTGAAATAGTGGCTGATAAAGTGATCGGAATGCCCAGTCTCACACTAGATTAGACAAAAAATTATAAAAAAAAAGTCCTTCCGGCCTGTACCGGGAGGAAAAGGTAGCTTTGTTATATCTTCGTTTTAAAATTTTAGCTAATGTTACACGAAAACAGCAAGCTAAAATGCAAAGAAACGTTTACAAAAGATTCGTTAATACTGAATTTGAATAAGAAATTCGCCAAATTATTGAGCAATAGCCAAATTGGCTTCATTTATGAAGACTTATTTTGATCGCCAAATTTGGCGATATTTCGCCAAATGTCGCCCAATTTTGCCAATTTTTTCACCAATGTCGCCAATTTTGGCGTTAACGGATATGAATATATAGTTTTATGCGTATGATTGGGAAAATTATTACAACAATGAAAGAAAATAATTTGCGAGTAATCGCGTTAATGTGCTGTTTTGTTTCAAAATGTCAGCCACCCTAGAATTTCAAACTGCTCTATCTCAGCCATTTTTTAAGATAGAGGTAAACCAAAAAAAGCTCTGGAATCCTTGTATCAAGGCCTAACACGTAATTAAAAAATAAATTTGAATTTTTAAATTTGTTGTATATTTATTTTAGATTTTAAGTTATTTTACATCTTTAAATGGCCGCCATCTTGAAACAAGATGGCGGACCAAGCTGGCCAACGAACTCGGTCGAGACATTAGTGACCTTAATACACACAATTAGTTTCATCAAAATCGATTCATAATTACGGGCGTTATCGTATGACATATGTCAGATATATATATATATATATATATATAAATATATATATATATATATATATATATATATATCGATATATCTATATATATAAATCAACATTTGGACGGAGGGTGGTTTTGGGGTCTGGGGGTCATGATCGGTGAAAATATATCGAAATTTTCCGGAACTGCTTTCCTCCGAACGGCTGCAATAGGTAGCTTTATACTTTTTTGTATTGAAAGCTACCTAATAATAGAAATTTAATGTTGTTTTAATCGGGATGTAAAGTTTCACGGTAGGTCGGGGAAAATCTTTTGCAGGTCGGGCTTTGCCCGACCTGGCCCCCACCTAGCTACGGGCCTGGCACGTCGTGGCATATTTAAGCGAGAACAGTTTAGTAAAAAAAAGAATGTTTTGTGACACGCTTTATTGTTATCCAAATAGATTTTAAACTGCGTTCCTGCGAATAGGGTGCCTTTATAAATATGAGGATGTCGACATATATGCACTGGACACAACCTTAGATTGAAAGTTTTTGTACAAAATGCGACAACTTACATTCTATAACTTAGTAATACTAGCCCGTACAAGTTCTATTAGACGACTGAGACACGTCAACTAACATTAACGATAATGACAGACTGGCAAAGTTTTTGTTCAAATCATGTTTGACGTGGAGAAGACAATTATGTATTAAAATTTTCAATGTGTCCCAGCAAAATAAAAAAATACATGGTACGATGAATATTTTTAGCTTAAAATCTATCACGGTGAACTAGAATTGTAGTGTAAAAAAGTTCAAATTACGTTTTATGCTGATATAACAATCATATATCAAAATTTTAAACGTGAAAATAAAAAAAGAAAAGAAACATGATATGATGAGTAATTTTAGCTTAAAATCGGTGAACTTTAATTGTAATGTGAAAACTTTAGTTGAGAAAATTTTGGACCTACATATATATGCACAAACACACACACATGCACACATACATAATGGCTGATGACAGAAGCTCCTTTTATTTTTTTTTACGTCTCTTAAAAAAGGATTCCTTGACTTTGAAATATTTTACACTGTTTTTTACAGCAAAAATTCCATGTGTGTGAAAAAGTTTCGTGCAATATCTTAATTTATATTGCCGTATAGTTTAAAATATTGTATGGATATAAAAAATACAAAATAGTGTTGCGATTTTATGATAAATCGATGACCTAAAAAGCAAAGTTTTACCATAATTTTTTAACGATTTTTGAAATCTTTAATGATGCATTTGTCATATAGAAAAAGAGGCGAAAAAAGATCATAATTAAAACAATATGTATTAAAGAGTTACATTAAAAATGTAAGCTTCTTATTATTTTGTATGAAAACTTATAGTCTAAATCTATAGATCGAAAAGATCATTTTAAACTGCGTTGTGATTTAAAATAGTGCATATAACTTTCAAGTAAAAGAATTTCATGTAAAGGATATGCGTTGTGATTTTGAAACATTTATTTTTCTCTTTTTACTACTTTTTTAAAATTGCATGAAATCTTAGATTATAAGAATTTTTATACAAAAAGTATTGTTACGATTTTGAAACGTTTTTTGTCATTTTTCCCTAATTTTTATTTCTAGCCTTTTTTAATCTTGACCTGCAACTGCAGCTCAAAAACATTTAATTACGGTTTTCAGTAATTATCATATGGCCAAGGAATCATAAATGCAGGATGTTTAAAAAAAATGTTTACACAATTTATTCACTAATAAGTGCCATGTTCTTTTCTTTTCCTTTCAGGTGTAACTAACTTGAAATAATGGCTGAAACCAGACTCAGCTCTCAGCAGAAGTAATTTTTCTAAAGTGTTACTGAAAGTTCAAAAGCGCTGTTGAAGGGCAGAGTTACCTTAGGAGAGTTTAAAAAAGATCTCCTTAGGCGACGTATACTATGTCCCCACCGGATATTTATATTATCTTATACTCCAATTTAGGAGGTGGTACACCCAGGAATTAGAGCGTCTGTTCACTTGAAGGAAGACAACGGACAACGCCGTGAACAGTTCTGAAGCGCGCTGGGACGATGGAATAGATGTACCCCCCCCCCCCCTGAACTGGCTGTTTAAGGCACACAATAGAAATTTGGTGACAAAATCCCCTATGGGTGTGACTGGCATAGGGGTAGAGAGAATAGGGCTTCCATGGCACTGAAAAGATTGATTGATGCACCAACAAGATTAAAAAAGGAAACTTCATAGATTAACACAGTAACAATTAAGCAAAAGTTAAAATGGAGAAAACTTAAAAGCTACACTATCCCTCTCTCCTCAAGGGATTTATGGGTATCAGGGGTCCTGCAAGAAATCCCGTGGCACCGAGTCTCTGCGTACTTCTAGCGTAAAACAGCGTTGTCTTCCTTCAAGTATAATCCAACTTATTTGGTTCCCACTGCAAAACTCATCAGATTCAGATTCAACAAAGCAGGGAGGCCTACCATATGGCTTTAGCCTGTGCAAGCCCTGCTTGGCAAGTTTATGTAAAAAAAAAACATATTTGACAGTGCAGTTTTGATTATTTACAATACATAAAAAATTACTATAAAGTGATGAAGTTTTTGAATTATGTATGCTATTCGATTCGATCGTCTATAATGTTATATACAATGATGGAGAAAATTTTTTAGATTATTTACAGTTCGTGGTTGAGAGCGAGAAATGTTTTTCGCGAGCACGAAGATGTGTATTTCTGTTTTCTCCTAAGATGTGGTAAATGTTTTTAAAGAGCTAAAAGATGAGTTTTTCACACAAGCTTTTGGGCTGGAAGCTGAGTTTTTGCACAGATGGTTGGTTGAGGTATGTGGGTGCTGTTCCTAACATGGCTGGTGGTTACTATAAGACAATGTTCCGAACTAGCTTTCAGTTCTAAATTTCACCAACTATTTGTGGTGGAGGCATCTGGAATAGATGCTGGTTCCTTTCTAGAATGTTCATACAACTAATTATTTTATTTAGGAGGTCTGGTCGCTCAACAGGTAGGCGAACCAGTGTGAAAGGGATATTGTTGATGGCTTGCGGATGTGAAGAGGGGAGGTGAGGGTGCATTGTAAGGTGTAATGGAGGGAGTTGCCTCTGTGACCACTGGTACAGAGAGGAGATTCAGTTTTGCCGATTTTAGCAAGGTAATCTGGGAAGGGTCCATGGTTGGTGGCGAATAAATATAGATTTCTATGATGTAGGAGGCGTTCTGTTGTGACTATTGGAATAAGGCGATGGGTGAAGCGGCCAGTATCGGCGTAGTCCCATTCCCTTTGCCATTTTTTAATGGTTTGGTCGTTGAGATGTTTCTTTAGATATGAGGTTGGGAAGGGAATGAACTGTTTGTGCACTCCAAGTAATGTGGTTGCTTCTTTGGCTAGATGGTTCGCCTGTTCATTCCCCTTTATTCCGGAGTGACCCTTCACCCATTTGAAGGAAATTCTTTTTGATGTTGATTGAAGAAGTGTGATAATGTCTATTACTGTTAGGTCTGTTTTCGACAGGTCTTGTAGGGCTTGAACACTTGAAAGACTGTCTGTGTTTATAAGGTGATTGTTGTAAGCTGAGGACCCTGCCCAGCAAGTCGCTGCCTTAATGGCGAGTAGTTCAGCTTGATATACTGAATTTTCTGTGCGTAGTTGTGTCTGTGCTTTATGGATTAGTGTGTCTCATATTGTGAAGAGAAACCAGAGCGTTGCAAAACTCATCAGAGGTAACTCATTGAACGTCACTGTGTCTGCGATCTGAACAAATGGGAATGTGCGCATGCACATAAGTTAAAACGTGCTTCAACAGCCAACCAGTTAAATAGAAGCTCCACAGCCAATCAGAGTGAGCGGTAGTAGCTGTATCTAGCCATAAGAAGTTTCTACTATCTTAAGTGAGTTTGTGAAACTCTCTCAATGAGATCGGCGGTCTGAGATATTTTAAATATCCGGTGTTAACGGGGTATTACAATCGCTAGAATGAATTTTATGCACGCGACCTGAGGTCGAGGCTAAAATTCGTTTAGACGTGATATTTACTTTTGAATATTAGCATAGTGCTCTATGGAGTGTGAGTAATTATTATTTATTTGTTAAAAATACCACAAAAATGCACTGTTGTAGCAGTAGATACTTAATATATTGTAATATAAATTCAAACGATTGTTCTGTATCCAAGTACACTCGTCAAATTTTCAAAATTTCGGTTAAATTTTCTGAACGCAATCTATGTTGAGGCTAAAATTTGTCTGCTGGCGATATTTGCGCCTGCTCATAATAGCATGTTCGCGGATCAAAATACCGCCAGCTCTAGGATGAGACGTCACGTGCATAAAGTCCATAAGGTATACGTTTAAGGCAGATGGAAGTGTGTAAAATGTTCACAAGGAATGTTCGGGAAGACCGCGGTCTTTAACTAACTCGGCAAATGAAATGAGGCTGGTAGGTCGATGTTTGAAATTCTATTGCTTCAAGTTATCAGAAGTTCGTGGGAAAGGCCGGCCATCAGTTTGAATACAAGCTTTAATATTATAAAACGTTTATTATTGTAGTTCACAATTCGAAATAAAGTGTATGTTAATTACGTTATAACCACTTAAATTGTGTAAGCATTTTTTTAAACATACTGCATATCGTTGTTTAATAATATTTAGTATACCTGAAATGGCAAGAAACGGTCTTCAATTTTAATCTTATATGCAAACTGTTTACGTTACAATTTTTTACATATTTCCATTGTTATTAGTTATTATATATAGCATTTTTTTTGTACTGGGAGCTGAGTATGACTCTATTTAAAAATATTTTATACATTATGTAATTATTAATATTTCAAAAGCAAGTTTATCCGAAACGTTCACGAGCTTTTACAAAAATGTATGCAGTACATTGTAAAAAAAAAAAAAGGTCGATCTACAAAAAAAAAATTTAGTTTTTCTCATTGATTGATCTTTGCAATTACTAAAAATTTTTTTGTATTCTTACTCAGTTACAAGAAAATCTGTAGGAATTACTAGAAAACAGCTAGCAACGATTCCGGTTTAGTACCGGTTACTAAAAAAAACTGTGGAATACAAATATACTAAAAAAAATTAGTAACCTCAGAATTTTTTTTTACAGTGTAGAATGTAAAATACGTAAATTTAGCCTTATAACAATTTTTTAAATTGGTAAAATTCTCGGTAATCGCCTTATATTACGGCGTACCCACACTTTTGAAACAAGAAAAATTATCAAAATTTACTGGTACGCGTTATACGTCGGGTATAATAAAAACGAATGATTAACAGATAATGAATGATTAACATAATAATTCAGCTTTTTACGTTAATGAACAAGAAAAGAAAACATGATTAGTTGAATGAATCAGTGAACTATTCTAAACGTTTTGTGTAACTTCAGGTAGCCAGGAGGTTTTAGCATTTTTTTAACATTTTCCAACATAGTTGAAGAGTTTTTTTTTAATTCGATCTGTCTCTCTGTCTGCCGTCTGTACGTGATCTAAATCGCGTAAATAAAATCGGATTGCCCTGGAATTGATATATGTTATAGTGGTTTACTATAGCATGTTCGGTATTGAAAATTAAGTGTGCAGTATTTATAGTTCGTTTACAAGCGGCACTCAAATTAATTTAGTTACATTACGACCTATGGGGAAAAATCGTCTGCGGTGTATTTCAATGATGTCATACTATTTCAAACATAATGGAATTTATATGAATTATCGAGGCACACTATAATTTGCTTACTGAAAAGTATGGTTTGCATTGCAGTTATCGTTCTCTTACAGGGGCACACAAAATAATTCGGTTACAGTACTGTCTGTGAGCGACAATTGCTGGTAGTGCGTTTTCAACTTTGGTTTGCATTTTAAAATTTAAGTAAATTTTCGCATAGTACGTGATGTGTATAAATTCTATAGATCATATACAGCACTGCACAAAAGAATTCGAGTACATATCCACTTATTGACGGAAATTGCTGAAGGTGAATTTTTAACTGTGTGATGCGTTTCTTAAATGAACTAAATTTTTGCTTACTATGTAGTATATATACAAATCTATGGATCACATGCAGGGGTGCACAAAATAATTCGGATATTTTTCAGACAATAGATAAATTACTGAAATTGAGTTTTCAGTTAAATGTGTTATACGTTTTCCAAATTGTTTACTTAGACATAATCTTTCACCTTATTGAATTGCCAAATTTTATTACAGTATTCTGAATGTGTTGGAAAGTGTTTCATAATTTATGCTCGACGTGTGATTTTTCGTTTTTGTTTCCTAATGCTATCACTTTGCATTTGCTCATTTTTTGGGTTTCGTTCATCTCACGAAACCCTACTACTCCCGCTTCGTTGTCTGTCCGTCACAGAGCCGGTTCTCAGAAACTATTTAACTTACAGGCATGACATTTTGTGTACTTATAGCTGAATACCTGCTATGAAGCTCAAAATCATAAAATTTGAAAAAAATCGTATTATTTTAATATATAGAGATAAAAAACCAAAAATCTAACAGCCTTTTCATATTAAATTTAAACACTTTTCGTTATAGCAGTTGCCAACAATTAAAAATCCACAATAAAATTATTTCTACAATAGTTAATTTTCTATTCAAAGATTTCCACGTCAAAAATGAAAATGAAATGAAAAGTTTCACCAATTGGAAAAAAAAAAGATTAATATGACGTCATATTGATAATAAAACGGAAATTTTCAAACATTTTTCCATAATACAAGGATTATGAGTATGTGTAAATACAGAAAGCAGCTTAATATGACGTCATTAGAGAATTAAAATTAAAATTAATCTGACGTCATATTGGAAGTTCAATGGATTTTTCAAATGTTTGAGAATAATACAAAGCGAGTATCAATATGAGTAATAGAGAATAGTAAATATATGAGTTTGAGGAACGCATTGAATCATGATAAAAACCCGATTATGGAAATATTGGTATATTTTAACATTTTGAAGATCACTATACAACATGTTTAATTTTGAAATTAATTTTTTTAATATCGCATTTAGTCCACATTACAGATATTATTATGACAGAGTATAACAGCGGGCCGCAATCGGGCCGGTTCAGCAGACATTCGAAAAAACGAGAAAAATTGACCGGTAAATTTTTACGTTATAAAAAACATGACTTTTTTTTTTATAAGAAAATGAAATTTATTTGGTTTTATTAAAGAAAGGATAAAGTGGATTAAGGATTAATTTTAAAAGGAATATTAAACGAAACTCTTTGTGCGATCTTCGATCACACTTACCCACTTGTTTCTTTATATTCGTACTAGTTATTATTTTGTTTAATATTATTTATTATATTTTCATGCTACTTGCTTCTTGAAGGTTTCTTTGGAAAGAATGGGTGCACAATATACACTGAAAAAAAAAAAAAAAAAAAAGTTGATTTTACAGTATAATACTGCCATTTCAGCTACCAGTATTATAACGTAAAATTAACAGTAATAAACAGTAAAATAAGCAGTAATACACTGCCGCGCATGTGCGGTAGTGTATTACTGCTACTTTACTGTTTATTACTGTTAATTTTACGGTATAATACTGGTAGCTGGGATCCCAGTATTATACTCTAAAATTAATATTTTTTTTTTTTTTTTTTTTTTTTTTTTTTTTTTTTTTTTTTTGCAGTGTACATAAAAATAGAAAACACAGTCTAAAATTGTAGGTGCACTTATTCGCTGGAACGTGTACGACGGAATATATGGTAATGGCAACCGATTCTTATTTAATGAAAATTTGCATTCCCGCAATTATCGTACATGCTAAACTTGCGCATTTATTAAAATTATGATAATACTGCTGAACTTTTAAAAGTTAGGTCTAGTTTTATTATGTAGATAGCTTCTTATGAAAATATAAACGCGAATAGTTGTTTGGGTTTATTAATTTTTTATTTTAAAAAAATCTTCTACGAATCAAAACGATAGGGAGGAGTTCCGTATCCTGTTCTGGTTGGCGCGATTGGCGAAAAAAATCCGAAATAGCGCCAAAAGACAGTTTTTGCATTTTATCAAATTTTTCAAGATGGCGGAAAAACATGTTTTTTTAAATATTTATAAAAATACGTTTATTAAACCATGTTTTTACGCTATCTTTAAAAAATTAGTACGATGTTAAAAGAAAATTTTATCTCCATTTTCGATATTTTAACAAACGATGGAAATACATAAACATATTTAACAAACCTAAGAGGCTTTTTGTCATAAATAATTGTTATTGTCAGGGAGGCAAAGTGTAAACAATTAATAAACGAACAAATAAACTTATAGAAAATAACTTATGGGTATCTCAGGAAAGATATATCTCATATAAATATCACTTATAATCATAAGATAGAGGGTCCGTATAAAAATGCAAAAAATTATATGCTTTAAATAAATCTTTTTTTTTCTTTTTTTTTAAATTAATTTTTCCGAAGGCACAGGTTACAAGGTAAATATCTTGTTCACAACTGTCAATACTTTTTAAAAATATATATATGCAAAAGGAAAAAATATCTATAAAAAATGCACAAAAAATAAATTTACATAATATTACATGTACAGAAAAACATGTTAATAAAAACATGTTAATAAAAAAGCGACCCCAATGCCTGGAGACGGCAACAACCACATCAAAACATTTATTGCCAGAAAAAAAATCGCCAAATCTACGGGCACAGGATATGGAACTTTTGTCAAACGACATTTTTCTTTATTTCTTGCATGAATTAGAGAGCTGATTTTATACCCGAGTTCTGATTTTATTTCGCACTGTACATGTATAGCGTGTGCACTATGCAATGCCATAAATATAGATGACAAACAACTGTAAAATAAAACTCATTAACAACTAATACAATACCAAACGAATTCTAAAACACGAACAAAAAAAAAAAAAACGAACACGTAATTATTTCAATTCCTTGAATGATTCTTTTTTTTTTTTTTTTTTGTTTCTAAACTCATAAAAAAAGAAAATCTTTTCATCATTACAACATACAAAAATGACTGAATACAATGAAAAGGAATGAGCCTCTTTTGATTGTAGTAGAAGATTTAATGAATAGAGAGATAAGAGATTTACATAATGAAAAATATTCATTAAATATCGATTGATGGGATAGTAATTAGTTTTTTTTTAAAGAAAGCATTCCGAATTATCAAAGGCAATATTGACTTTATAATGTAAGCCATTTATGCACGTTGATAAATAAAATACAATAATGAATTGATGTAAATGAAAATTTTAATTAGAAATTTACAATCATGATATGTTGGTTGTATGAAAAATTACATATTTGAAACAAAGTGATATAAATATGAAAATAATATTCTTTGAGAAAGGGTTCTTAGCTATTTTACATATGAATAAGTCAGCAAGAAGTTTACTTTTTGTGAGATTTAATAAAGAAAAAAAATGAATCCAAATAATTTATCGCTTTATTAGATTATTTGTTTAGATGATAAAATTAAGACCGACAAATGAAGCATTTGCAAATTTATTGACAATCAGTTGATGTGACTTTAATTTAGTTTCTTTTACGGAAAACATTTCAAATTAGTAAAGGCAATATTGACATTGTAATTTAAGTAATTTTATGCAGGTTTATAACACAATATAAGAAATATATAACATTGAAATGTAGAAAAACAACTATAAAGTACTATTTATAAGTTTCAATTATGATACACAATGATTTAGGAAGTTCTGCTATAAGATCACATTAATTTGTGACATGGAGCCATTAATAATTTAAATTGGGGTTGTGGAAAACTATTTTATTCTCGGAAATAATTCTGAAAGAATTTGTATCTTCTTCCATCTTTACTTTTGGGCTTATTGTAATCATAAATATGTATTTACAAACGGCTTTTAAAATGTATGTATTGTGTTGTCTGCAAAATTTGTAAAAAAAAAAAAAAAAACTAATAGCAAGATATTTGATTTTTTTGTATCTTTATCATTTCACCCTGTTTTTCATAATATTTTTCTATTTTTATAGAGACTTAAACTTTTTATATATCTAATTCTTCTGGACATAATAGGGAAAATATAATGTATGGTGTGTGTGTTTTTTATAGATAAAGACGTTTTAATTTTACCGTTAAGGATATTTCACAGTGACCTAAAATAACAAAGTTGAATGACTCGTAAATACGGCGTTTGGAGTAATAATGTCTACTTAGCAAGAGACAAAAACACGCGAATCTTGGTTCTGTATTGGTAAAGAAAAATGCACTTCAATTTATAAAGTCAGGATTCTTTTTAAATCGTGTTTTCAAAAAAAAAAAAAAAAAAGTGTTCGTCTCAAGTAAAATTGTCTGAGTTTATCAATTGATTGATTAGTAGAACAAAATAATGTATAATTTCTTTTTTAGTTTTACCAAATACACAATATGACATTTTTCACCTTATGAGATTTTTGATGGTGATTTAGTTTTGGGGATCTCTTTTCATCACCATTTTGATAGAATATCTCTTCTTCATCGCTCGTCATTATTTGCTTAAAATTAGTACAGGGATGAAATTCGATTAATTAATGCTGGATTTTTAATAAATCGCTTTCATATTTACATGTATCTGATTGTAATCAATATTTGTCTTAATTTATCACAGGATTCTTTAATCAAATGATAGAATTACTTTGTAGTCTCACCAAATACAAAATATGAGCTTCTTTGGGTGAAGAGAAACTTGGTGAATCTTTTAATTGTGTTTTGGTTTGTTTCTTCCAGAATCTTTTTCAATCACCATTTTGATAAATTATCTCTCCATCACCATAGTATCACCAAATAAAGAACATAGGCTTCCTTAGGTGAAGAGAACCTTGTGAGTTTTTTAATAGTGATTTAGTTTGTTTCCTTCAGAATTCCTTTTTTCAGACAAAATTTCGATACATTATCTCTCCATCGCCATAGTCTCACCAAATAAAGAACACAAGCTTCTTTAGGTGAAGGTAAACTAATGAGTCTTTTAATAGTTGATTTAGTTTTTTTCCTTCATAATCTTTTACAGTCACCATTTTGATAACTTATCCTTCCATCGTCGTAGTTTCACCAAACACGAGCTTCTCTAATAACCTTGTGAGTCTTTTAATAGTGATTTAACTTGTTTCTTTCAAAATCTTTTTCAATCACCATTTTGATAAATTATCTCGCCATCACCATAGTCTCACCAAGTACAGAATGCGAGCTTCTCAGGGCGAAGAGAAACTTATGAGTCTTTTAATAGTGATTTAGTTTCTTTCTTTGAGAATCTTTTTCAGTCACAATTTTGATACATTATCTCTCCATCGTCCACCATTTTTTGCTTAAAATGCTGGATTTTGTAAAATCAAAATTTTAGAAATCAAAATACCTAGAAAAAAATGAGAAAAGAGTTTCTGACATTTCTTAACGATTTCTTAACAGGTTCTTTTCCTCATGGTGTGTTAACATTTAGTATATGTCCATATGTTATTTTCTTAGCCATTCTAACTTTTTGATATTATATATAGTGGACAAGTTAAGTAGTCATCCGAAAAAAAATTTCAGAATGACTTAAAATTATTAATTTATAGTTTAATTTTATAAATAAAATGAATGGAAATAGCAATTATGTTAAGAAATATCGAATTAAGTAATTTGATCTAGCAAAAACAACAAAAATATCTGCATTCGGAAATGAAACACTTATCAGAATTCTGCAAAAAAAAGAAGAAAAATCAAATGCGAATAAGCATTATGATTGAATATGTCAGCTAAACTGAGGGTTGATTAAAAAAATAGTAACTGAAAAAATAATTTAATTAGAAAAACAATTAATTTCCTAAAGCATCCAAATTAGTTTTTCCAATAATAAGTGTTTTGGAGGGGAAAAAATAGAAATTTTAATAATCCGATTTAGGAAAATTTGATTGAAATTGTAGGAAATGCTTTAATAAATTAAATTAGTATAGTCTTTCCTTTTTTTATAAACTCTTTATAATCAATTTCATGTTCCTTTCAGAAAATAATCCTCTTGCAACTGATTTTAAATTCAGTTATTTTGACCGAAATTTATATTGCCTCTAACAATTTCAATCAACGGATATTAACTGCTTATAATTAAAAAAAAATTCTTCAAAAAACAGTTATCAAATTAATGTAATAGTCTAAATTTGATAAATAACAAAATATTATAAAATCACAATTATCGAAGCTAATTTAGACTAAGAACAATGCGATTAGTCGAAAACTGGGGCAATATAAAAACCGCAAACAGTGCCGAATATAGATTATTAAAAAATACAGCATTTATTGATAATCTTGTTCTGACTTTAGGATCTAAAAAAATTACGAATAAAACAGTTCTTAAGATGATACAGTATTTATTTCGACAAAAAATTACAGACCTAACCAGAATTCATTGAAGCAGGTGCATCTAACGCAGTTCCCAGTTTCAAGAGAATTACTATTATACAAACAATCACTGTATAATTCAACAGTACCTCGAGAACGAATATCACAAAACAGAAACTTAAAATGCCTCATATGAACAGCTTTAAACTTTTATAAAAGTTTCTCAGCCGATTCGAAAAGCTTAACTGAACTTAATTACTTGTGCTGCAGATGAACATTGTCGTTAAAGCTTAGTAAAATTATCTGATAACTCTATCGAGTATCCAGTTTATTCGGTAAAACCGGGTTACAATGCATCATAAAGTTTCAATTTCATAATCATCCCAGATAAGTTTTCTGTGCAAAACTTGGTCGCCAAGAAAGTTAGAAAGCTCACTGCCAAGGCTTAACTCCACTCAAAGCACTATCCATTAAACTGCTCTTCCCATAACTTTGCTTATTCAGCCATGGTTCCATCCAGAACCGAGGTTTTTTTTTGCTGGACAAAACTTACAACAAACATAATAGCACTACGTATGGACACGTATTATGCACGTATAATTAAATAGTAAAATGACTAATGCGCCATAAGATCATCACACAAGACTAAAGAAATCTAGAACACTCAAAACAGTGATACCTACATAATGTAACCATGAGGCATGAATTTTTTTATGTAGCCTATATTTCCTTCAGAAATATCGATAATTGAGATTGTTTAAACTCTTTATTTTAGCCACAATGCTTTACCTGTTGCACAAAAGTAAGCCATGAATAATTTAAATTTTATTTAATGTTTTCTTAAGACTCCCTCCCCCCTCCCCGCAAAAAAAAGAAGAAAGAAGGAAAAGAAAGAAAGAAAAGGAAAGAAAAGGAAAGATGAAAAAAAACCTAGCTCTCATACACATGAGAGCTAGTATAATTAAGGGTAATTGAGTTAAATTTAGAATGGAAACAATAACTGCATCGTAGAAGACCGATGTTTGATGGTTTTATATGAAGCAGAATTTATTGTGTTTATTTCATATGAATCTTTAAAAGATTGTGTCAATCATTTGCAGATGCAATTTAGTGCTGTATTCGCAAAATGTAGAAAATAAAAACTGAAGAAAAATATATTTGTTAATAAAAATTAATTTTAGTGTCGTATTCAACAACAACGGAAACTGATTAAATGTCACTACTATTTTCAAAACTGAACAATAAATAGAATTAGAAAATTATACATTACAATACACTAAAATAACCAACACAGTTTCTTTCTCTTTATGCTATGTTTATTCCAAAGGAGATAAAGGTTGTTGACGTTTTCAAAATGTTTTCAAATTTTCTGTTATTTATGTCAGGTACCTAAAACATGATTTACAAAATATACATATTTGTCTTCTAATGTTGTCTTAAAACCTTTAATTATATTCCTTAGGAAAACAGATTACTGTGGTTATTAAATGAAGCAAGAAAATGTATCTGAAGTTGTTTTCAATGAAGCACTAAAAATAAATTAAGTAAATTAAGTAATAAACAGCGCAAAAATTGAAAAATATAGCTCAAATGATTTTTTAAAAAGAATGTTATTAAGTAACAGTTATCATAATAAATATAATTACATGTTTTTAAGCTCTTCCCAACAAAGTTTAAGTGTTTATGAATTCGGTTTGTCAGTCTGTCTGGTCCAAGGAGGATCCGATAGATGGAGTAGTCATAAATGACGTGACTTGAAGCTGTTCCTACCCCCCCCCCCCCCTCCAACGTATGCCATATTTAGCCGCGTCTTGCACTTGGAACTGCTAATTAGACTGCTATCGGTCAAAGTTAAATATGCCGGACGCAGGAGAACGGGACAATCTTGTTGTTCGGCTTCAAAGCTTTCCATAGTGGAAGATTGATACATCTACTTCTCTCTTTTCATAGCTCCATAGTGCAGCCATCTGGCCGTATCTCCGTACTCTAACTTCCGTAAATAGACTCGAATTGACATTTTCATATGTTATTGAGGTTTACTACAGAATGTTCGGGAATAAAAATGAACAGTATAGCATTCATAGTTCGTTTACAGGACGCACAAAAGTTTTCCATTAAATTATAGTCAATGGGAAAAAACCGTTTTATTGATGTTACGATGTTTCAAACATAATAAGATTGATATGAACCACTGAAGTGGTCTCTAAGATGCTTTCTCAAGATAACAGAATAAGTAGTTTTATAGTTCGTTTACAGGGACGCACAAAAAAAAAATCCATTACGTTATGATCATGGGGAAATACGTTTGCGGTGCAGTTTAATGATGTTATGATACTTCAAACACAATGAAATTTAAAAGGATCACTAAAGCGCACTAGAACATGTTTTCTATGGATTATGGTGTGCGTAGCATTTATGACTCATTACAGAGACGCACAAAATGATTCGGTTATAGGACTGACTGTAATTGATAGTTGGAAGTGAGTTTTCGCTGTGGTGTGCATTTTTAAACTTATCTCATTTTTAGTGTATTACGTGGAGTGCATAAATTTTATAGATCATATACATGGGTGCAGGTAAGAGAATACATTAACATATATGGACAGCAATTGTTGAAGATGGAATTTTTCTGAGTTATGTGTTTTTTAAACTGCTTATTTAGATATCTCTTTCCATTGTATGAAAAAAAGGAAATTTCTTAACAATTTTCTAATAGTATTTGAAAGTGTTTAGTAATCTATCCCTGATTCATAATTTTTCGTTCTTCTTTATTCCTGTTCTTGATCAGTTAAATCCTGATCAATCTTACTTCGATTACGTATTAAAAATTAGGTAAAACATTTACATATAAAAATAATACATGCATTGAAGAAAAAAAATACTTTTGACTTTTTGACTTTCGAATAATCGGAAACAAAATATTTCTTTTATAACTAGCCAAGGTCATTAATGTTTTTGTCACAAAAAATAAAACTGGATGATTCTTTTGCGATACACTACATTTCGCAAAAGATATCAGCGTTGAAAGAAATAAAAATGAGTTTTCAAAGACAAGGTAAAAGGCATTTTTCTGTATCTAGATACACGAAATGAACAGATGTTTCAGACTAAAAGAAAAAATTTCAACAAAAAACGCAAAACCTTTCATCATTTTATGATTTTTAGAGAATGGAAAAAGTAATAACTTTTGCTTTTCGCTTATATATACATATTATTAAAGAACTAGAAGTGAGTTGATAGAAAAAAAGACAATTCGTAGCACATTTTGTTTCTCATGTATCTGAGAATAACATAAATATTGGATGTACAACTAAAATATTTCGAATGTAAATGTAGTAATTATGCATTATGTTTTGAACGTTGAATTCATCAAGTTTTTCAAAGTAATTATGTGTTATACAAGTAAAGAGAAAACTATAAAAATCGAAAAAAGATTAAAAAAGAAAACTAGAGAAAAGAAGAATGAATTTTAGAATAGAGATTGAAATAAAAATAACATGTTGCATCAATGATTGCCCAATGCCTTAGAGCGAATTTAATATTAAAACTGTATGATTTAGAGTTTCCCACAATGTAAACGTATATGTTATTGGTATTTAAAAATGCTAATAAAAATGTTTAAAAATCTCATTAAAACTACATAAAGTGCGTTCCAAAAGTTTATAGACAACCATTTGTTTGGATTTAAGAGCTAACTAAACGAGTAAGAAAGACAAAATAAATTATGCAAATATATAATGATGAAATTTGAAATAATAAAATACTCAAACAATAGATTTAATATAAAAAAAATCATAGATTTAATTTAAAAAAAAATGCTGTCCGAAAAATATATAGAAAACCGCTGTTAAAAGCTGATTTAAGTACTGATATCCAAAATTTGCATATTCCAAGGATATGTACATGTGACGCAATAGTTTCCTGAGATAAAAGCGAATCTGTCTTTCCGTTTCGTACTGATTGCAAAGACGTCTTGCAATTTGCAGTTTTTCAAAAAGGAAATGTTTCAAATCGGTCGTTTAAAAGTTCGTGGATGGAAAGTTGTGGACATTGCAAGAAAAATTGGACTCAGAAGGGTTGGTATTTACCGAATTCTGTCAAAAGGTGACAATTTTGAAACAAAATCCCGTTCTGGACGACCAAAAAAGCAACTGAACGGCAAGACAAAGAGATTTTGAGACTAATTTCAACCCAGAACCGGTCTGTACGGTGAGTTTCTAAACAAGTAAGCATTCCAATGTAACAAAATTCACGGTCTATCGACCGACGGCTGCAGGCAAGTGTATTTCTTGGTTATCGCAAAATATGTCGTACAAAGCTTACAAAACGGCATAAAGATGTTCGTTTTCAGTGGGTCCGAAGTGACATAAATTGGACAGATGAATGGTTGAGTGTTCTTTTCAGTGATGAAAATAAATTTAATTTTGATGGCCTCGATGGTTGGGCATATTACTGACATGATATTCACAAAGAACCACGAACTTTTTTCAGTAGACAAGAAGGAGGGGGTTCACTCATGGTGTGCGGAGCACCGATATTGCTTTTTTGAAAGTCGTCAATGTTCTGAAGATTACTAGAAAAGCTTGAAGTACAGTTACTTCCATTTGGAAAGTTGCTATGTGGGGACAAATGGATATAACAGCAAGACAATTGCTCCATTCACGTGTCCAACTCTACAATGCTGTGGTTTAGACAAAAGCAAGTAACTGTTATGGACTGACCAGCCACAAGTCACCTGAATCCAGCAGAGAACTTCTGGGAAATATTAGCTAGAAACGTATATGATAATGGGCGTCAATTTGGAACGGTTAAAGATCTAAAGCTGCAAATTGAACGAAGTTGGTTTTCTTTAAAGCCAGAATTTCTTAAAAGTCTTGTTTCGAGTTTTGGAAATGATTAGGACAAACGGATTTAAAATTTGAACGGTAAAGGAAAAAAGTGAGTTGTCTATAAACTTTTGGGTCAGTAAAATTAAGGTTTTAATTTTTCTCACAAAGTCATTGATTGTGAAGTATTATTATTGTCTTGATATTATTTATAATTATAAATTGTTTTAAAATTGGTACTCCTTTTTTTCAATTGTAAAATAAGAAAACATCATCGTCTATAAATTTTTGGGACGCACTGCATTACTAAGATTTTGAAATGTAAGCTATATAGATATAATCCGAAATGTATACAATGCAGTAGAATAATCAACACTATTTTTTTTCTTTTAATCCTTTGTTTATTTTAAAAAAGAAAAACTTTATTAAACTTACTGAAGCATTTTTAAAAGTTTTGTTATTTAGGTCAAATACCTCAAGCATGAATTGCAAAATAAAAAAAATCCCTCTTCTGTCATAAAAATAATTATTGTTTTCCATAGAAAAACAGACTATTAATATTGATTAATAAAACCATAAAAAAATTATCTGAAGTAATTTTCGATACAGTGTAGTTATATTATATTATTAACGATAAACAATAGAAGTAAATTAAGTAAAATTCTGTATACTAAATGTTAAAAAATATAACTGAAAGAACATTTTAAAATCAATGTTATTTCGTAGCAGTTATTATAATGAATATTGCTACCAGTTTTCTATTCCTATTTTTACTTGGTTATATCCAAATAAACCTTATTTTGAATAAGTATTCAGAAAATAGGTATGAGAGCTTACAAATATAAAATAACGGCCGTTGTTTTTCATAATTTATTACATATTTTGTTACGAGCATTCAAGAAGAAAATAAAATAAAATAAATTTATGACTTTTGGAATTTCTAATAATCTAAAACAAAATATTTCTTTTATCACTAGCCGACGGCATTAATGTTTTTGTCACACACACACACAAAGAAGGACTCTTTTGTGATACACTACATTTCACAAAAGATATCATTGCTGAAAGAAATAAAAATGACTTTCAAAGACAAGGTATAGGGAATTTTTCTGTATCTAGATACAAGGAATGGACAGATGTTTCAGAATAAAAGTAGAAGATTTCAAACGAAACAGAGAATCCTTCATCATTTTAAGATCGGTAGAGAATGGAAAAAGTAATAACTTTTATTTTTCACTTATCTACATATTTCTAAAAAATCGGAGTGTCTTTCTGTAATTTTGAGAATATTTATGTTCATTCGACTATTTAGACGACGTAAATTGAAAAATAAAACAATGGCGTCACATTCTTTGTATCACATCCTTTTTATTCATTAGTTTACAGCGTAATTTCAGCTCTGCTGAAAATTCAATTAGATATATAAGTATTCACAGATACTGGGTTTAGTTTTTCTCATGTATGCCACTGAAGGTGTGTGCTCATGACTGATGTTCTATCTTGTGCTGCAGATTTGTAGCCTTGCCATATAAGAGTGAGAAAATGCCAGACTGGATGTTGTCTGGATTGATCCAATTGGTAGAGTATTGGTGCGTAATACCAAAGGTTCTGGGTTCGATCCCCGGACTGAACATTTTTTCACTGTGTTGTTTGTACGCTGTGTATTAAAGTGATAACTCACAGCCTTTGTATTGAAAAATAACATTTAAAAATTTATTTGTCTGTCTCTCCGTCTGTGTTTGTCCGGATTAGCTGAGAAAAAATTGTATAACTAACCCCAAACTTATCAGGGGTATATAGAGATTGTTTCTGGCTACAATGTACAATTTGTAGATTAGAGTACCTAAAATAGTTTTTGAGAAAGCATGGAAAAACTGCGACACTCAATCGATCAATCAATCTTTCACTATTCAAAATGTCGTGAACTAATTGATGTATTTTAAGGAATCGTACAGCGATTGAAAGGTCTCATTAAGATTTAAAAATGATGATAATTATATTTTTAGCCTATGAGTTATAGATTTTAATTTTGAAAACTGGATTGGTAAGTATAAGGAGCTAATATTCAATAATCGGGAACAAAGTCAATCTTCATATCATTGATAAGCAAAGAAATGATAAGCAAAAATTTTTTTTACAAGTACGCTAAAATTGAAATGGTTTATCGAGTAAAAACGGTATTTTTAAAGTGTTTATTTTAATTCATAACACTGAAATGTTTTCCTGTAAGTTCGTCAAACTGACGCCATTTTCATTCCACCAGATCTGAAATTAAAAGTCTGATATTGATAGAACGAAGTGTTTTTGATAGAAACGTCATGGAAATCGTTAAACCTACAATGAAAACAGATTTCTTACATAAAATTTACTGTTTAATAAAATTAATATTATGAATATTTTCTAAATGATGTACAATAAAACTAGATTTCTTTTACCAAAACAATCGAAAAACCTCATGCAATTTAAATGCAACTCATCGGGTTGCCATAAAACTAGTATATTATACTAATCCAACTGTATGTTTACATTTCAGAACTCCTCCTCCTAAAAGATGACGCGCTGCGTGATGAATTTAACGTCATTTAATCGCATGGGTTTGAGGATGCAATAACTCTTGAAATTTTGCATTTTTCAATTATATCCCGAGATATTAATTTTTTTTTGTAATTTTTAAAGCCATTTTTGGAATTGTGGCAACAAAATTATCTTCTATTTTGGAAATAAACAAAAGAGAGGGAAACAATAGGAATTTTAAATCTTTTTGCTGCCTCTTTCTCATTAATATTTAAAAGAAAAGATGGTTTCCATTTTTGAATAAATGTTATATCATGATTATCGTCTGGTTATCCGAACATTGAACGTATATCTTTAATTCTGCTTCGTTTATCTAAATCAATATAAAGACTTTTGCTTACTTTATTTTAAAAAGTAGATCTGTGGCGTATTTCCAAATTTATTCAATTATTACCAAAAAGTAGAAAGACTGTAATATTATTGCTCCGTCTGAATTATCATTTTCCGAATTTGAAGAAAATGTAGATAAATAGCTTTTGTTAGAACACTGGAGTTATTATAATTTATTTAACTTTCAGTGCCTATACTATAACGTGTAGAACAAGTTGGAAATTGTACGTTAAACGTGACAAATGAGGTGCGTTTGTTTCGTGCTATAACTAGTTTTACAATGTAAAAAAAAAATCGTTATTATTTCAGTGAAATTAATTATATCGTCTGCTATGAACGAAATGAGGATGCCTTTTTTTGCCGTATTTCTTTTTTTCTTATTACGTATGCCATGTTTATAGATGTAATTTTTTTTTCGACACCAGACAGAGCTGTAAATTCACCATGGAGATCTTGCATTGCGAATGATTAGCTCCATGTTTACTATTTCTATGACTCACGATGAATGAATTATTTACTTTAATGGATTGAGATATTCGGCTGTTAACCTAATTTTCACTGAAGTTACTTAAGAATATATACATTTTTTAATGTAACTCATCTCTCAAGCAAACAATTTTTTTGAACGATCTGTCTAAAAATGTAACTTTTACGCAATTTTATTCGAAAAATGAATTTTGAATAAAAATGGCCGCTTCGCATATGGAAAAAGATGGTGTTAGCCCGTATTTGTTTTCCTCAGTCGACTTGAGCTTTTATCATATAAATTACGTATGATAGGATTTACTAGAATAAAGAAAACTTTTATTAATATCTTTTTAAGTTTAGATTCGATTTTCATAAAATTTGAAATGATTCGACAAAATTCTGCACCGATTATATATATTAAATTTCAAACCATTCGGTTGGGTAGTTTTTGCTCTGTTATATGCGGACAGATGGACGGACTAGATGACGACTATAGGTGCTACGTATTTATATAATTACGAACGCACCTAAAAAGGGGGTCTACATTCACCGCCACTTAGCGCGATGTACTACTGATGTCTGCCGGGAAGGTAACTCGACTACGGAGCACTCTATCGAAAAAAAAATAATAGAAGTAAATGATATCAAACAGCAAGAAGGGATTAACGTTGCGTTTAATATGTACAATCGGACGGATTCCATTCATTACTCTCCGTGCTATCTGTCTGCTAGATGCTATACCAATACTGATGATACAAAGAAATGAAGTCACACAAACTAATTAGAAACCGATGGTTATACTCAGTTTCTTGAATGAAGATATCTCTTTGCGCTTGGTCTGTGCACCAATTTCACTGTCGGATGTCATTTGCATACTACTTAAGATTTTTACTGCTGTTTTTAAAGATTGATTTCTAGAATCCTAACAATGGAATGTTTTGCTGGATCCAAATGACATCATATCTAAAACAAATCATTCTATTTGATTTTTTTAAGTGGAATATTTGTGTATGCGCAAAAATAATGTTATTTTTATACCACGAGTTTGAAAAAAATTGAAAGGACGAAATGTTGTCACTTTTAAAAATAACGTCATTGAAATCGCACATTGAGCATTGTTTTACTATTATTTAGTGTGCTATCATAAGAGAGAGGTGAGATACGCGCATGGCGCATGCTCAGATCGGAAGATATAATGGCAAACTCACAAAGTTTTTATCCAAAATCCTCTAGACGTCTAGACTAATAAAATTTTTGTTTTTGTTTTATCCGTATGTCACCATTTTTTTATAAAGGCAATCTGCCGTTTAGTCACGTAATTTGTAAAACACAATTTTCGTAATTTAACTTACATTTTAAGTGTAATTTTAACTAAAGTGTAATTAAAGTGTAATTAACTAAAAGTAATACAGTAAAACCCCGGTTATCTGAAAAGCATGGGACCAAAGGATTTTCGGTTAACCTGGGTTCCATAGAAATTTTCGGATAACCGGGAGGCTTTCTAATTTCATTCTACCAGATGATACTATTCACCCCTCTTACTTCCCGACAGTCTGGTAAAGCGTTAGTGCTTGCAGGTACTGCAAGAGTCCGTATTCTATTCGATTTCCCCTTTCTGTTTACACGTGTTTTAATTTCCTCCAAACTTTATTTACGATTAGTAATATTTTAAAATACAAACAGGTTTTTATAAGCATGAAGAGCTCAACGAGTTGAAAAAGTTGATATTGGCATCTCAATATATTGAAGTGCAGGAAGATTCAACATGGTCAGATCTGTTGTTGTTTAAAAGGTGGCGTGTTAAGGCAGCATTGAAGCAATGCGAAGTTGAAAAACAAAAAAAAAATCACAATATATCTTGTAAAGAAATGAAATGCTGTATGTGTCTATGCAACCAAATGCCTGCAATTACGCAATAGTTCAAATAAGTATGTTGACGCTGCTTATTTATTTCATAAACAGCATGCTTGTTTTAAAATAAAACTTTTCATATTTAAAAAAAAGAGTTTTAAGGTCTTTCGGTTAAGCCGATTTTCGGATAACCGGGATTCGGATAATCGGGGTTCTACTGTATTATAAATATGTTTGAAAAAATAATCTATCCCCCCCCCTCCCCCCATAATCGAAAATTTTAATGCAAATGCAAAACATCAGGATGCTATGCAACTGGTATAAACATATTATTAAAAATCTAGAAATGAAACAATAAAAAAATAGAGATTTATAACAAGTTTTGTTTCTCATGTATCTGTTAAAATAACATAGATATTAGACGTACAACGAAAACATTTCAAAAGTAAATGTATTAATATGCAGATGTTTTTCTTAGTTTTTCTTTTTTGAAGATTGGATGAATTATGTGTTATTTCTATTTCAACAATTTTCTCCTTGCTCTGTATATGTGCAGCAAGAAATGATTTAAAAACAAAACTAGGGAAAATAAGAATATGTTTTAGAAAATAGCCTGAAAAAATTTGTTGTATCATTGATCTTTCAATGCTTTAGAGTAAATTTAATGTGAAAATTATATGCATTAGAGTTGCTCAAAAAGTAAGACGTGGTTTTTTAATGGTATCCGGAAATAATGAAAAATAATTTAAATGAAAAAAAAATATTAATACAAGCATTTAAAAAATCATTTTTCTTTGAATTATTTTCTAATGAAAAACTGACTAATGCATTGATTAAGAAATCGGAAATATATATCTGAAGTAATGTTCAATGCAGCCTAGTTCCGTTATAGTAATAACAATAAATAGTAGCAATAAATTAAGTAATAAATTGTTTAAAAATTTAAATATAGCTCAGAGTTTTTTATTCGTAAAAACAAGTTATTTCCGAACATTTATCGCAACAGTTCTATTCCTATTTTTAGTTGGTTACAACTGAATTAACGTTACTTTGAATATGTATTTAAAAAATAGGCATGATAATGTATAAATATAAAATAATGTGACATTGTTTTTCATGACTTAGTATATATTTTTTTCAAAATACATTAAAAACTGAAAAAGAAATCTAAAATAAAATGACTTTCAGAATTTTCAATCATCTGAAAAAATAAAATCTTTTAATACTAGTCGAGGACATTAATGTCTTTGTCACAAAAAACAAAATGAGATGATTCTTTTGCACTATACTACATTTCACAGAAGCTATCACCGCTGAAAGAAATAAAAATGAATTTTCAAAGACAAGGTAAAAGGCATTTTGCTGTATCTAGATACACGAAATGACCAGATGTTTCAGACTAAAAGTAAACATTTCGAACAAAAAACACAAAATCTTTCGTCATTTTATTATCTTTATAGAATAGAAAAATAATAACTTTTGTTTTTCACTTATGTATACATATTATTAAAGAGCTAGAAGTGAACTGATAGAAAAAAAGCAATTCGTAACACATTTTGTTTCTCATGTATCTGAGAATAACATAAATTTTAGATGTACAACTAAACATTTTCGAATGTAAATGTAAGAATTATGCAGTTGTTTTTCTTGTGTTTTCTTCTCTGAAGGCTGCTTGTATAATATTTTCGAACTAATTTTGTATTATTTCGATTCATACAGTTTTCTTCTTTCTTGCATATGTGGAGCACAAAAAGATTAAAAAGAAAACCTGGCAAAATAAGAATAGGTTTTGAAAAATAACCAAAAATAAAAAAAATGTATCAATGATCTTCCAATGCCTTAGAATGGATTTAATATAAAAACTGTACGCATTCGGCTTTTTACAATGTAAAATGCATATGTTATTGGTGTCCAGAAATCATGAATAATAATTTAAGAATGTAAAATAATAAAAAGGAGTTTTTTTCATTTATATTTCTTTGATAAGCTCTAGAGTGCTTTACATAGATACTTAGTATTTTAAGTGTACTGTTCAAGCACTTTAAAGGACTTCTCATAAACTGAGATGAAAAAAGTGTGTACTCAAGCTCCATATTTATATATATAGGTGAATCTAGAAATATTATACTTTCAAAGGCATGGATGTTCAGCTTGTTTCATCTAGTTTTGTTATTATCAGTACATAATATAGTTGTAGGAAAAGAAATGCCAGAAATCTCTTGCATTGGGTTCGAAGGGTTTGTCACAATAATCTGAATTTGCTACAGGGGGTTTTGACTTATAAATGGAAAAGCTGTACATGCACGAAAATATTTCAATAAAGAACTGAAAAAGTGTAATTATTGTGGAGTGAAAAATTTTGGAAACAAACTAGTACTATTTGAAATGAGAAATATCGTCTGCTATCATCAAATTTATTCTTCTTTCAAAATGTCACATGTCATTTTGGATGGATGTACATATTTTTGTACTTTCTACAACAACAATAGCAAGTTGGTTGGTCAAGAGAATTTTTGACAAAAGCAGTCAGCGAGTCTGCCATTATCGCAGTGTTTATGTAAGTTTTCAGGCAAGTGAATTCGTTCAAGCGAGACGAATGCGCCTTTCAATTTCAAAAACACATTTCAATCGCTTTCAATCTGAAAACATGCCCTGTGAATATGTCCCCACAATTTAATAATAATATTGTATTTTTACTGCTTTGGCTACAGCGCCTAGAATACATAGTGTGGACACCGGCTATCTTTGTAATGCTTTAACCCTTTATCTACTGACGGTACTTATAAGTACCAATCACTTTAAAACTTTATAGCACAACAACCATTACTTATATTCTGATGGTACGTTTTAGAAACAGTCTTTTAACTCTACTTTTTCATGGTAGATGGCAGTAGTTGTTCTAGGCTGATGAATTTTACGAGGAAGAAAGCTATTTTCGAAAGGACATTGGGTTCTTTTGCTGCCCTTTTGTACGGATTGCCGCTCTTATCTTTTCTTTGTTATAAATATATAATATCAAACCAAAGGTAAGTGCTGTATTTTTTTAGTCATTCTGTATTGTCTTAGAATATTATTTGCCCAATCATTATAAGATAACAGATTATGTAATGTGATTAACGGTTGAATTATTCGGTGATACTTATAAGTACCGCCAGTACACGTAGTGTTGGAGAAAAACTTGTTTTCATTTTGTCCATGTAATTATCTATAGTATTTCTGTTTGTTTTATAATGTAATTATGAAAGTGTAGTGTAGCAATATGTTTTAATATTTTTTATAGATTTCAATTATAGATTTTTTTAAATTAGTATTATTATTATTATTTTTTTTGCTAACCCTGTCAAGAGCATTTGAAAATGTTAGTATTGAATGTGAATTTGCTTTTGCATTCCGAATATATATATATATATATATATATATATATATAATATATTTTTGTGCGTAAATAAAAAAAAATTGTTTTATGATTATCATCAAATGTGAATTTCTACCTTTATTATGTAAAAAATAAAGTTATGTCAATTTGATAATTTCTTTGTTTTCTTATAAGTGTTTTTTGGTTATTTAGCATTTTTAAAAGGTTAAATTTCATTAGATATATCATACGTAATTTTTTTCTATTATGAGGAAATTTATACATAGTGTACTGACGGTACTTTTAAGTACCACTTTAATTAATTAGTTCTAACAAATTAAACTTCGCACCGGGGAGATTTTTTTTCTGGTGTATTCTTTAATTATCAATATGGCAGCTAAAAAAATATATTTATGAAGAAATTTTCAGTAGTTCATAATGCAGTAGATAAAGGGTTAAAAAGTTGTAGCCTATAAATGTGCAGCCGTGCTCCTACGATAATAAGGCGATCATTCCAGCCGAAACATTCACAATGTTTCCGTTCACATACAATGTTTACGTTGAGAAGAGCTAGCAGATGGCGCTGCGATCCCATCGTTATCTTTTCAGCAACGTTGTATATTTATTGGATTCAATTTTTTAGTACCATTTAGTAGCAGATGTCCACTCTATGTATTCTAGGCGCTGTACTTTGGCTGAGAAAATTTTAAAGTATGCTACATTATTGTATAATGTCTCTGCCTTGATTCCATGGGTCATTAACGTATGCAGTTTCGGGATTCAATTACATCTGATGTTTTCATATTTCCTGCGTTTCCATCTTTTGATTTTGGGTTTTGGCAACAGCCGTACTTCAAATTAATCTCTCGCGTTATGGAATATTTTTCTGTGAGTGAGTTAAGCCTTCATTCTTTATTCAATTTATATACTAGCTTTGGTTTTTCAATTTAATTTAAATTTTAAGTTTATTATATTATTACAGATTACATAGATTTTTTGTTTATTTCTCATAAGAGGCCTAATTTACATTGAAATGTATTGACATGCTATTTAACGTCAATGAGAGACGTGTGTTGTATAGCTTTTTATTATGAATTTAAATTTTTGAAAATGCGTTTCATAAAACCAAACGCTGACTCATATTTATAGGATATATATAGGGTAGATGTGCCAGTAATGGACACCCTTAAGGAATTTCTTTTAAAAATATTTTTTTATTAAGAGTTATAATTGTTATATTACACATTTTTTAATATTATATTGATCTACCAACAATATTTAACCATGCTCATAGTCACATTTCCCGATGTGAATCGAATTTTAATTGTAAATAACAAAAATAAATCAAAACACCCTAAATTCCAGTAATGGACACTCCACAAAAAGTAATAGATAATTGATATTATGATTGTGTTTAAAACTAGAATTTAAAGAAAGCATATTAATGAAATAAAAAAAACTGAATTTTTATTGTTTATTTTTTTATAAACCAAAAATTTTGAAGGTGGCCCATTACTGGCACACATATATATAATTAAAATGAAATTATATGTGTGAAATTAAATGAAAAACAATATTAAAAAGTGCAAAATCCAAACAAAAATGAAAGATCGGAAATACAAATAAATAAATAAATTAAATAAAAAAAAAATTAAATTAATGATAAATTAATAAATAAATAGTATGAATGTGCTGAGGAATCTTCAGAGGAGTCTTTACAAGCACAATTTATGCACAATTCTTAGAAAATAGGTGTTATTTCATCTAATATTGTCGACATAAGGCCTAAAAATGACAATAATGAGCACTTTAAAACATATCGAAAAAATAAACAACAACAAAAAAGAAAACTTATAATGTTTGGAATATAATAATATAAAAAAAGAAATAAAAGAAAAAATGATAAAAAATTCAAAAAAATCTAAATAAATAATTAAAATAACTCACGAAGCAGGAAAACCGCCTTGTATGCCCCTGAATATAAACTTGAAGAACAATTTGCTATGAAATAGCAAATAATATTGAGTTCAGAGGGGAAAAAAATAGCAGATGCTGACATCTACTATTGGAATGAAGAACTGCATTACAATAAATGAAATTGCATTACTAAAAATTGTCGTAGCAATAAGTTGATTTGAAATTTAATGAAAAAATAATAAGGTAATAAAACTAAAGTTAACAAAGGAAAGCAAGTAATTTACATTATTTAAATTGCTTAAACGATTAAACGATTGCTTTAAACGATATAGAATAATAAATGTAGACGACATTAATGAGTATTAATATTAAGTATTAATTTTAAGTTTTATTAAATATTAATATTATATAAAAAATAGAGATGAGTATGTGTAGAAAAGTGATGGTAATAATAGCATTGAATGATGTTAAATTGAGGGTATAAAAGTAAAGCCTAGAATAAGAGGCCACTATGTAGAACAATGTATGATACATAAAAGTGTAAGTGCATAATCAGCCATTTTTTAAATTAATACATGTTTTGTGTATCAAATATGGATTAATTGATCTTTTAAAATATTCTAGCAGTCCTGAAAAAAACCCTCTGAAGTGGGATTTCGATTTCATAATTTTTCTGTGGGGAATTTTTTTTTCTTGTTAAAATTTTTGAACTTATATCTATATCTATATATATCTCCCATATAATAAAATCCAAAGGCAAGAAACTGTCTGTAACGCATCCGGGTGCGACCACTCCGGTTTGCGAATCAACCATAGTTAAACGCCATGTTAGGCTTACTAAAAAATCTATGCTACATTCGATTCTGCTGTTAAAATATTTGTAAAAGCATATTAAAGCTTTTAAATATTTTAATTTTGTTTAAAACCTTCAAAAACTATATCATATAAAACATATATATCACCATTTCTGTAAAAAAAAATTTCTGTAAGCAAGTTTTTTTTTTTCAGAAGCAGCGGAGATTTATTTCGTAGGGAGGATTTGAGGTTGATTCAGTATACAGGCGCCATCTACTGGCGGAGTTTGAAATTTACTTCCATCGTAAAAACTCATTATCTGGAATCCTCGGGACCAAAAAGGCTTTCCGAGTTAAGGAATTTTCCGGATTTCGTGTCCTTCCAAAGTTTACGATTATTTGACAAAATTCATGTTTTTTTCGTGATTCTTTGACAAAATTTGCATTTTTTTCTGCTATTCGTTGACAAAATTTGCATTTTTTCTGCTATTCGTTGACAAAATTTGCGTTTTTTCGTAGTCTTTGAAGAAATTTGCGTTTTCTTTTTGCGATCCTTTGAGGAAATTTGCGTTTTTTGCTATTCTTTGACGAAATTTGCCTTTTATTCACGATCCTTTAACAAAATTCGAGTTTTTTTTTTTTTTAGATTCTTTGACGAAATTAGCGTTTTTTCCGATCTTTTAACGAAACTTCATTTTTTTCGCGATCCCTTAACGAAATTAGAAATTTTTTCGCAGTGCTTTGAAGAAATTTGAGTCTTTTTTTTCGCGACCCTATGAAAAAATTCATGTTTTTCCGCGATTATTTGACGAAATTCGAGGATTTTTTTTTTTTTTTGCGATCCTTTAACCAATTTTTTTTTTTTTTTTTTTTTTTTTTGTGATCCATTGATAAAATTTTACACTTTTTCGGAGTCTTTGGAAGAAATTTGCGTTTTCTTCGCAAGTCTTTGACGGAATTCGCGTTTTTCTGCGATTTGTGAACAAAATAAGAGTTTTTTTTTTTTTTTTTTTTTTTTTAATCCTGCGATAAAATTTGCGTTTTTTTTTTTTTTTTTTTTTTTTTTCTTCGATCCTTTGACGAAATTTACGTCGTTTCCACAATCATTTGAAGAAATTGTCTACTGTTTTTCTGTGAACGATAGACATAATTGATTTTTCCGGCGACGATCGTTCAAAATTCGAGATATTTATGTTGAAATTTTTGGACTGAAGACAAAAATTTTCGAAACCGAATGCCTTAAATTTTTAGGAAAACTTGAACCGAATCACCCCTGATGAAATAAATATATAACTATTTTTTTTTTGTTTCTAACGAATCGTAATATAAATTAATTTAAAAATAAAATTTGAGAGAAAAATTATTTGTTTTTAATTTCGGGAAGAGGGGACCGTGTTCACCCGCCACCGAAGTAACAATATTTGAGTGATTAGACATTGAAACACAATGGACTGAAAAAAAAATAAGAATTGGTAACATTTTCGAAAAATTTCAGAAAATCTAAAAATTTAGTAAAAATTTTCTAATTTAGAAAATTTTCGAATTTTCTCCTTCCGGATTTTGGATTTCGGGATAATGGGTCATAAACTGTAAAATGATTATTTCTTACCAAACGTAATTAAAATATAAGAAACACATAGTACAGCGTAATTTGCATTTAATTTTGCTTATATAAACAAACAATCAGTTATGTGGTGAGTCTAGCTGTTTAGAAACTCATTGATAACACTTTTTTTACAAAAACTTCACACATGGATTATTTGTTAATATTTAATTTGAATGTTTTGTCCAATCGTTGAACTATTTTAGAAATGTAATACTAAGTAAAATATATATATATATATATATGTGTGTGTGTGTGTGTGTGTATATATATATATATCCTCATTATTTTTATTTGTAGAAATCATTTGTCATTCTTAAAATGTATTTTTCTACAATACAAACCTTTCAATAATAAATCTTCATGCTGTTTGTTTGTATGAAGTCTTATGAAAATGAAACGCGGATCGACAATCCGTCATTTTTGACGTGGTTATATACTAGTATATATATAATGTGTGTATGTGTGTTTAAATATGCATTTCATATTTTTTTGTAATTATTTACGCAATTTTTATTATTTTTTCTGCAATCCTCGCCAATTTTCCTTAGAATTTTTTTTCAGATTTTATAACTTAAATACATAATAAATGCCCAAACTGATAAATGAAAGTGAATATTTAATATTGTATCCAAGATGAAATAAAAGAAAAGGAATAATTATGTTGAAGTTATGCTGTATATGTTGTTTGTTTTAAACTTATTAAATTTAGCTTTTATCTAAAGAAATCTAAAAGTTTAATACGGTTACAATGATTTAGAAGAATATTTTTGTAAACTGAAATATGCAGACAGGAAGTTAGTAAAATTAATTACTTTAAATGAAAAATCACTTTTCTATTATAAATATTGAATGTTAAAATTTTATTAGGTTGATTAAAATCCATAAGGTTATTTATAGAATTAGTTATATTGGTAGTACTAAGTTAAATATCACTAGGATAAGCTGCAGGTAGAGACACAGATAAATTATTATTGAGGGAAAATATAATTTTTTATCATCGATATATCTATAGAGTAAAATATTATCTTGATAAATATGTAAGTCAGATATTAATGCTAGAAGCGGTGACAGCTTGTCGAATTCCTTGCTGCTGATTAAAAATAACATTATTTTGGAAAATATAGTTATGATATATTGAAAAATTAGCTAGATATTTAAAGTAATCAATGTAAATATTATCAGGTAACTGTAAAGCTGGATAACATTCTATAACAATGAATTAACAATAGCATGTAAATCGTTTGTTAATGTCTAAATTGTTTAAAGTTAATTGTTTAAGTTTGTTAATGCCTGTATTTTATCTACTATTTACAAACTGTTTTTTATACAAAGAGTCTTGTTATTCTTTATAGTTAAGTCATAAATTTGTGTAAGAATATTTAAAAATTTTAGTATTAGCACGTGTGCTATAATATATATATATATTACGAAATTTAAAATTCCGTTCTTTCTTAAAGTATTCTAAAAATGTTTCCTGTCTCATATAATTTACAAGTCTACTTTATTCAATTCTTTCCTGTCTTAAAAATACTCCAATCATTCATTTTACCTTACTTTTAATTTAATCTAATTGTGCACATTAATATTTTATTTATCCTTCCAAAATCCTACTTAAAAAGAGCAATTTACATATTAATATTTTTTTTTTCTTTCGAATTCCGTCTATTTAGTTTGAAAGTCTTTTCACCTTTTTTTCAACCTGAAACACAGATACGAGTTCTTCTTACTAAAATTATTTGTCCTGCAAATCTGATTTTATTGCCATTTTTTCCCTTTCCGTTTTCTAAAAACTTTCGCGCGTTTTAACGGAAGTGACTAAGCACGCCTATTTTTCCTACGCTTCCAGATATGTTGTTCCTCAATGTCGCTTCTCAATTGGCTAAAAGGTAAAACCGCATTGAAGTAAACAAAAAATACTTACGTACTCAGTATAATATACATTGCAGGGGTCTGGGAGCGTTTGGGGATGCTTTTAAAATTTGCGAGCGTCGTCAGGAAGTTTTGTACTCTTTAATAATACCGGCAGCTCTTTTTATTCAGCATCTAACCACGTAAACATATGCAACGGTGGAATGCCACATTTAAGCTTCTAGCAATATGAATAATTCGTCGTTGATGGCAAATGCTCTGCTTATGTGAAATATTGAATGACAAATAAACATTTTTCCACTATGGATATTTGTGTCTGAGTCAGATTAATGGGAAACACCTATAATTATCGATTATGTGCCTAATTAAACAGTGGTGACTGTAAGGCTGCGTTTAATGTACAAATTTGCAGATATATAGCAATCTTCACATTCTTCTCGAATCAATTTGTGGTCAAGGACAAAAGAAAGGGAAGATTCAACAAAATAAATGGGTGGTCTCAACAGCTGTCAACGGCTCCCATTTTGACCTCTGAACTTTAGACATTCTGAGAAAGTCATAAAACATCAAAAATTTCCAAAAACCGCAAAAGAGTTAAGTGTACGCACCGTTCGAGCCTTAAAAGCTTTCGTAATAATATGCTAGTAAAGTTTTTCAATAGCAAGGTCTTCTATTTATGGAGCGTTTACTGTAATATTAATCAGCGTATGTACGTGACATGTATCATCTACCAAATATGTGGCATGGAATGATGAAATGGTCCCGAGTGAAGTTATAAGTAACAACTGATTGTACAATAAATGTCGACAGCCCAAAGTCAACAGCACTACATATACATATATATATATATATATATATATATATATATATATATATATATGTAATAATAAAAAATTTTCGCCCTATTTCTTTAGTTAAATTATTCCAAATTCTTCAATTCTTTTTTCCCTCTCTTTTTAAAATATCTCTTAAATCTATTTTGTATTTTATTCCATAACTTAATCAAAATATTCTGTTATTTATCATTCTAAAAATCTTAATCTGTTAAAAGCTACACGTATTTATTAAAACCTTATTCTCTTAAATTGCAACACTGCCTCTAAACGCACCTGCCTAATTTCTTCTTTTGAGACATTTAATTTTTATTCTTTGGAACTTTTGTAATACCATTTTTATTTCTATTTAATTCATTCGGCATCCCATGATTACAAGCAGTTTTCGCGCCCAAAGGCCTTTTTACCTTTTTAATTTGCCGCTTCTGTTAAAGAGTTTTAATCATACGTCAGAGACACGTCTTCGTGGCCTCATTTTTTCATCCATTTGCGAGAAAGCCCCGCCTTCTTTATCCCCCTAGCGCCCTCCGAACATGGATGCAAGTGGACCAGCTTGTTCGCGCGTTTTGTACCTTTGGGCCAAATTTTGAAGTATTTATACGGTTACACTGGCTTCGGAGAGAGAATTTACACGAATTAGTGGTTGTCATCTAATTGCCGTCACTGGGGAGTCTACACTAATGCATCGGTAGTATGTTCTTCAAGCTCTGTTAATTCTTCAAGATCTTCAAATGTGTTCAGTTTTTAATGAAACGAAAGTTGGTGGAGTTGCTTTCATCTCTGTGATCACAATAAAGCCACTGCTCATCTATTAAGTTATTAAGTCTTCTTTTTAATGTTTTTGGGAAATTTCTTCTAGATTTCACCGCCTCTGCTCAATTTTTACGACTGCAAAATCACTACGATTTCCGATGTGATATACTTCGAGATTTGTCTTCATGGTGAGTGACTCGAAGTGATGCCCTGTCCGGGTGTCATGACTACATTTCAACGATCTCGACTGCGGCTACCTCGATATGATTATCAGGTAATTTTAGTGGTTTCGGACTGAGATGTTCCGATTGTCTGGTGGAAAGAACGTTCAAGTCGACGGCAATAGCGATCGTCTATAATGTGCCAATTTTCGACAGGAATGTATCATATATATATATATATATATAATATGAAATGTTTTATATGGATGTATTAAAAATTCATGAGAAAATGGCAGCTTGTGAACGAGGGTGATAAATTGCAGTCGATAGATCTAGATAGTCATGGCGAGATGTAGTAAGGCAATGAATTTACCCATTCGGCAATTTCTCCAGAAAGAACAAGCCAGTTTCCCAAATAAGCCATTTATTTATCCACAGGAAAAACGAAAACCAACTCGCTCATGACGAGATGTTCCTAAAGCCCCCAGGCTTGAATATAAATTATTACATCATACTAATCAATCTTAACAGCAAATTTAGAAGTACTACCAGAATTATAACACCAGATAACGGGTTTTTCAGCATTTGGAAGCAAGACAAAATTCTGCGTTCCGAAGTCAAAACCTTCGCTTTTTGTTAGACGCGCGGAGAACTACGCAATCGACGTAGAAGAGAAACGAACCAACCGGTGAAAGGAACGCTCGAGAACTGAGCAGCTAAGCTAATGAACGCGAGAGGGAGTGGTCTTAGAAGAAAGAATCCTCGACATTGAAACGGAGGTTTTTTGACGTGAAAAGTCCAGCGCGCGAAAGCAGATTCGTGGAATAAAATTACAAAATGACTTTTAAAAACATTCGAAATGAAAAACTAGCTTCTCTCAGAATATTATAGATTGGATAGTTTATAAAAGTTTATGAACTGACTTAAAGCTTTAGATTAAGATTTTGAATAAGATAATGATTAATATACTCGTTATGAATTTAAAGGAAAATTAAATAGAAATACATTTTATTAAGAAATGGGGAAATAATGAATATGTCGGAATTTAGAATAATTTAAAGGAATATCACGAAGTAAAATTTATATATATATATATATATTCGTTAGTTATAATATATATATATATATATACTTTTGAGGCACTTGGCAGGCAAAATAACCGCAGTTTTACTTATATATTGAAAATATATCTATTCATCTACATAAAAACGAATTTCCTGCATACTTATCTATTTGCCTTTATATTTATTTACAGAAGAAACATTTATGTTTCCAGAATTTATGTATCCTTGTGTTTAGAGATAAATGCACCCTTCTGATAATTTGCAATAGAAAGAATGCTGTTTCTGTATGTTAAAATTTATTTTTCTTGAATTTTAGAACAAAATGCTTAAGTATATTTTTCGACAGTTTCATTTTTACCTCTTTCATGCGCAAGGATAAAAAAAAAGTTTACTCTTTGGATATTTGTTTTCGATATTATTTCATTAAATGAATTAAACGAAACACCCGAGGATATTTTTTTATTTGTATTTGAAGAGGCAATTACTTAAAATCGTTAAAAGGATTGTGTTGATATCAAATGTGCATTGTGCATGCCTTGCAGTATAATTTATTTTTAATAGAAAGTAGGAGTTAGTAATAACAAAAAACCTGTTCTGTTTATGTTCTAAATAAAAATAGCCGATTATCATTAAGTTAGAGATGCGTCTTTTACTATATACGAGTTACATAATAACAATTTCGTGATTTTTTAAAAGCTTTACAGAGCTTGGGCATGTAAAATGCATCTTCCCAATTTACGACATTTCTTTAATCTGAAAAAGAGGTTGAAATTATATTTATGATAGCTTCGTAAAAAAAAAAGGTTTACAAGGTATGTGTAAAGCAAGTTTCTGAAAGGTATCCAAATTTAATTCTTATAAATCTTCACATGCTCTTGATATCAAATATCCCTTTTAAATAATATAACTTCAAGAAAAATATCATCCTTTTTCGTACGAAACAGATTTTTGTCTCCATTATATTACATTTTGACTACCTTAAGGAGACATAGGATATAAATCTTAAAACAAAATCAATTTTTCGAAAAAAAAAAAGAACTATACACGAAAGAACAATATTTTTTGCACATTTTAGAACAAAGGAATTCCTATAATTATGTTAATTATGACTAGAAATGTGTGCGGTGACCTCTATATAAGCAATAATTAAAATGATACTTTATACTCGATTTTCTCGAAAAATTGTTTTTTTTATGTCAGTACCAGGAATATCTCAGTAACAAATAAACTTATTTAAATGTTTTTTTTTAAAATATTATATAATATTTATATATAATATATATTATCCTATATTTTTTTACTCTTTAACCGATGCTATTGAAAACTGATAAATTAAATTTGACAGTCCGTCATTTTGTTCAAAATGCAAATTTTTGAAAAATCATCGGTGAAGAACGAGATTAATTATACATGCAGAGTGGTCATAATAAAAAAAATTACCGATACAGGAGGAAACGGGATGCCTTTTGGGATGTGGGTCTTTTAAGATATGGGCTCGAGAGTGAGGTGAAGAATAAGAATCGAGTTCTCAAGGTTACATTTATAGTTACAAAATTTTGAAAGTATTAACTGGCAACACCCACTTTTTTTCCTTCGAAAATGATTTTTACAGTGAAAAACGTTAAAAGCGTTGAAACGATACCAGTAACACTTGAAACGCTATCTTAAAATAAACGCAAAGGAGAGCATAGTCCTCTGCGTAAGCTGCAAGATCATTTTAGAAGGATTGTCATCTATCGCCATTTCGCATTTTTGTGGTCACCTTGGTCAATCAAACGCACCCCAATAGGTTTTTGTTTCTTTAGATATTTAAAATTCAAGGCAAAGTGTACTAAGTGCGTAAAACATGAAAAACACCATGACACGTAGATTAGAACTGAATTGTCTTCATGCAATAATTTATTGTTGCCTTAAATCTCCCGCAGCATATGTGAAGGCAATCATTTGAAATTGAAAGGATTTATTTAGGCCCAAATTTTGTTCTTAGCTTTCTTCAATGAATTTGTTTTAAGTGCTGCATGTACCGTTTTAACGTTACGAGTATTTATGTTTTTTTCACAATGAAGATCATTTTGCACTGAAAAGAGGTAGATGTTGCCACTTGAAATTTTCGAATGCTTGTCACTGTAACCATAACTATGATCGCTTCGTTCATGTTCTTCACCTCATTATCGAGCCGATACCTTAAAATACATACATGTCAAATTGCATTCTGTTTCCATGAACTATACGTTGCTAAGGGGCTCATGTATTGGCAAAGTTGTTTTATGAATCATACGGCGCCATTTTCAAGATATATAACAATAAACATAAATATTCTCGCAAATTTTTGAAAATAAACTTGAAAACATAAATCCCGAGATCATAGTGTAAAAAAGCAGGTGTTTGAAATAGTCAACTGTAAACGTGAAAATTAATATTTCCTTATTGCTTTTTGAAAACTGAAAAGTATCTTGTTCCAAATTTTAGGTAATTCAAATGAGGCGGATTCATTGCAAATGTTCACGTTACGCATATAGATTTCTATTGATTCACGGATAATAGATGGGAAATAAAACCTTGATGGATAAATTATTTTACTATTTTTAAAATCAATTTTTAAAGTCTTGGTTCTATGTAGTCTTGCCAGTGCTGTAGTACTTCTGCCATATGCTCTTTTAATCTTGTTTTAAACTTTCTAGTGGTCATTCCTATATAATATTGTGATGTTCCATCTGCTCTGGTGAACGGGATTTTATAAACACCTGATAGTTGATATGGCTCTATTGGGTCTATTTTCTTGCAAACTACGCTTTTTAATTTTATGGATGGTTTTGCGATAAGACATATGTTGAATTTGCTAAGTTTATATTTCAATCTTTCAAACAACCCAGGGAAATATTGTAAAGTAGATAACTTTGAATTTTGTTTATTGAAGTTTTTCTTCTTCTTCTCCATGCTTGTAATTACTTTATTAATAGTGCTTTCTTTATATCCGTTGTCTCTTACTATTTCATGTATTTTATTTATTTCACTGCTTAACTGATCTGGAGTACAAATTGTAAAGGTTCTCTTAATGTTTTTCACTTATGCTGTCATATTGTTGATAAGTTAAATTTTGGACACACTGAAAAGTTTTCCTGTTTAAAGCAGTGAGATTCTAGCTAAAGCGCGCTAAGAATCATGCCTCTTTCGAAGTAATTCAGGTCTGATGTTGCAGCGTCTCTCAGAGAAAACTAGGCATGCATGGAACACCTAATGACAATTGTTGAGAGACTGATACGTTTCCTTTTACGACCACAAGATGGCAGGCTTCTATTCCATTTGGCACTCCCGTACTGCAAGCGTGAAATGTGGCATACTTTTTTACAGTTGTTCGTATTATTTTACCCCCCATCTGTTTAAACTATGGACACAAAATCTGTCGTTTTTGTATATTATACAGAAATACGTGTATTCATGTACAATTTACACATTAAACTGTGTATTTCAGAGTTATCTGATAACTTTTTACACATTTCAGCAGCTTAAAGTGTTATCATCAATATACACAGAACTATGTGTGTTTTGAAATTTACACACCAGGCGTGTATTTGGCAATTTACACACTACTTTACACATATACACAGATCCTTTTTGTATAGGTATACCAGTACACCTGTTTTAATGTGTAAATTTACGCAATTATGTTTCAGAGTGTATTTGATTATTTCTCAGTGATACCTTAATTTTTTTTGAGATAATGAGTCTTTAAAATGTACAGTTTTATAAGATTGAGGGAAGTAACTTTGCCTTAACGTGGAAATCAACTTTTGGGCAGAAACACGGTAAGAAGAATATAAGTAAGTAGAATATTCTAAGTACCGTGGGCATTCTAAAAGTGCTATTACATGTATAATTTGAAGCGAATCGTCAGCTTTCCAAGCATTTCATTGGCTGTTCAAGGAAAGGCTTTTCCCTCGTCAGTTTTCCAAGTATTTCATTGGCTGTTCCGGGCGCTATTGGTAGGAGGTAAAAGGAGGAAGCACCACAGACGGCAAAATTCTTCGACAATAAAAAGTTGCTTGGTTTTCGAACAACTCTTTTTAAACCATAGGTTTAACAACATGAGTGTCACCTGGAAGTAGCGGCGACTTGACGCCTCGTGTAATAGCACTTTTAGTATGTCTGATAGCCTCGTTTGTCCCTGTGAAGTTGGCGCCTATGATGTCTTAGTGTTTTTTGATTACTTTTAACTTAAGGTTTGCATAATAATTTTTCTTTTCATTTGTAGATCCATGATTGCACTAACGAATATCCCGCTTATAACATAAAGTACGATATACAACCACAGTTGAATTAATTGTGAACCCATTGATACATTTTTTCTTTTGTTTCACCGTTCTTCATTATATCGTTTTTTAATGTTATTTTTAGGTCTGATATTAAAAATTAATATTGAAAATAAAACTTTTTTTTTCAAGTTTACTGAAATTGACGTAAGGGCTAAAACGTTTGAATCTAACACGGCTACTAAATAGGAGAAGGAAAGTGCAGGAAAGGAAGTAAATAGGGAGGGAAATGCATTGATTAGGCAGCTAAAAAATCACTTAATTTATTGAAATCGGAGTCGACGTTGATATTTTGAAAGAAAGGATTAGATTTTTGTTCGAAGTTTGTTTTTGTGGTAAGTTTCTTCGATTAATTGTTCTATGATAGACATGCAAAATCTTCCATTAGATTATTTTATCGTGATGAATTTGTTTTCTAATGAAAAAGAAGCAAGCATATTTAAACCAATTTAATATAAATTTAAAAGCAAATAATACATGAACTCATTCAAAAAGTAGAATATTTAATTACCTAATTCAGTATAATTCAATGACGCATTTAAAAAAGAAAGGTCCAGTTTTAATATTTTTGGACACTCTTAATTATTCGTCAACAAGTATAACAAGTTATTGATTTAAAAACATTCATATGGGCTTCTTTTTATCCAAAGAAAATTTCATCTTTCTATAAAATGCACTTTTAATAATAAAAATCACCGTAAAAAATATTTTATATTAAACTTGAGACAGATTTAAAAAAAAATTCATTAAGCTCAAGAAACTTTCTCTCTAATTAAATGGAAATGATTTAATACCCTGCCTTAAAACTTTTTGTATTTGTAATTAATAATTTGTTATGTATATAAGTTAAAACTTAAAAGAAATGACTGTTGTCTTAAAAATATGTACAGGCTCTTAAAAATGATTCTTTCTTTAAAAATTGTTATTAAATCTAATCATTCTAACGATCTACGCCACTGGCTAATCAATCATGTCCTATCCATAATATAAAGCAAAATCATGTCCGTGAGTAACGTTGACGTCATATCGACGGTGGCAACACTTGGCTAGTAAATTTTGCTTTTACTGCAATTTTTTTTAACTGCTGAACATCGCACAATTTCAATTTATGCACCGTCGAATAGGTAAAGAAAGTTGTTTGAAAGTTGTTGATGCAATTTGTTTGAAAACTGTATATCTCAATTTACTGACTTTTTATGGCTTTTAAAATTATTTTCCTGCTTGAATTTATTTTAAATCTCTATCTATCGCGTGGAGCCGAGTTACGGAAGTTTAACCCGTTAGCACTAAAAACAATATAAATAGTTCGGCATTTGCTCTAATATTCCATAACGATATTAAAACTTCATCAATATATAAATAAAGTAATCAAATGATATAAAACAGTCCACAAAATTAACAGACATGTAATCGAAGTACACATTTAACCACTGAAATTATCAGAATCATAAAAGTTGTTTTAATTCGCGTAATCTTCGGCGTTTTCTTCGGCTATTAACTCCTGCTTTGATTTCCAGGACTATATATTAGTTGTATCTTGACCTGATTATTTTAAATTTAAATAATTTATTTTATATTTGACTGTCTTCTTGAAATTCCTGAACAAAACTTTAAAAATGCTTTGTTTTACTCACTTGGTTTCATTCTTGAATTTTATTATCTTGGATTTATTATTATTATTTTAACTTTGATAATTTAATTTAAATCTTGTACTTGGAATAGATATTGATCATGAATAATATATTAGTTTAAATTGTTTACTTGAATATCTTAATATTACTTTTAATTTGAAAAATGTATACAATTTAGATAATTGAGGTATTATTTGTTAATTGTAAACTAGGTTACTTGTATTGATGTTATACATATATATGATGTTATATATGTATGATGTACATTTTTGAAAATTTTTGATGAACCCCCATGTGTTCATGCTGGGGCAGGATGTTGAGAATTTATTTGATCACATGTCTGTGGGCGGAGTTCAGCTCATGGCGTTACGTAACGTGACGTAATACTAACCCCGAACTGATTAGAAAACTGTTGTTTTTTTAGTTGGAATAATTTTGTATCTTGAATATGGAGCAATATCTCGGCTGCTCTCATGGAATTTATAATTTTTCAGTCTAATTATCATTATTAATTTACTGTTGTGTTTAAGTTTGTTGTTAAATAAAAAGAAGAAAAGGCAAGGACCCTTATTATGAAATTATGATCAATACAGCGCCAGATATTTATTTTTGTTTGTTCTTTCGATTTCATGCGTTGCTGACACCTTATTATTTTTACTATCTACATAAGTACTATATCATATTCTATAGTAATATATAACTATCTCTACAATTGTCTTCAATATTAGAAGTATATAATATAAACTATCTAGTTACAATGTAGAAAGACAAAAAATAAATAAATAAGGGTTACTGTAATTAGTACAGACTGCGACATTGTTGCCGCGGTGTGTCTTCCTGACACGGATAATAGGTAAGTATCTTATTTGTTTTTAATAATCCCTTTTAAATCTATTTTAAATGAAAAATATGTTTCTCCTCCAATAAAAAAAATCATACATTAGAGGGTTAATACGACAAATTCTTTCCAATCATTATTTTCGCATTATTGGTTTAATTTTATTATTATTATTTTTTTATATCCAAAACTTTGTCATGCACACGTCTTAAAGCTGCAGTCAAATTATAAATTTCATGAATAACGATACATTAATATAGAAAAATCTAAATAAAACGTGGTATTTTTTCAAAGCAATTGTTATTTTAAAATGCTGAAATATTTTAATTGTGTGTTACTTTTGGAAATAAAAATAATCTACGTGAAATATTCAATCCTTTTTTGTTACGTTCATTTATCTTTTTCTTTTTCATCTTTTCAGTTATTCACATTTGTTCTAAACCATTTAGCAAAAGAGAAAGAGAGATAAAAAAAATAAATATTCAAAATTGAAAATTTCCGATCATTTCTTCTTCCACTTTCAAATTATATCTTTTTCCTCTTAACTGAAATCCGAGGCTTCTTTTCATTTCCTATCAATTGACTCTGACAAATATATTTTCCCTCTTCCTATCTTTTTACCATTTTCCTCAGGCTGGCGATACTGCACGATTTTTCATCGGCAATTAATGGACATCTTCGAGGAAAAATGGATATGTATGTGAAGTTATCACATTTCCGTATCTTCAGAATCAGCTTCCAATTTTGAATAATTGCTTTGTGAAAATGAAGATGAAAAAAAATGTGGATTTTATTTATGAGACATCGATCTATCTTCTCTGTTGTGTTTATCAAGATCCTTTTTTTTTGAAGAAAAGGGTGTTTAAGAATGGCTGATAAAAAAAAAGAGATTTCGGAATCAATTTTGGTAAATCACTGCTCGGTAACACTGAATTAGTCCCGAGGGAAATAGAAAAATTGGAAATAAATTGGAAGATGAAAGAATTTCAATAACTGTTAAGAAAAAGAATTTTGACATGTTAGTGTGATGATTTATATTGAAAGGTTTTTCTTTATTATTATCATCGAGGATTTGAAAGAAATGATCTCTAGCGGTGTGAATACGTTGGTTATATAAGCGTGACATCGATAATTCTGATGCACAATCCAAACTTCTCTTTTGAAAATTTTCATATAAAGGCTGTGGGTAGATTAGCATTGATTTTTTAGCCTCCTCGCTAGGGTATTTTTTCTTCTTTTTCTCAAGATGTTTAAATTATTTTAATATAACTATAAATTTGATTTAAAGAAAGAAAGCAAAGCAAATTTCAAATGACTATCGCGTAGAATCACGACACGTTTAATTATATAAATTTTCTGGTTAAAGAATGTTTTTTGATTTAAAAAAGGAGGGTGTTGGCAAGTATGCAGTTTTCTGACAAACTGCCTTAAAAAATTTTATCCTATTCGATTCTATGTATAGATTTGTACATATATATTGTATTATATTATTTATTTATTTATTGGTGACGTTTTAATTTTGTTATGGAATATTAGCCTGGAACATATGCTGAATTATTTATATTGTTTTAGGTGCAAACAGGTTAATCTTCCATATACTGAGGTGTACGCTATAAAGATATATTTTTTTAAATCATGTTTGATTTTTTTTTTTAATCCTTAAAAATTTAGTAAATTGACATACAATTTTCCAACAAATTTCAATTGAAACTACATTTTTACCTTATTTTATATGTACAAAAATTGAAATTGTTCGATGTCTTGAAGTTAAACAAATTACGATAAAACGAAATTTAACAGTCAATTCGTTGCCTCCATCAAATTGACACACTGCAAAAAAAAAGTGTTGATTTCACAGTATAATACTGGCATCCCAGCTGCCAGTATTATACTGTAAAATCAACACTTTTGTGTTTTGCAGTGCGTCAGTGTTACTTACGGACATGTTTTTGCTTCTTAATACAGATTTAGGATGTATTTTAGCCTATCTGATTGATTGCTTTTTGAAGATTGTTTAAATGTTTTATGAAAGATCAGAAACAAGGGTTTATTTAGCAAATTTTAATGTATTTCAAAATATCAGTTTCATCCTTTTCGATATGAAGTGCTCATAGCACCATCGTAGTTCATATACATTTTATTATGTGTATAATAAGGTTAAACATATATGAAATCTACAATGGTGTTATGAACATTTTATATCGAAAAAAAAAAGATTTTTACAATTAAATCACATTAAGAGCTCCTAAATAAACCTACACTATAAAAAAAAGACAAATGATTCTTAATCTATGAAAATTTATTAAAACCACGAAAGAAAACACATAATATTCTTTATCGAGTTAACCATTGTTCCGAAAAGTATTCTTTATCTTTAGAAATTTCTGAAATCAATATGTTTAAAAAAAATGTAGTAAAATATGAAATTTATTGGGTAGGTGTTGCCACCGTCAATATGACGTCAGTGTTACTTACGAACATGTTTTTGCTTTATAATATAGATACACCAATAGACGATCTAAGAAGTACCTTAAAAATTGACATATATCTTGAAGTCGTAACTATCGACTTCGTATTCTAATAACAATCTGTGCTAGAGCTACGAAGCTAGCATACTACTCCTACTCTCTACGTATTACCCTTCTCGAGTCATACCAACAATATCTCAGCGAGAATTATAATGTTTCCTAAATATATTTTCCTTTCATCTAGACAGGATGCAAGTGAAAAGGCTTTACGAAGTGATGAGTAGGGACGGGAAAGACAACTTAAGATTGGGCTCTGTAAGTTAAACAAAAAATAAATTAAACAAATGGTAAATGTTTTCTGGCAAAACCGCTAAACTACACTAATCTATAGGGTACTTTTCCATTATACCAACACCATTGTCGGCAAGCGTAATAGTTGGCGCCAAATGAAAAAAAAATTAACATCGTTAGGGCGAAAATGATAATTTAAACAATATAGCATTTCAAAATTACAGATCTTCACGAACTATTTTATTATATCAGTATAAATTTATACTTAAAATAAATAGAAATAAACCTTATATAATAAAATAATACATTAAACCTCACTTTAAAATGCAAACATGTAATTGTAAATGTCTGTTAGCATCGCAGTAAAAATTTGTTTGAATAAAGACGTCGCCACATGAGCTCTAGGAGATAGTATTGCAATTAATGACGAACAGTGCCGCTCTTCTTTTTATTACGCCACCATTTTGCGTTGCCTCGTAATCTCTGAACGCATTGGGTGTGGCATCCAGTGTCAGAGTCAGCAACATTATATACTGTGAAATTAGGTCAGGTAACTGCCTAATGGCAAAATCCATCTCAGCGTCAGCGAAAAATTAAATTTATAACTTTAAAATATTTTCTATTGGGAAAACAGCAAATTAAAATGTTTTTCATTGTTACTTGATTAAATAATGATAAGGAAAATGATTGACGTTCAATAAACAGCGAGTTGCAGTGTTTGGTACTTTTTGAATTAAAAATTCTTTGCACTATCAGTGTTGAAATAAATGGCGCAATAGCATACATTTTGGCATGGTGTTGGTACAACTCAAAAATACCATCTATGGTCATAATGTTTACATAACTCTTCAAAGTTTGAAGTAAATATGAGGTTAACTTGAAGTGCACAAAATATCAGCTATATTTTGTAAGATATAAACGCAATAGCAAATATAATCTACTTATTAATATTTAATAATTATTACTAAATTACAGCGTAGTAAAAAATTGTTACCCATTATGGTACGTCTCTATCATCCCGTCAACCACTTTTCATAACAAAAAACTATCCCAAACTGACGCCAAATAAACGGGAGAACGTTACTATTGGAATATCAAAATAAATAAATAAATACAATATAAGAATTTAAGGACACAATTGTTATTTTAATTAATGAAATAACTAATAAATCAGTAAAACAAAATGAAAAATGCACGCAAATGTCGAATTAAAAACCTCTTGATGACATAACAAACATGTATAATGCTTCTGACATTAAGTCAATGGGACTGCATTTTTGGCGTTTAATCTTACGGTTTGGCGATAGTTTTTTTTTATGAAAAGTGGTCGACGGGATAATAGAGAAGTACCCCAATTATTTACTACTAATAATTTTAATTCTTCACAGTTTACCACAGTAGACAAGCTACACAATTTTAACTTATGTTAAATAAGCAAAATGAGTATGCTCATGTTGCTAGAACCTTGAACTTCTGTTAAATATAAGTTTTGAAGATGACAAAAACAGGCCTTATAAAAATGCGAATAATTAAAAAAATTAGAACGAGTTAAAAAAAAAAGTAAAAAAAATAATGTAGGATTAAATATTTCTTCAATTTTTGAAAAAATGTTGCTAAGATGAAAGTATATACATTTCTACTTTTTTGTCGTATAAAAATGAAATTTTAACGTTATGTGTATAAAAAACTTCGACTATTCTTTTTAAAATGTAGAAATGTAAAATTAAAGTCGCATTCTAATCTAAAAATAATCTATCGTAAAAATCGTAAAAAAATGTGAACTGATTTTTATTTATTGCAATTTTTATACCATTTAATGAAAAGAAAAAAAATTAGAACGAAAGAAATTTTTTGGAATCATATTTGGGAATGACAGTAGAGTCTTAAGAAGCAGATTTTTGGATTTTTGTTTGAAATCTACAATAGTTTACTTACTAAAGATCCGCTGAAAAGCTGGCAAATATATAAAAAGTACAATGGTTAGTTACATTACATACAGGACGGATTTAAAAACTACTTACCAAGATCCGTTGAAATTTTTGCAAATAACAAAACAATATTACGTTTAGTTGCATGTCGAACAGATTAAACACTTTTTTTTTTCCAGAAGTTGATTATAAAATAGAAACTTAGTAAAAAAATTCGAGTGGACAGAATTAAATGGTTTTTTATTAGCGAAAATAAAATATGTCTGCCCGTGCACACTGCAAAAAAAAAAAAAAAAAAAAAAAAAAAGTGTTGATTTTACAGTATAATACTGGCACCCCAGCTGTCAGTATTATACCGTAAAATTAACAGTAATAAACAGTAAAATAAGCAGTAATAAGCTACAGCGCATGCGCGGCAGCGTATTACTGCTTATTTTACTGTTTATTACTCTTAATTTTACGGTATAATACTGGCAGCTGGGGTGCCAGTATTATACTGTAAAATCAACACTTTTTTTTTTTTTTTGCAGTGCAGCAAATATGGTATCAGGACTGTTGTTATGAATTAATTATAAATCAGGAATTCCACAGTGTCAATTGTGCCGTTATTGTAATGTTGATCAATATATAGCAACAGAAATGGCTGAACTTTTGGATTTATGACACATTTGCTAATGCTCATCGACATGGCATTTCTGATCAAAATGCAAAATTAAATCATTTAAATTCATTAAATTGCATTTATATACCTCTTATTCATTTCAAAAGAGAAAATGTTTAAATAAAAAATTATCATTTAAGACATTCACAGATTATTATCTGTTGATCTTAGCATACTTTTTTATTTATACCAATGTGAATATTATTCATCTAGCAATCCAGAGAAATATGAAGCTCACGGAAATCCATGGTAACTTAAAACTCTTCGCGGAAACAGTATGTGATGCCTTTTTGCAAGCAGTATGTGTTATTGAGTACTTTTTTAAAACGGAGAAATCGGCTTCCCATCCACGTCACTAAAATTCACAAAATGACTTCACCGACCGCAAATGTCACTAATCTATATGGATAAAAACAGTGCGCGATTTTTTTCGCTGTTTTTTCTTCTTTTTTTGTCTTATAGAAACATTTTGATCAATACTATTTCCAGCATTTGCATCATATTTTCTGGAGAACAAGACAAACATCACAGTACACAAAATCTTCAAGCACAGTATAAAAGCAAAGCATTTTATGTAATTTATTAATAATTCTTGGACAGTTTAAAACTATCTGTTTATATTAAAATAGAAACTTAATGCAACTGTAATCCTTTTCAATGTCTACGATATTGCATATACAAAAGTCTGGGAAAAAGTTTAAAATGACACAAGACACGAACGCTCCAGAGCTGTTCTGATAATATGAAATTGGGGCATCATTTAAGGAAAAACTACAGGTTTAGAAAAAGGATAAGGTGCATTTTGAGCAGAAAGATATTTTGGGTCCTAATTAAAGTAAATATACTATCTGAACATGAGTTTTCAAAAAATGTAGTGAAACAGCGAGGAAAATAAACTGCTGGTTAACGTCAGCAGGGAAAATAATAAAGTTTAATACTAACAATAATATTTCTTCTAAATCAAACAACTTACATTATAAAAAATCACTTTTTAAGTAGAAAAAAACTATTTCGACACTGCAAAAAATGTGTTGATTTTACTGTATAATACTGGCATCCCAGCTTCCAGTATTATACCTTAAAATTAACAGTAATAAACAGTAAAATAAGCAGTAATACGCTACCTAATTGTTTTCTTTGGGAACTGATGAAGATGTCGATATCTAATTAGCACTTGCTGTTATGACTAGATTCTATTCCAGATTTGACGTCTTCTAAATGATTCCTTTACCATGATTTGTATAAAAGTGAATATTACATTTTTTACAGTTTATCGTTAATATAATTGTTTTAGAAGCCTTGCGTATGAAAATTGTCGAGGAAATAGTAGCCCAGTGTCCAATTCCCGTTGAAGGCATTCTACAAAAAACGTATTGAGTCATTCTACAGAAAACTTTAGTTTTTGAGCGTAAAGATTTCAATCAAAAACTTTTATATTAATATCCACAGTTCCTCTTTCACTCTTTTTCACATTTTTATATAGGTAGTCGTTCATTATTTGGTGCTTATTTTATCTTATGAAGAGTTAGGGTTTAATTTCGTAATAATGTTGTAACGAAATATATAAATATACAATGCTTTGTTTCATTATACCAAGCTTATTTAGGATAGGATATGCATATCGAAGTAAATATCTCAAAGAAAATCTTTATGTATATGAAAAAAAAACTCCTTTTTAGTACTGTATATTCCGCCATACAACGTGCTCCCTTGATTTAAGACTGTATTTTTCTATTTTTAGCTATATTCGCCGTATTATACGAGCCTCTTTCTTTGCAAAGAAACTTTCGCGAATGATTAAGCATGAAAGTATAATAAAGATCATTACAAAGTATAATAACTAGTACGAACATAAAGAAAATATGAACAAATTTGAATCGAGAACACAAGATAAAGTCCACCTGAATTGCCACAAAACATTTGGGATCATTCATTGGTTCATTCAATTGATCACGTCTTCTTTTCTTGTTAATGAGTTTCGAATTCTAAATTCTTATATTTATTCTTTTCCAGCTGTTAATACTTTATTTTTATAATCTACGTATAACGCGCACCTGTAATTTCTATTCAATTTTCTTGTTTCAAAAGTGCGCACTATAAGCCGGAATATATGGTATATAAATCATGCTTGCTTTATAAATAGAGAACGGAGTATACTAAATCTTCGTAACCTTTACTAGTTCAGCTAGAATACTTAAAAAAATGGAAAATGAAAATGTGCACATTCACGGTTAAAAACAGAAATTAAAATAAATACCTCCTGCCTCTGAATATATTTAATAGATGACGGATGCTACCATATTTTGGAAATTAATGAACACAATTTTATTATAACAGAGGATTTAAGGCTTGTAGCTGTAATTCTAACATATTTTTTGAAAACAAAAATTTCAATAACAAAATTTAATTTGTATATAAAAGAAATTTCAGAGAAAAAGTTACCTTATTGAATGAATATATATTTCTCTAATTCATAAAATAAGTTAAAATGTTCATAGAGGAAATGAGTTGTAACACGTAACGGAGGTATACAAGAATACCTCCATTTAAATAAAAACAAATATTTGAAAAAAAAAAATACATTCTGACAAAAATGTACCGAAAATGCGGCATTTTCTGTAGAATAACCCTACTGTAAATAACCAAGGAAAAAACTTAAATATATTTGTTTCGTTTAGAGGCTAAATAACTGTAAACATTTGGAAAAATGAAAATTGCCTCTGTAAATTATATGAGAGAACTGAAGGTTCTTAGGCAATTATAAAGCAGTTATTAAAGCAGATATGGGCGAATAAAAATGCTAATAAGAAGAGTTAACTAACATTTTATAGGCGAAAATGAAAGATTTAAAAAAAAATAAATGATTTTCGCCTTTGCTTGATTTAATGGATATTTTGTATCACTACTTTCTTTGATGCAACGTTGCTTTTAAGAGTAGGTTAGTATTCAAATATAACTCATCATTATCATTGTGTCTGAAATTAAATTTCTATGTATAGTAAACATTTACAAATTGACATCTTTCCCACTGAGTGAAACTTTGTCCATGTCGTGAGTCGAACCCAGAACACGTGGCTTAATTTCCAAATTTTCTGCCTATTGGGCTACAATGGACCGACAATTGGCCGTCACAATTCCCTCATCGAATTTTTTGGTAATAGCACCTGGTCTGTTATCTGACACAACTCAACAGAATAAACCGCAGGTAACTGTACTCCATTAAACGATAAATGCGTAGATACACTTTTATTAGTTTTAACTCAAACATACTGACTGGTAAAAAAATCATACGAATTTACATTTTTCCATCTAAGTGAAAAAGTACCCAGGTCGGGAATCGAACTTAGAAACTGTGGTTTAAATATCCAATACTTTGCCTATTAAGCTAACTGGATTCAAATGGAAAAAATCTCAATTCGTATGACATCTTTACCAATTATAGTATAATTGAATTGAAAATAATAAAAGTATACCTACGTATATATGGTTTAATGAAGTTACTTATCGGTGGTGTATTCTGTTGAGCTGTTTCAGCTAACAGACGAGATTCTATTGCAATAAGGTTGGTCCAAGTAGCTAAATAGGCAGCACATTGACAATTTTAGCCGCAGGTTCTGGCTTCGACTCCCAGCCTAGATACTTTTTTTTTAATTGTTAAATCGTATGCATTTTTATCCATCAGTACAATTGAATAAAAAACAATAAAAGTACTAAATATTTAGTATTATGTACACAAGACGCACTGTTTACATTTCTCTTTTTAAAAATATAAGTTTTGTATTTAATAATTCAATTATTATTGTTTCAAAAAACACAAAAATGAGTATATTATATCATTATAAATATCATGCAAAATCTGTTATGATAATTTCGTGTAATTTTGTTTAGTATTTGTCTGTTTGACCAATATCTCAACGATTTTAAGGCTGCGTTCGAAAAAATGCTGCCTTCATTAAATTTTCAGATATTGCTTTTGTATTCAGTATGTACGTCTTTTCAATCCCCGGCATCTGCACTGTAAGAGAATACGGTACAAAATTTTAGAAAAATTTCCTGGCACCCTCATTGCGAGAATTTTTTACTGTGGTATTTATTATATTTACAATCGCCTTTTCTGTAAAAATACCAAGAATAAGTAATTTTAAGACAAACTTTGCTGTTAATTTACAGCAGAGAATGCTGGTCATTTGGGTGCTAGCAAATTTTGCTGTAATTTTTGCCGTTTTTTATTGCAGTGTGGTCAAATTTTAAAATATAAAGCGCAATTTTCTAGAATATTTCAATTTTTACTTGAAAACTGTTTTTTTTTTTTTTTTTGTAAGCAATTTATAAAACTGAAGTGGCAGAAAAATGCAAGTAAGAAGCGTTAAATCACATTTTATTGATAAAACAAAAGTTTTTCTAAAATAAATGCATGATGTTGTTGCATAGTCTTGACTTTATAGAATATTTTACATCATCAATAACATTTTAAACACATTTTAAGGAAAATCTAACAAGTATCTGAGCCTACTTAATCTTAAAAGAGCATAAAAACTCCTTCTAAGCCGTTCATTAATAATTCTTGGACTGGAAGCTTAAGAGTTTTGTTTGCATCCGACTCTTTCCGTTAAAGCAGAAATCTAATAAAACACTAACCCTTTTCTACTTCCGCAGTGTTGCATATCGAAAAGTCTGGGCAAAAATCCAAAACGACACAAGACAACATGGCTCCAGAACTGTCTTGGTAAAATCAAATTAGGACATCATTTAAAGAGGAGCTACTGGTTGAGATGAACAAAAATTCGATGTATGTATAGAATAAAAGGACAGTTGAGAATCTTAATTAGACGAACAAAATAAAGTGAACACCAGTATCTTATTTTTTTCCCCAATTTCTTTGTTTAAAAAAAACCTGACTTTGCTTTAAAAATGTAGCAAACGTTCATTTTCTGATTAACCTGAAATGAATTTTTGAAGAGAAATGTATGCTTATCAAATATTTTTATGCATGTGAGAATTTTTTAATTTTTTAATTTAAAGGCACCTATTTATCTCACCTCTTTTTTTTTTTCTTTTTTTTTACTAAACCAACGGAACAATCGATATGTAACTTCGTGGTGTATAAATTAAGCAAAAAAAAAATTAAATGTACAAAAATCATTAAACAAAAAGTGTAGCAAGGTGCCCCACCCTCACCCTTCCCTACTAAAATGTTTATAAAAGCAAACAACTGTAAGTCATTTATGCGTCAAGATTTAGAAATATCGCATAGTATTACTTTTACATGAAATAAATATAATAAAAAAAAATCTGTCATCAAGTAAATGATAGTTTTAGTAAATAGAGCACAAATAATGTTTTTCTTAATATTTCTGGCGTGTAGATTGAAACAGGAGGCATTATAGAAAGATAATAATAAAAAATGTGTTTGACATAACATAGCTGAAATAATTGTGATGTTTTAATGGAACACAAAGTTAAATGAAAAAAAAAATTTTTTCGAAAATTTCTGTCTCAGATTGCAGCTGTTATATAAAGTACTGGAAGTTTTCTTCACTGTTAAATGAAATTTTTAATATGTTTAGTGGAGTAAAATTTTTATAAAAGGGTTTTATATTCTGTGTTTTAAATTCAATGACTCGGGAAAATATAATTGTTTTTCTACAAAAAATTATTTTTTACAGTTTTTTACGAAATGAAAACCAAATGTAGGTAAGATGTCATATTCTATTTTCCCAACACTATTAACTTTCAGCAATTAAAACTATCAATAGATAATTTAGTATTTACTAGAGGGATAAAGTGCTTCAATTTTATTTTTGCAGAAACTTATTTCTAAGTGAATTAAATAAGAAAGTGAGTAAAGGAGCAAGTGTTTACATTCCCAATAGAATTTTAAATTATTAAATAAAAGAGAAGCATGTAGTTTCATATCAGAGTGGTTTTCGTTGGAATGAATTTTTGCTTCTCCATATGATGTAGTATATTTGCATTGCATAATTTGCAAACTGATGAAGTGTTTCTGTCCGTATAGTTTTTAAAATTAAGTATTGAATTATCTATTCTCAAAAGTCAGAAAAATAAGAAATCAACCCTTTTCTGAATGATGATGTTATTGTTAAAAAAAAAAAAAATTATATTCTTTGAGTAAAGTGAATAATAATAATAATAATAATAATAATAATAATAATAATAATAATAATAATAATAATAATAATAATAATACTGTTTTTTCAGTGTTTCAGTGGAAATTTTGATTTTTTTTGTTCGTGACATCAGTGGCATGAAATAAGGTTTACTTAAGCAGTTTTAAAGATATCATTCAAAGCCCAACGAAATGAATGAAAATCATGTAGAGGGTGTTCATAAATACTCCCCAAATTGAAAATTTAATACTTTATTAGCTATGTTAAATATAGATATAAAGTAATTGACCTATTTATCAAGTATCTGATGCAATTAGTATTGAGTAATTTTAGAAATAGTTACATTTTTGTCAACAGATGGCGCTACGCTGTCTCAAACTGTAAAAACACTCTAATTAACTTAAAAATTTCATAATACGGACTTTTTTTTTGCGTGTCAATAGGTAAGTAGAATGTAAAGTAAACACTGAGATAACTTTGATGCAATTTCACACGTTAATTTGAGCGTTTCTACCCTTTGAAACAACGCAGCGTTATGTACTGCCAAAAATTTTAACAATTGTTAAAATTATTCTACGCAAAACGGATGCGCTGCCTGATAAACATTTCACTCATTACATCTTTTAATTTATTACATTTAATGAATTACGGAATTTTTAAATTAGGGAGTCCTGAAGCACCCTGAATTAACAAGCTATCATTTTTAATTGATCTTTATTTATAAACAAGAATCAAAAAGAAATCTAGCCTCTAACGCTTTATTTCCACTAATTACATTTATGTAAAATAAAATGCAAAATCATATCGGTGCTCTCGAATAGACATAACTGGTGTCATCTGATACGTCTATTTACTAACAGCATGGAACAAGACTCGCTTTGTGCAAATTTATGGCACATGGTTAAACATGGGGTATTTATTTCTATATATCTGTTAAGATACACCATACAGTCTAGGGTTCATCCATTAACGCACAAATTATTTTTAAAGTTTCGATGTAAGCGAGAACATTTAGAAAATGTTTAGAAATAAGAAATTTTTATATTCTGTCTCATATTATCAATGAAAGATATTTCTTAAATATACATAAAGAGAAACTGACGCAGAGCGTTTCGAATGAATGAATCTTACTTCATCAGTCACAAAAAATATCTTACTATCACGAGAACAGAAGAAAGTCCTATTTCTATTAATGTAAGTGGTAGGCCGAATATAAGTTTGATGTATAGTACATATAGCATTTTCTAAGAAGAGTTAAAGATTTACTGAAAAGAAAGAAAAATGTTATTCATTCTCCAGCTGCGAACGAAGCAAGACAATATCGGTTTCCAGCGGAATAGAGGGAAAAGTAAGTAAAATTGCTGGGATACACGAACATGAACAAAAGAAATAATTAGAAGCATTAACTGAATAGACGGAGACATAATTACGCTGTCCTATTTATAGACATTCGTATGTAACTATATATATGTATATAAATATATATTAGTTTATTGAACACTGACTACTTCGTATTTAAAATTTTCAATTTATTCTTTTGTCCTTATGAATAATAGGGGATTCAACCCGGTCTTCTTGGGTTACAGAATAGGGTTAAAAAGCATTTTTTTAATTTGAAAATTCTAATATATTTTTTACAATTAATATATATATATATATTAAATTGTCCAGTAAAAACAACAAAAAGCATTTTTGTGTGAAATATATCAATTAAGCATTCAAATAAAGTTTAAAATTTATTAAAAGCGTATTTTTGGTATTGGTCTCGTGCCATGTGTTAATCGCCGAAAAAATCGTCAAAGATTTCGTTATTTAGAGCAGCCTTTTTTATTCTAATAATTTCAATGGTTTAAGCGCGTAGTTCCATTACATATCTATTAAATTAGTATTTATTTATATTATTCTATTTATTAGTTGACGAAATTTTGATTTCGTTATGGAATATTAGCTGGAAACAAATGCTGAACTATTTATGTTGTTTTATGTGTAAACGCATTAATCTTTTGTAAACGTTTGCACGCGAACAAAATAGATTTTTTAAAAATTGATGCTTGAAAATTATTCTAAAAACCATATTAAATGCGTGAACTGCGATACAGTTGAATTTTTTTTTATTTGAAAGTACATTTTTCCCTATTCGACGGTATAAAATTTGAAAATTTGCGATGTTTAGAAGTTTAAAAAAATGCAGTAAAAGGAAATGTAATCGCCAAGTGTTGCCAACTTCAAAATGACGTCAGCGTTACACACGGGTACGTTTGGCATATATAATATAAATTGAGGGGGAGTTACCTGGATGATTTAACTGAAAGATTCCCGGAACCCTTTTGGATGAATCAACAAGTTTGGAGTAAAAAAAAAAAAGAGAGAGAGAGAGAGAGAGAGAGTTACAAGAAACCAAAAGAAAATATTATTAAAAAATAAAATAGCCAACGTTTACACTCCTGAACATGCAGTACAACCCCATTAAGCTCGCTAGCAAAAATAAAATGCTTCCGCAGATTAATTTCCGCAGAAACAATAATCCGTTTTTGCATTATTATAATCATGTTTTAATCCATTTAATCGTTTTCTGGAAATAATTAGTTTTATTTTTAATTTTTTCCCAACATTCAGCAGTGTCAATGAAAGAAGATAGGAAAGTCTTTTCCTATCAGTAACTTTTATAAAAATATTTTAATGTTTTATAAAAATTTATGATTTTAGCTAATAACAACAAATGAAATTAAAATTAATGCGAATTCTATTGAAATTTGCTAGACAACAGAGATCAGCAAAAAAAAATTATTTTTATTTTAAACTTATGAAAATAATGACTTTTTATATACAAACGGTAATTACATAAAAATACTTGTAATTCAGGAAACAATTAAATGCACTCTTATTAAAAATATTATTTTTTTAAAGTTTTCTTAGAAAGGATAATTATGCTACGAGATATTCATCTCATTATGATGAAAATGAATAGAGGAAAGTTATCCAAAATTGGGAGCGTATTTTGGACTACCGAAAAAAATATATAACTGAAAAGTAATCAGACAAGCTATTTTACTTTTAGAGTAACTTCTAGACCATCAGAACTGTTTGTTAGAAAAAATCATTAGGTTGGACAGGAAAAATATTTTTATGGAAAATGTTGGACGACTGGTTGGTTAAAATGGGGTACTCATATGAAATAACATAAAATTGAAGCGTAATGCGAAATTTCATTAAACAAGTTTATTTGAATAACAAAAAATGAAGTTATGAATACAGGAAAATAATATAGACCAAAGTATCAATGTTTTTATTGTTAAAAGAAAATCAATCGTTCACAAAATGCCCAAATGAAATTATCATCCCCTTATTCAGCACTTGAACAGGCTTCATGTGCTTAACTTCTACAGCTGCTACACTGAATTCACCATTCTTTGTCTTTTGAATTTACGTACAGTTCATTACAGAAGATGCAAGCATCATCGTTATCATTTTCTTCCACATTAGATGATATCACTGATGCGTCAATTTTATTTTCTTCAGTTTTTGAATGTTAGGAGTTGTGGGATCAGGATTATTGGGTTTCTTAAATAATGCCCTTTTTCTTTTTCTTTTTACATTTTTCTCCTGCTCTATAGTTTCCAGTTTTGCTTTTAAAGAGATGATGGTAATATAACAGTTTTACCTCTCTTCTTGTTATTTTCCCCTTTTCTTTAGAATTATATTTTAAACTTTTATAATCAGGCACTATGCCCAAATAAACGTTTATAAATCATTAAAGAACTTAATAAAAATCATAATACCACTGATTTGTCCAAAAATTAAAGCATACAGTAACATATTCCGTGGTGTCCAAAACGGGGACGTCCCCGTTTTGGAAAATCACTAATGTTCCCGTTTTATAGGACAATGACGTATGCTAAAAAATATGGCGCCACCCTGTATAGATGTAAGATAATTTATCAAGCAATATGTAAAAATATAATTTAAATCTAGAAAAATCATTGCAGTAATTATGAAATTCAAATGTTCACCGATGACTTGATCAGTTCCAATACAGTACACGACGAAAATTGGAAAGAAAAAGTGCCATAAATTTGAAAACTTTCTGAAAAACGACAGATCAGTGACAATTGTCAATAGCACATTTCAAAATGGCATATTGGCAACCATGAATGATAGTAACATACTGGATCTTAAGATGGCAACACTTATCAGTGAGAATTCTAACGTCCCCATTTGACCAGTCGTTTCCGTTTTAGACTTCTTTACCCTTGATAATCTATATATATAGATATTTTATTTCATGTTCCTGCAGTACTGTTGTAAACAGGTTTCACTATAATTACAGTAAATCATCTTTAATATATTTTTTTAGTACAAAGTTATCTGTTGTTTGTATTTAGACTTTCGTTGGTCCCACAACGTGCCTTTATGTAGTACCGTTAAAAACGGATTTCAAATTATATTTCTTTTACACGTCGCTACGGAAATACATAGGGTGTCTGAAAAACGTTACTGCTCGTTTCATTACGAAAAATTGTAGCTATTCGCCCCCCCCCCCCTAACACATACTGGTGCAATTAAAATCTTATGTTTTGCAGATGCTGAATCTATTTTTAAGTGCATTGCATCCCTAATAGCACGGTGCCTTGGATGTGACAAAAGTGACAGCACCGTGACCCAAATGCAATTCTTACTGTCCACATCGCTATCACGTAATTTAGAAACGGAGTCGGTGTGACGTCAGAATGTCGTATTTAGTGAAGAGTTTGAAGTAGTGTTTTGTAGTCGCTTTGTGAAGCGTGACTAAAATTATCGGACACGACGATTTCACAGTCAAGTCACGAAGTGACTGCCCCTAGAAAATCATAATGTGACGAGTTAAAAATATCACATTTTTGCCCACTTGTGACACTGAATAATGTGACACTTGTGACACATAATGTGACACTTGTGAACACTTTACAGTGATGTCACATTGATAGGCTGTGCTATTACAGATAGTGTCAAACATGACACGGTATAGTTTAGTTTTGCCAAAAGTTTGCATTTTTCCAAACAAGAATTGGTTGACATGTATCAGTTAATTTATATGCAATTCTGCTTATGAAGAATATATGATTATTTTTTTTAAAAAATTTAATATATACTTAGTTTTATTTACTTTAATTTAAACTTACTAAACTTAAATTTAAAAATAATTTAAACTGCACACAAACGTTGGTAAGTTACAAATGCCGAACTTTAAATCGATACTATACAGAGCAATAGGCAAGTAAATGTGAGTAGGGGTGATGGGCTCAAAATTCTTCATATGCTTCAAGCTCCAAATTGTGCACGTCGCGCTTTGCATGAATGTTTTTTGAATCCGTACATTGCAAAAGACATTTAGATACTACACAATTACACTGTTAATTACCATCACTGCGTTTTCTTTAATTTCTTCTTTTACACTTCTTTTGTTTAGTACGTCTTTTTCTACTATCCCCCTCAGCGACGTATAAAAGATGCTTTACAGTTTTATTGAATGTGATATCTCACACAAAGACATATTAATGTGCAAAAATTTAATTCCCTGATGCCACTTTAAAAATATATAATAAAAAATATTAATCAAAGTAGAATCGACTACTCATAAAAAGAAATTCAAATAACATAAAAATATTCACACGAAGAAATCTTACCGCGAAGTTTTTATGCAAATGAAACTCCAATTTGCCTGAACATAGTGAATAATTTTAGAAGAAAATCGAAACTTTATGCTTAGGTAGGTTCTTTTTTATTCATTTTAATATTAATTTCGATCTCAAAAAGATGGAATCATAATTTAGCAGATACTCTTTCGGAAATATTTCATGAATACGCTTTATGTGATCACGTGATTAGCTCATAGCTTACTTCGTGCCTCAGTGGCAACATTCTTTTCAAGAAATGCAACTATGGCTTATTTCCGAAATGGATTTTAGAGTCGTATAAACCTTTCAGAACCTTTCAGTATTATTGGATTTCATTTTGAATTTTTTTTTTTTTACATTTGAGAAGTAAAAAATGAAGCCTACTTTCACAGACATTGAACAAATAAATTCTAAAAGTGTTTATTTTATTAGACACAAAAAAAAAATCTCGTATATTCAAAGATAACAATTATAAAATGTATATTATAAAACAAAAACATGTCCGTAAGTAACTCTGACGTCATATTGACGGCGGCAACACCTGTCCAAAAATTTTGTGCTTTACCTGCAATTTTTTTTTTTAACTTCTAAGCATCGCACAATTCCAATTATTATACCGTCGAATTGGGAAAAACTTTTTCTTTCAAATGCAGTACGAAAACTATCTGAAGTTACTGATTTTTTATGCTTTGAAAAATAATTTTCAAGCATGATTTTTTAAAAATCTGTCTGTATCGTTTACAACCCGATTATGAAAGATTAACCCGTCTGCGCGTAAAACAATATGAATTTTTCAGCATTTGTTTTCGGTTACTATTCCATAAGGAAATTAAAACTTCATAAATAAATAAAATAATATAAATAAAATACAAATTTAACACACAGGAACAACACGCTTAAACCACTGAAATTACCAGAATCAAAAAGGCTGTTGTAAGTAGTGAAATTTTTCGCGGTTTCTTCGACTATTAACTTGTGGAATGTTTTATAATATAGATATGCCATGGAGTTTTAGCTATGGGCTCAATTTTGCCTCGAAAGTTTAACTATGTCTTCAACCGTGCCTTCTGATAAAAAGTTTGAAAATCACTGCTCTAAAGATATTTAAAACTGTTTAATATCCCTAAACCAATGATTTTGAAGTTTCTAGCTAGATTGAACCTTTTGGGAAAGTTTCAGCTACTATTTTTAAAGTCAATATTTAAGATATGTATAGCAAAGCATAAAATTAGAGATGTGGCGTCCACGAATGGGCTAGTTCAAATGAACTATTCTTCTAAAGGGAATGATTCGAACCGGAAACGTTTAAAGAGAACGGCATTTTCATGTCATTGCCTCTCTTTCTTCCACGTGCGCAATCGAACTAACTAGTTCAAAAGACATAATTCATCAAAACATGTGGTTTGAACAAGATACGGTTAGAGTGAACACCATTTCCATATCCTGCCCCTCTCTTTTCTTCCATGTGCACAGTCAAACTAACTAGGTCAAACACCATGATTCTACAAAATATGTGGCTTTAACCTGACACGTATAAAGTGAACGGCATTTTTATCTCAATGCCTCTATTTTCTTCCATGTGCGCAATCAAACTAACTAGTTCAAATGACATAATTCATCAAAATATGTGGTTTGAACAAGATACGTTTAGAGTGAACATTTCCATATCCCTGCCTCTTTTTCCTTCCATGTGCGCAATCAAACTAACTAATCCGAACAAGATGATTCTACAAAATATGTGGTCTGAACCAAACACGTGTAGAGTGAACGACATTTGTATGTCATGTCCCTGCCTCTATCTTTTCTTACATGTGCACAATCAAACTAACTAGGTCAAACACCATGATTCTACAAAATATGTGGCTTTAACCGGACACGTTTAAAGTGAACGGCATTTTATCTCAATGCATCTCTTTCTTCCACGTGCGCAATCGAACTAACTAGTTCAAATGACATGATTCCACAAAATATGTGGTTTGAACCGGACACGCTTAGAGTGAACGGCATTTCCATATCCCTGCCTCTCTTTTCTTCCATGCGCGCAATCAAACTAACTAGTTCAAACAACATGATTCTACAAAATATGTGGTTTGAACCGAACACGTTTAGAGTGAACGACATTTTCATGTCCCTGCCTCTCTTTTCTTTCACGTGGCAATCGAACTAACTAGTTCAAACAACATGATTCCACAAAATGTGTAGTTTGAACCAATCACTTTTAGAGTGGACGACTCTTTCTGTTCTATGCGTGCGATCGAACTAACCAGTCAAAATGACACAGTTCCCCAAAAGATAAGATTCAAACCAGACACGTTTAAAGTGAACGTCTTTCCTCTAATGCTGATTATGTGGTGTATTTTTTATGACATAATTCCTTTAGATCGAACAGGGCACATGTTATATTGAACCAGAACTAATTCGAATGAATGGTTTATACCAGTTCTGATTGCGCGGTATAGTTTGCAGGACTTTATATTTTGTTAGTACCTTGTGGAGATCTGCATTGGGTCGGGCTCGAGCCAATTTTCTTAACCCCCACTCAGGCCGGTCCGAGCCCGGGCTTGAATGTTTTTCTACATACTCGGCCAGCTCGTTTTAAAAATAAGAATAACAGTGATATTGCCTTGGGGGAAAAAAGTGATAACCACCTACTAACTCTGCTTCAAATTACCTTATAAAAATGTGACTAGTAGAAATCGATTAGTGATAATGTGCACTAATTAATGCTATGCATATACTTTGCTTAGGGGGTCGTCTACATACAGCAATTGTAACAGACGTTTTAAATTTCAATATTAACACTTATGTTTGACATCATATTTGGGTTATACGGTAAATTTTATCCTCGAAAACCAAACAGGAAGTCACTCAGTCAAGTAATTAAAAATATATGCAGGTTTTTTGGAACTCCTAATTTCAAATTCATTTTTAATCGTTGCAAAATAGATTGCAATGCGGGTAGTTTTTAAGCGTAACTCAAAAACTACATGTTGGTAACTACATGAGGTGTAGTTTTAGATTCGCATATTTGAAGAGATTTCTGTTAAAAAAATCATAGGTTACAATTCATATATTTTTTCCAAAAATTAATTTAGAATATACAGTAGAATCTCGTTACAACGAATGTCACTTTAACGAATTTTTCAGCTTAAGTAATATTTTTTGGGTTGTTAAAAAATGTCCCATGCTTTCTCATTATAAAAATATTCACTTTAATGAATTTCATATTAACGAATTTTTCAAATTAACGATTTTTTTGAATGCTTAAAAAGAATAGTCCAGTTTTACGAATTTTGAGTTGGCAAAGAAAAATATCTCTTTTGACAAACTAGAATTTGGAAGAAAACTCACGTAGGAAACGCAATGAAGGTGAAGCAGATAACAGTGAAAGTGAAGCTGATGATGTCCATCAAGTACCGAAGATTGTGTTGTACGATCAAAAAGAGCTGTACCGTACATTGAAATTTCTTACAAAGTAATTATTCCCTCAAAATAATGTTCCAGAAACATTTTATACAGTGCTGAATAATACAGGGTCATTCATAATTCCCTCCGGGGTTTCGAAACGTTATAGTAAAAAAAACGAAGACGAATATGAAAAAAAGAAATCTATGAAATTATTCCGAAACTATTCAAGTTTTACTTACATACATTATAGGTGTTCTATGTGTGAACCCTTGGTCACACGGCATACATCCATGCGATAGTCCAGTTCCTGCCATACTCCGTTTCTTTAAATCTGAATCAGTGGTGTCAGTTCAACGGGCCTTTCGTAATAAATATCGAAAACAGGGACCAACTGACAAAACAATTCATGTGTGGTACCGGAAATTTAAAGAAACGGAGTATGGCAGGAACTGGACTATCGCATGGATGTATGCCGTGTGACCAAGGGTTCACACATAGAACACCTGTAATGTATGTAAGTAAAACTTGAAGAGTTTCGTAATAATTTCATATGTTTCTTTTTTTCATATTCGTCTTCGTTTTTTTACTATAACGTTTCGAAACCCCGGAGGGAATTATGAATGACCCTGTATTGAAGATTTTGTTTTGAGAAATGGATTGTCAACATCGGTGCAGAAGAAAAAAAAATCTTTGTAAGTAAATAATGTTGCATTAACAGCAGATGCCATTGATTTTTATTTTTTTTTAAAGCTCTCAGGTATGTAAGATAAATTATAATTCCTTTATTTATAATAGGTTATGTAATCTTATGTATGCTTTTTTATAGTAGGTACGATTAACTCTTAAAAGTTAATAAACTCAATATTTATCTAATTTCTAACTAGCACGTTTACAATAATATACTGTATATTTATTATTTACTGATATTTTTAATATTAATTGAAATTTAATATAAGTGTAGTAATAATATATTTTATTATTCAATGCTCATGCAAATTTCCTTTTGTAAAAAACGCCATACTGAAATTTCACGTTAACAAATTTTTCAGTATCAAGAATTTTAATAGGTGGTCTCCAGAAATTCGTTATAACGAGATTTTGCCGCATATATATTAGACCTATTGTAAGACTTTTAAGTGTTCTTTGAAATGGTGTTATGATTCTTGTTAAAAAAATGTGTATTTCTATTAAGTATTATTTTAAGGGAACAAAAATTGTAACTAATATAGCTACAAACCAGACACTTCAATGCACAAACGTTGTTTAATTTTGAATTTTGTAATTTTTTCAGCTTTTTATACTAATAATTATTATTAATAATTAACAGAATTGTTAATCAGTATGTTTAATCAATATTCTTAATTATTTCCTGATTCATGAATTTGATGTATATTTTTTGAAGAAATATAAGTTTAAAATAGTAATATCTGTCTTATATGAAAATTGTCATAGTTATTAAAATAATGAACTACTTCATTTGAACTTGTCCATAGAACGGGTATATAAAATGAATTATACCGTAGGTATTAGTTTCTCTAAAAGAACTACACTGACCATCCTTGCATAAAACAATACTTAATTATTTTCTTATGAGAGTGAAAATATTTAGACATTTTAAGGATAAAATTTTAAATTTCTACAGAATTTTTTAAGGTTTTTATTCTACGAAAATTCCACAGGAAATTTACATTTTTTTCGTCATAATTTCTAATTACATCTTTTTTAACAATAAATAAATACTAATTCCGATTTTGTTATAAACATTTTTATAACCTAACTTATGCTATTATATGTAAGGAAATTAACTAAAAAAATTGAATTCGATGCAGTAACTGCAAGCTTCAAATTTTTTATATTGCCAAAATCGAATATATCCCCCCCCCCCCCCAAAAAAAAAAAAAACTTTTTTAACGATGTTCTTTTAAAATCATTTTTTCAAAATGAAAATAGCCTGCTATGTCATTAAAAAAATATCCCGAAATGTTAGATACGAAAACGAACAAGAAAAAACATACTCATAAATCTTTCCTTTTCTGTATGTAAGACAGGAAAAGGGATGTGTGAAATATGGTTTTGACGTTTTTTTTCTTTACATTTTTTGTGTTGGGGGGAGGGAGGTTGGTGAATATCCATCTATTAAATTTTAGAAGAAAAAAATACTATTTTTTAAAAATATATAAAATTTTGTAGTTACGTCTTCCACACTGTAGTTTTTGGCCAAAATAAATTGCTAATAAAAATTTCAAAGTTTGAAACTTTTTTAGTCACCTGAGAAAAATCTCAATAAAGTTTTAACAATTCACTTTTGCGAAAATACCTAAGTTACCTTACTTAGAATTATTATTATTTGTTAAATGATCACATGTGATTTTTTTCTTATTGCATTGATTTTTTTTATTTTAAATTATTTATAATCTTCATGATTGATGATTTCATTTAAGTGTTATAACATGATACTTATCCATATATACATGAAAAAAAAAAACGTACTGTGGGTTAAATCCTGTTCTTGTTTGTGTATTTCCTATGTTTTACATGTGATGCATATATGTCATACACACATTTGTATACATACTTTTAAGTATGATATATTGAGAATTACCGAGTATTTTGGAGCATTAGTAAGTCGATACTGAAATCATAAAATCTCATAAATAAAGTGTCTTTTTCACACATATATTACTTTACAGCGCTCACAAATCTAAGATTATTCATATTCGATAGAGGGTGGACTATTCATTTTGCTACATGTGATATTCATGAATGTAGTATATTATATAAATAAAACTTTGTAAATGTTTATTTTTCCTATATACGGAAACTTATGGTCCACCTTGTATATATAATGAAGCGCTAGTGTCCCCATAGACCTACAACCTTAAAACATGTGATAAAAAATAAAGCAAATCTCATTTCCATAATTTTCCTACAGCATAGCTTATATAATTTATGATTAGAGGTCCAGGTGTGAACCTAGCACATTATTTTACTTGAATCTGTAATACTTACCAACTTTGAGAACTTAAAGCAGTAATATACATCTTACGAGTGAAGTTTATTACATGCAGGCATAAAGTGTATCATGTATATAATATTGGGTTGTCCGGGAAGTTTGTGCCGGTTGGGAAAATGAATTCGTTCGGTTAATTATTAGACATTAGATATCGGAATAAATGTCTAATAATTAAATGATAGAATTTTCCGGTGAGAATTGATTTTCCCAACTGACACGAACTTTTCAGACAACCCAATATATAATACAGAATAATAATAATAAAAGTAAGGATAATAAATGACATTTTATTTAAAAATAAATGACTATATTTATATCCTAATATATAAAATTAAATATTGAATAATTGGCTGACGCATTTAAAAATATACTATTAGTACATTAGCACAAATATATTACATGAAATAAAAACGCCAATTCACAAACAAGTGACAGCGTTAATTCGAAGACACATAAAAATAAAAAAGTGGTTCTTTCGAAAATGAATGTGGACGTTTCTACTGAATTAGTACATTAAATACTTACACGTTATTTGGAATACATATTTCGTAACTGGTACGAATTTTTTAATTTACAAAAATTGAAAGAAATATATCGGATAGCTATGACAGATATTTTACAATCATCATCAGATGTAAGCGATACTTCAGTTGGAAATATCTCATAAAATACTGTGTGCACAAATATAAAGAAGTAAAGCTGCCTCGAAATGCCAATCTACGGTTTAAGGCGAGCTGGAAATCAACAAAAATATCAGGTATGCTGATATTCAAGAAAGTTGAAGTTGTAGAAACGACATCGAAATGTTAGTCTGTTTTGAGACCAGGGGTCGGAAGTAGCGCGCTACACGTAGCGAAACTACAGTAGTTTGTAATGTAGCGCACTATATTTTGAACTGTGTAGTGTAGCGAGTAGCGAGATATAAAAAATCAGTAGTTTGTACCGAGTACCGACGCTACTTTACTTCATGGGGGGGGAAATTAGCCATTCTGCAAATCATGTGGTCGAAACTCCTTTCTTTTATGCAAAATTTAATTGGTAAATTTCAGCTGCAGTAAATAGTAACGCATCGCATGAAATCATATATTTTCCCATTGAAACTTACTGCTGTAATCAAATACTAACACACCAAAAGAATAGATTTTCTAGCTGTCAACACTAGTCTCTTTACTCGTTATTAGGTCTTCATGTTTTAACGCCGGGTTTCTGAATATTCGGAATTGCTGCATTTACACATTTATTTATTGCTTGCGTTTAGAGTTGTTTTTCTATAATTTTCTTAAATATAATATTTCTCTTAATTTTGCTACGAAATTTGTAATGTGTGTCTAAACTAACATTTTGGAGACAAACATATAACTTTTCTTGTATATTATCTTACTTAATTTTTTAATGCACTCGGTTATGTCGCATTTATTTGTCTCCCGGCAGACGCGATATATTGCGGGTTAGCTTTATTATGTAATACGTTATCTTCAATTTGTAGTGTAATTTGAACCCTTTGATAAAATCTCAAAATGGCGATGTAATGACTACTTTTGAAAAGTAGTTTGTAGTCGCTACTTTTTAAAACAAGTAATCGCAGTTGTAGTTAACTAAATTTTCGATAACTTAGTTGTAGTTGTAGTTCGCTACAATAAAAAAGTAGTTCTTCCGACCACTGCTTGAGACTAAGGGTAGGTAAAAATTTTTCGTTTAGATCCGAAAAAAAATCAACCAAAATTGTACAGTTATCTATAAAAACACATGGCATGAGCTAAAAAGCTAAGTATAAACCTGACAGACCAGAAACATGGGCTGGGATTCAGTGATGATTAAGCCACATTTTCGTGGTAAGGAGAATCAGATCAAAATTATTTATATCAGTAAAACTGAAAATTGTAAATTGTATATGGTGATGCTAGGAAAATATTTCCTGATGTTCACCGAGAACATACTAGACTGGGAAACAATTTTAAAACAAAATGGACCTTTTATTCTTTTTATGAGATAAAACGAAAGAATGTATTAAGTTAAAATGTTCCAAATTATTGGGTGGCCATCAAAACTAGTCTATTCAAATTCCATTGAAAACTTTTCGAGAATTATTTTTAAGCATGTCTATGGAAGAGGAAGATAATTCTAAAATATTACAGCCTCAAAAGTTCAACTGTATGTCACAAATCTCGTTTGTAACAGGCAAAATTCCAGTTGGTTGCATAAAAGATCGTATTTATGATGAGATTATTATAAAAAAGAAGTCACACACAATATTTTACGCATTTTTCAATGTGTTTAGGCTGAATTTTCAATTACTTTTTCAAGGTGTCTAAAATTTTTTAAATGTTATCAAAATTTAATTTTGTCTATAAATTGTATTTCAGGCAAATTTAAAATTAATGTTCATTTTAAAAGTTAATTATATCAATTTGGATTATTTTATTATAAATTGTATATGATGGACAGAAAACAGCTTTGAGCTATTTTAAGAGATATCTCAAAGCTTTGAAATGCAATGTACTTTAGGTAATGGAACAATTAGAGTCCTATTAAATTTTATCTATTTATATAAATAATATGTATTATTATTCATATATTATTTATTATAAATAATATCTATTATTATTAAAATAATATCTATTTATTTATATTTTGTTTTCTCATTGTTTTTAAAAATTAGAAAACTTCAACATAAGTAGCACACTCTTTGACATTATTTCAACTTTTAAACTGGCTTGACTACTTCGTCTCTTGAGTACTAAACTCACACTGAAATTTCTTTAAAGTAAATTCAAGCAAACTTTATTAGTGAATTATTTCAAAAGATGTTATTTTAAACATACAAGTCAAACACAGATATATTTCTTAGTTTAAAGTTTCCTTCATCAAAAGAAGCATCCGTATGATCACCAATATATGGAATAATCTGGATTCTATCTTTTAGAAATTACATGCAAATACTTCACCTGATAAAAAGAACATTTAAATAATTGCTGGGAACTAATAACTGACTAATTTGCAGCCAAATTTAAGACCCAACACAGGTTTGCCGGCGCATATATCGAAATTTTAAAAGTTTGTTTTACTATTGAAAGTTGTAGAATATACAAGGAAAAAGTTGGGAAACGTTGGAATAGGTCATTTAAATGATACAAATAAGTAAAAATTGAAACAAGACTGAGTTTAATTTCAAAGTTTATATAAAGAGCATGACAGTGTATATTGATATAATAAAAGTAAAGAATTGATTACGAGAAAAATTGTTTAAGCAGAAAAGGAATGTATGATATTAAGTTTTGGTTTTAGTAGTATATAATGAGTACCTTCAAGGAGGATTTTTCTTATGGTAAATAACTCAAGTTCTCAACGTTCTAATTTCCCCAAATCCTATCATGGCTATTGTTAGAACAAAGATATCTAGCCTGCTAACTTTGTCTCCGATTTTCGCAAATTAATGGAACAAGAAAGCGAACACAATATCTCTTGGATAAGTAATAAACAAATCAAGCCACAAGTAAATTGGTTGTAATGTAGTAAGTAATAGTGGCCAGATTTTCTTGAATGTTTTCGAAAAGTTTTTGTCTCAAACTTTTATAGATTTTCTCAATGAATATCTCCAACTATAATAAAGAAGCAAGTTTGTGTGTGTGTGTTTCTCCGTTGTGTTTTGAAGAGACCGATACATGCAGAGCTACAAAATTTGGTGTGGTAGGTTTGCAGGTAAACTTTGTAGGCCTATGCATGTAGTGTTGCATCTCAAAGCCCGAATTTTGAATTTTTGATTAGATTTTTTTAATTTAATTTTTATGCGATTTTTAGCATTTTTTCAGCGTTTTTTCACGTTTTGCTGCAATGTTTCCACATTAGAAACAGGAATCGGGTTCCAATCTTTTTTCCCAATTTAGAAAATTTTATCCTCTTTTCAATAAAGTTTATTCGGAATTCGTACAGCGAATTATGAATTTTTGGCGATTTTTTTCCTTCGACACTAAAATTTTTTTCCAGAATGCTTGATTGGTTCGTTGGTTGCCTTCCATTTCAGTCTCAGTTATGCTCAAAATCATCTGTTTTTTTTTTAGCTTTTTATTTTGGAGAGAGTTCTTAATTCTTTACAGATAAAAAGTCATGATTTTTAAAGGGAAAGGCGGGTTTTTGAATATTTGATTAGATTTATTTTAATTTCATTTTTTATGAGTTTTTTAACATTTTTTTCAGGTTTTGCAGTGTTTTTGTTTCAAATGACGTCAGAAATTGCTCACTGGAAATCAAAAATCGTTTGAGGGTAGTTGTGATTGGTAGCTGAGAGGATTGTAGGCACAGCTGGAAGTCAACCGGGCAATGTGATTGGCGAATGAAAAGATCACCAGCTGATAGCAATTCGAACAGCGATTAGTGTGAGTGATAAGTGTGAGTTTTTCGCGATTTATTTTATGCGATTTTTAGAGTTTTTTTTATGTACGTGACGTCATTTATGTATTTGATTTCGGAAAATGGCAACGATAACTTACAGTATTTGCATGTCAAAACAAAAAAAAAAAGCGTCATTTTGTTTCTGTTTCAAAAGTTAACGATAATTTCTAATGTTAAAGGTCGTTGGTTTAAATTTGAGGGTGGGGGGTGGGGGAGAGTGTCCGGTTGTAATTTAAATATTACGTTAATGCTCTCATCGAAACTCCCTCCTCCCCCCCCCCCTGCCTCTAAAATCAGAACTTTTTATTATTAGTCCGATTCAAACGAAACCTTTTCTAATATTCTTCTCAGGTCTTCCAGGTATTAGATAAACTTTCGTATAATTCTTTCAGCCGTTGGTTACTACTATTTCTGAACATTAGTCACCAGGTGTTTGATTTATTTTCTCGGGTTCTATGGGCCCGATTTCAATGGGATTTAGTTCATTCAACTTAACATGAACTAATTAAGATGTAGATAACTAAATAAGATATAGATTTCGCGCTCCTTGGTGGTGGAAATTGAAACTAAAAGATGTTACAGTGCGTGTGCAGCATACTTGCTATACGGTGTCGTAGGCAGCGGAACGAATGCCGGAGTTTCGTTCCGAAACAAATTTGTTTAGAACAGAATGCGCCTCATGGTGGTGAAAACTAAAACTAAAAGGTTGCAGCACGCTTTCCATACGGCGAGGCAGGAAGCGGGAATACGTGTCAGAAAGTTGTTTAGAACTGAATGCATGCCCTGGCGGTGGAAGTAAAATATTTTCCTGAGCGTGCGCCGAAAATGGCTATTTTTTAAGAAACCGTAAATGAAATTTACTGATTTGATAGTCCCAGACAACGAAATACTGTGGTTTTTACTCATCCTCGAGTATTAAGAAAACTATTGGAGGTATCTATTTGGTACTCACAGTATGTACGTAGTTTATTTTTCAGAATCCAAAATGGAAATTTTGTGAAAATCAAACAGGATTTTTTTTTTAATTTTGACCAAAAACTGACCCGCTTTGAATCAAATGATCCAGACATTTGAGGGTGTGGTATTGAATTTACTGCCGCTTCGGAGTCCGTCTCTCTATTTAATTTCCTAAAGACGAAAGGGTTATTAGAGGAACGATTTGGTGCAGCGATTTTTAGAATGATTTGGGTTTCGTATTATTTTTTGACGGGACCGGGCAACGCCGGGCGGATCAGCTAGTATGGAATAAATCCTGATGCAAATTTAAAATCTATCGTCAAACTGTAATGTCCGTGCAAAATGTTTTGAAAAATCTTATAAAGGGTAGATATATAAAGTATATATATATAAATGGATAGGAAATAATATACTTTGGATTTTAAAATTAGAAAATAAAACTATTTAGAATATTTTAATGTTTTTAATTTTTATTATTTTTATGTTTAATAGAAATTAAGATTAAATATAAAAAAAAGCACGGCAATGATATATCGCCTGAACAGCTTTCATGAAGTAAACATTCCATTTAGCATCTTTTCACAGCATTTAGTATTGACTGTCACAGCATTACCGGCTTTACTAAACATTGTTAGACATTTGAAGACACAAGCGGATGGTGATTCTGTTGTTTGTTGCAGACAATTCTGCTCCCGCAGTATAGATCGCAGAGGGGATTGCCCTCCGTAGAGGTCTTTCTAAGGGAACTTAACCTGTATTTAAATAAGGATCGCTTAAAACAACGTCAAGCTCCGATCGGTTAGGCCAATGAGCGCGACATGAATTCGAACCTCACACCTACCGTCTTCAAGTTTTGAGAGCAGAACCTCTTACTCGCTGGTGGGGTAAGACACGAGTGGGAAAATGTGTTTTGTAACATCATTCTCAAAAAAAAAAGAAAATTTTAATTTTATGGATAAAAGTGTTATAAGATAATCTATGGCAGCAGTACTCAGTACTTTTTGCGAAAAATATTCCCACACCAGCATTTGAGAACAGTAATATTCGCCTGGTTTAATACCAGAAGTTCTGTGATAACATAAAGGTGAAGATTTTCATTAAAAAAAAATAACTTCGTGGCAGGAGAACCACTTAGTGAGTATCACTCATCTATGAGATGGAACAGCTAAAATACAAAGATTCTAAATATACTGAAAGGTATAATACAATATTTGGTACTTTTCTGTTATAGGGGCCTTAGAAATCTAGCGCACCTAGAAGTCTGAAAATTGATATTTTGGTGGTCCAAAGCCTGATCTGATTCACCTGAGACTCAGAATTTTAATATTTTGATAATTACCCAAGATATTAATTAGAATCTCATTAAACATCGCATCGAAAATGCCATCTTTTTTAACAAAATGGCTAAAGAAAAGAACACCTTTTCGCGATTTCCAAACAGAAATGAACGAATTTTAAATTCATTTACAAATTAGCGAATTTTAAGAAAAATAATTAAGATATCGATTTGAAAATTTCTGAGCATAGGTAGAAAAATTTTCTCCATCCGACAATGCAATTTTTGTAAAATTCGACCGGTAATTTTTCTTGATTTTTGCAAAAAACCGCCAAAAATCGGGCGGCGCCAGTCAAAAATATCTGAGAAAGTTTCAGATAGGGATCTGCTTTCATTAAAAACTGAACTACAAAGAGATCTCTTTCTCTGGCCGTTCCCTCCATTTAGTTTGCGAAAATGAAAGGAAATAACTGCCAATTTTTACTAACGAACAAAAATTAAGATAACTAAGATTTGTAACTAAGATTAAGATATAGATTTGTAATTGAAGATGGGAAGGGGTGCCATCTGGCTGCAATTTTAGCGTAGCGTCTTTGCTAATTATCAGAAAAATATATTTCTTTTTTTAATGATCGCATTAATGTAGGAGCAGATGGTTTTCTTGAAAAAATTATTCGTTATATTTGCGGGTATGGGGAGGGAGGGGGTTAACGCCTTGCTCTGATTTACACAAAACAAATTCTATTTAAGAAATTTAACATTTTTAGCTTCTCCCGTAGCGTTTTAAAAATGTTATATATAGAGAATACCGGAAATTTCCAATAACGATTTTCGTAAAAATTTAATTTATGTTCCTAATAAAAGTACACAACCCGTATTTACTTGATGTATACGAACAATCAAAGTAAATGGTTTGTTGTTGAGCACATGCATTCTTATCTCGGGTTCTATAGGCCCGATCACAACGGGATTTGGATGATTCGACTTGGTTTTCGATCGTATTACAGATTTTAGTTCCACCTTCCACTGCCAGGGGACACATAATTTTCTCGAGTTCTATGAGCCCGATAACGACGGGATTTGGTTCATTCAACTCCCTCGACACAACGAGTACCCATGTTCGATGTTCGTATAGAACAAATTGCGCCTCCTGGCTGTGGAAAGTGGAACTAAAGAATTTTGCAGCGCGAACTCAGCACGCCTGCTATACGGTGCCGGATCCAGCAGGGACACGTGTCGGAGTTTCGTTTGGAAGGTGGTTTGTTTGGAACAGAGTACACCTCCTGGCGGCGAAAGGTGGAACTAAAAGATTTTGCAGCGTGTGCGCTACACGCTTAGTATACGGTGCCGCAAGCAGCGGGAACACGTGTCGCAGGTTCGTTTATATCAGAATGCACCAACTATCGGCTGAAAGTGGAAATAAAGGATTTTCCTCGCGTGCGCAGCACTTTTAAATAAATAATTTCATACTAAATCGGGTTAAAGATATAAATAAAATCATACAAATTTTAGGTTTGTTTAATTTTATCACGGGCGGGTCAGCTCGTATATATATATATATATATATATATATAGAAAGATAGATAGATAGATAGATAGATAGATAGATAGATAAACAAGCGTAAAAGATCACCAGGTTCGTTTTGCATAGTTGTTTATAATATTTGGCAACAAATCTGACTTTATGAAGCCCGAATTGCGCCAAACGTAATAAGAAAAGCGAAAAGGCCTCTATAACAGAAAAGTACCCATTATTTTTTAATGTTTAATATTTTAGTATTTAATAATTTAAATAATAAAATAATTTTTAATATTTAATAATTTAATGTTAAGGAGTAATTCTGTGAGAGTTTAGTATCACCTGTTAATATTTTAAACAGATGCTACCAAGAAGAAAATAATTTGAAAGAAATTACAACAGAAAGCTTTCACTTCAATTATCACGTAATAAAATTTTTGTTGCGTATTACCTTCTTTCACTCATGCCTGCATTTGTTTCAGGGTATCTGGAATCTAAAAATTATGTGGAAAAGCCAAATAACCTCGGTGACTTAAAGGCAAACATTACTTCCGAAACTGAAGAGATAAATTGATTTACGTGTAAAAATGTAAATGTAAATTATACCATAATCGATGCTTGCAAATATGATCGCGTTGATGATTTAAAGAACACTATGTTTCATGTTTAGTTACAATCGAGCACACTAAAAAATCTTAACTACAAACATTAAAAGATAATCAGAATTTCTTTTTTCTTCAAATTTAAGGTCTTCATGTAAAGCTGGGAGAGTCTGCGCACAATTCAAAAGAATAACAATAAAAAATCTAAATATTAATTTTTTGCTAAACTATCCAGGAATATTTTTTACTTCATTCGTTTTTTATGCATTTCCATTGCTATTTTGTTGTTATGTTGCAATTTAATAAAACAGTTGTAATAAAACCAAAAGAGTTATTTTGCGCAATCTGTCCTTACCGGGTTGGTGTTGCGCACATGGGTAGGAGAGATTGTTACTAATAATAACTACAATTAAGTTGTTAACAATAATAATTACACTTAAATGGTATTGTTGTAAAGTTTTTGTGAAAAAATATTATTGTATTAGGAGTGGATATTTTAACCTAATGATTAAAGAATCAGAAAAAGGAAATAATTTTAAAAACGATTAAAAATTTTTAATTAAATGAAAAAAAAAATTAAAGAATCAGAAAAAGCAAGTCCAGATAAGATTACAAAATAACATTAAGTTACTTGATAACACGTTTAACTTAAAATTAGTCCATTTTCATTTTTCTTTTTTTAATGCAAATTTACCAATAAGCTGCGTAATCTCTCCTAGCATGGAAACTAATGGGAACAATGCGCCATCTCTTCTAAATAACAGATGCGCAAACTCTCCAATTTCGAAAGGAGCTATTTCGCGGCCTTTTATTTAAACATGGCCGCTACTAAAACTAACCGTTGGTGTTCACTGTTAGTCTAGATTAGTAGCTTATGAGAAATCGTTTAAGTTTAAAATATTTTGTACTACTGACATTGTATAGAAATTCTGACGAATAGCTATGGAAATTCAAACACTGACTTTGGGAAAACAAAACAAAATATCAATGCTTTATCTTAGACGCTCAAAACAATCAACGTGCACTTTCAAGTAGACACTCCACTACTGCTGTTGTACAACTACCTGGAGTCGCTGTGCGCTCACTCTACTCCTTCCCCCCTAACCTCTATTTGCGAAATCTCTCCGACTGCGTCATCTCTGCTGGCTTTACCTTATATGTACCTGAATTTCGATATCAAACACCGAAACGAGTTCAATTATATGTGATATGGAATATCTTGAACTATTACGTCATAATCCAATAACACCATGAAAGGAAAATGACGTAATGTCGTCTTGTGGTCCGTAAGCGGGAGTTGGATCAAATTGGTTAGTGCTCAAGACACGTTAGCCAGGAATTTTTGCATAACTGCACAACTGGATGATTTTGGTAGGATAATTAGCTATCTACGCTACGGACCACAACACGCCGCGCCGTTACGTCATTTTCGTTTATAGAGATATTTGACTATAACGTTATATTTCAACACTCCTTATGTGATATATCACTATGCACGTGTCGATGTTTGGTACCGACTCCACTGGAATCTGAGGCTTTGGACCCATCGAGACAACTTGCACTAATATATAACCCTTAACAACATATATAAGTACTAAAATAAATTCTGATATAAAATCATTCATTAAATTATAAGATCGGTTCGCTATCTTCTTAAAAGTAAGCAACGGATAGAGCATGACGCATTCATAAAATACCTCTTTACAACATAATGTCAGCATAATGTGATAAGGAACAGAATTTATAGACTTTTAAAATATAGAACTTAGTTTACATTTCAAATGTACTTTGACGTCTCACTTCTTAATAAGAAGATAGAGTTACTTACTGGAGAACATAAGTGATATTTTCTTATTTACTTTCTTTATTTTAAAGTGCGCAAATCACAAAAAAAAAAAAAAAAAAAAAAGGAAATTTGCAGTTGAAGAATTAATTAAAGGTTAAACTTTTAAAATTACATAACAAGATCTCAAAGATAAACATACCATAAGCTTGCTAAAATGTTCCGTGTGTTTTTATTAAAAAAAAAGAGAGAGAGCTTCTTTTCACTTACCTAAAAGAGAAATAAAAACATTACTAAACAGAAATGGAAAAGACATTATTAAGATAACATTAAATAAACAACGAAAGTAAAACAAAGTATTTTAAACAAAGTATTAGCACGTAGTAAATTATAAATTTATAAAACATAAAGAGATCAAATTACAGGTAATTTCTTTTAAAATTATGAAACTTAAATGTTTCTATTCTGAACTTTTGTATACAGAAATTACAAAAACTACAGAAATCACCCGCTCGTGGATAGCCAGCCAGAAACATAGGTACTAAACACCACAAGGAGAAAACCTTTCCATCCTCCAGCAAAGCTCCGAGTCCCGGAATTTCAAGAAGTATTGTAATTTTATTTTCCAATTCAGTCTTATTACTTTTTAAGCAACAGAATTGCTTTTTGTTTTCAATAGCCAAAAAACGTCGTGTCAATTGCGATAAAAGCACCATGATCATGGAAAAAAAGGGCTTTGTTGTAGCGATTGTTGAGATGAGTATTAGAATTATGGAAGATTGTTTGTTAGTTAGTATTAATTTCATTTCTTGAAAAAAAAAGGGGTATTATATTGCAGTGATAGAGAAATTCAGATAGCACATACCTTAAAATTTAACTTTTATTGAACAAATTTCAAAGGTACTTGTAATTTTAGATGGGTAGTTTTTCAAGGAATCTTTTTGTATGTTGAACATCCTTGTGCGGTGTTTAGTTATATAATTTAAGCAATATTTGTGAGTCAACCCAAAGAAAAAAATTGGAATTGTCCAATCAACAATTAACAATGATAGAAATATTAAAGTCCAGCCTCAACCATTGGTCTTAAAATATTGAAATTTGAGACTCGTACATTTTTTAAAAGAGGGATTTTGAAGAATATTTAAAATAAAGATAATTTAAAAACTAAAACGTTTTTATGTATTTTAGCGTAAATAAAATCTGCAAATTAGACAATTTTTTTAACTCTTTTTACTGTAAAATTTCAGGAATCTAAAATTTTTATTTACTTAATAATTGCAACTTTTCACATTTCATTTTCAATCAATCACTGAAAACGAAATATTTCTTCATATGTATTTACTCAAAATACACTTTCCCCAATCCACAGATTTAAATTTTTACTTACCCATCATACGTAGTATAGAGTAAGTCTTGTAATAGTTTTAAAAATCGAAATTTTTTTTGACGGATTTACACGTTTCAGACACTGGAGATTCCGGAAAACATATTTTTAGAAAAAAAATTTTGCCGTCCGTCTGTGTGTCTGTGTGTCTGTAAACGCTCTATCTCCCGAACAAATTGAGATAGAGACTTGAAATTTGGTATGTACATAGTATGTAATAATGGTAAGAAGCTTGTTGAATTTCATTAACCTCGATTATCCGGAACTATTTTTTTCGGACTCTCTAAATATTCGTTCTGATAAAAGGTATATAACAATTTTCAAAATTGTTTATTTTAAGGAGTGAATATAAAAGACAATAAAAAAACATAAATTTTGCATAAAGAATGCAGGCGATCGGATAATTAGTAGCCGAGATATTTGTAATTCTATTTCCACACTCTTCGATTTTTTATGACCCTGTATTTCATCCAAATTTCAATTCAAAGATATATATTAATTGGAAATGAGACACTTAATCTGACGCAATAAACCATTAGTTAATATAATTATCATTTTTGGAGTTATAAGAATGTTTCTTTTACGCAATTCAGTAAATAGAGCATTTAAAGTTTATGACGTCATCAAGCCACGTTTTTATTCCAATTGACATGCATTTTATAAGTAGTTTACACATGTTTTATTTTCATATTTTGTATTATGCATATCCATGATGGGTAAGTATTACGGTGGCCCCCAACGACTAGTTTTAATAAAAAGAAATGTTCATTTAATAAAGTTTTAGAATTATCTTTCCGGTTTGAAATGAAAAAAAAAAAAGGTTTAAAAAGCAAGAAAAATAACTCATTGATAGATTTTAAATGTTTTTCATCAGCATTCTTATTTATTTTTTCCCAAAAAATAAAAATTGCTATAAATTATAAAATTATACTATGGTCTTTGTATTATGTCATGTGTCCATACTTTTTTCCGAAATTTTATATCTTCGCGGATTCATAAATTTCCGGGTTGATTTTTATAGTGATGTAATCTCAGGCATTAATTTACGACGTGAAAATTGAAGTGTACTAGAAGTTCTGTTTACTACCGTGATTGCTTAGTTTAGAAATTTTTAACTGCTCATTTTAAGAATTTACAGTTTTGAAATTTAAAAATACTCTGAAAATATAAAATCGAGATTTTTTTTTTTCAAGAAAACAATTGATATTTTCTCTAATCTGCTTGTGGTATAAAAAATTGCAGAAATATTTCCTGGTATTGAAGGAACGTTTACGAAAATTCATTATAAACTCGCACTTAAACACAATTCCGGAATCATTTAATTATCTTTATCTTTAGAAACCAGTTGGAGAAGGACCAATCAGAAACCACATAAAACAATAGGTTTACGGAAACCTGTCAAATCAAGCAATTTTGTTTTTTGAGATTTGTGATTGGTTCTTCTCCTAAAGCTTTCTGAAGATAAAGGAAAAATTTCTTGAATAGTGGTTAACTGCGATGTTACACTGAAATTTTGTAAACATTCCTTATGTATCAGGAAATATTTCTGTGATGTATTGCATTGCATATGCAATAGTCTTCTATTACATTTTGGAAAACAAATTCAATAAAATATTACCACACTAATGTGTAGAAGAATTTTTCTTATATTTTATTTATTTCTTGTTTTGTGTTTAAAAATCTTCAATATTAAAAAAGAAAGACAGAAAATAATATATCATATCTCGTATTGTTTTTTTTCCGGAATATAATGAACCGTATTCGGTTCATTTTATTAGAATTTTTTATATTTGAAATAAACTTCTATTCACCATAAGAAGGGATTATCCTATTAGAAATGCCTCATTTCTTATAGGATATAGTAGAAAAGCTAATGGTTTTTCTTCATGGATTTATATGATATTAGATTCTATATTCTAAAGCTGTTTTTCTTCCTATAGAAAATTTCAATTAGGTACTTTTATTTCGTTTTATCACAGGGATTAAGTTAGTGTATGGCTTAATGAAACGTACCGAAAGATAATTCAGAAACTTCAATTCTGTCACTAAGTTGTTTTCTGTAAATCACTTAACTGTACCATTCCTTTTGAAACAGTACACACCAAGTAGAAAAATATATTTAATAGTTTGTCAGAGTATTACTCTGTTTATAAAAGATTATAAATATTTAATACCTTTGAATTATTTCAAATGAGAATTTATTGCTCTTTAAAACGTATGTTTATGTTAGAATGAAACAATTTGGATCTTCTTTTTGTTTGATAGATACCATTAAAATAAAATCCCAAATTGAGCTTATAAATAAAGTAAATACATTTAAGTAATATCCAACGTGACTTCGTTATCTAGTAACCAAATCGCTAGGTTTAAATGTATAGTTTCAAGTGCAAGAATGTTTCAAATGTTGTTATTCGTCATATCTTCTATATTATTCATCATACATTTAAGTTAAAATAGTTTTTTTTTTTGTTTTTATTACGAAACTTAAATTTTTACAACGACCTTGGTTTTTAAAAGTTATAGGAAAACTCTCTCCATGTTCTAACAGATCAAACAGTAAAAATTACATTCTTCTACGATCAAATTTATGGGGTTATGATATTTTGAATTTTATAAATTTTCAGTTTTACCTATGGCACATTTTTCCGCTTTTAACACACATAATGCACATAAATGACTTTTAATATGATAAGGACATTTAAATAACAGCAATTGAAATATTTTTGCCTTTAGAATTATACTTCACTAGAAACTAACGGTGCTTTGAAACTAATTGTTTATGAATTAGCTATTGGGCAACGTTAAAGGAAACACCGACACTTTGTATATATATATATATATATATATATATATATATATATATATAATTATTATTATTTGTAAAGGCGCATCTGTTAATGATATGAAGGGATTATCCCTTAAAAAACTTTTCTTTCCTTTTGATCAGAGTCAAAAAGCTAAAGTTTTTCCTCGTGAATACAGATGACATTTAGATGCTATGCTCCAAACTTGTATTCATTCCTTTATAAAACTTCGATAGATACTTTTATTTGATTTTATCCTAGTCATCGTGCGGCTTAACTGAATCAAATCAATTAATAAGAAGCTTCAATTCAGACACTAAGTTGTTTTCTAGAAATGATTCAGCTGCAATAATCCCTTTGAAGCAGTAATATACAGGAAATAGAAAATTGGATTTAATATTTTGTTAAAGTATAACTCTATTTATAAAAGACTATAAGGATTGCGTTTTGAATTTTTCTAAATGAGAACTTCTCGCTCTTTAAAACGTATATTTATTTTAGTATGGATGCGTTGACTTCGATTTTATTTTTGTTTGAAAGATGCGATTAATAAGAAAATCTCAAGTAAATCTTGTAATTGAAATAAATACATTCAAGTAACATATAAATCAAGTAGTATATTCAATTAACATGCATATCAAACATATTCAAGTAAATCTTGTATAAATATTGCAAAGTTTTTCCATCGTGATTTTTCCTTAAAATGGCTCCTTTTACTGAAAAACTTTAATTCATTTTTCAGATAATGTGAAACTTATTATTATTATTATTATTATTATTAAGAAAATGATCGTAGTAACCTGCGCAACTTTTTACAGTGCTACTTAAAAAGCAATTCACATTCAGAGTAATTTAAGAAATATTATTTTGGCAATCTACAAATAACTCTTTAAATAAACAATATCAGATAAATATTTTCAAATACTCTTCACGTATCTACCCTTTTTGCCTATATATAAGATGCTTTAATTCATGACATTTGCACCAAATTCCCCTCTCTTTTCTTATTCTTATATAATGTTAACAGTAATTTTAATCATCCGTCTACGGTCAATTATTGTTTTAACAACACAAAGTTATTCTATCTATTGCTCATACAATTCAGTGGCTATCAATCTATATTTTAATCTCGGTTATTATATACATGATTTTAATGTGTTCCTATATTAAACAAAGTTGTTTCTTTTATAAATGAATCGTATGATTTTCACACTGTTGTAGGTAGATATATAAATAAGTGTCTTAGAATCCAGACACTTGCATTAATGCATAAAAAAAAGCAGTAGCGAGTTTTCTCTTTCTTTAACTATTATTTTTTTTTAATAATTCTTAAATAAAATAAAATTACAAGAACTATCAAAGATCCTTTCTTCTAGTCGACAGATTAAATATTTTTCAAATTAACTTATTTATATGTTTAGAGCTCTTAAAAGCTCTTGAAATATAGTTTCTTATCTCTCACAGATTTTTGTAAAACGTATTTGAATGCAAATGTTTGTAAAATTAACAATGACTACGGAGGTGTTTAACGCAAGCGCTGCAATAGTCCTAATATAGAAAATATTTGTTATTTAATTAGAATTAAAATCATCAAGGTTGTTTATACAGTTGAACATTGCATAGTTTACCAAATTGTTAAGAATTTGAAAAGTTATTATAACTTGCATCTGTCATTGAACAACAAGATTAAAATATTTCGAATTAATAGTATATTTGGAAACTTCCACTTGAGAGCTTATTTTAAACTTGTGTACTGTATTTAGTAAAATTAGTCTTTAAATGTAGCAGAAATAGAAATATGCGTATATTTATTTAATTTTAAAATATAAAATTATTTAGTTTCATTCCATGCTTTCCAATATTCTGTACAAGTTTTTCTGCTTTTCCATTCTTTTATATATATATATATATATATATATATATATATATATATATATATACATTTAACCTTCCTAGCCTGAATGGGTCGAATCGACCCACTTCTATAATTTATTTAATTCAATTGGCACCAGATTTTTTTTAATAAAGTAAGTTAAATACATGCTACAGAGAACTACAATTAATAAATATGTTAAATAATTATCAAAAACAAATTCTGGTGTGAAATGTTTTTAATCAACGTTGAGTAAAATTTAAGCAGGGTACGAAGGTTAAATCATAAAACATCAATTTTTTTTTTGACATTAAGCATTTCAATTTTTTTGATTTACACAACATTTAGATTTAAAAACTTGAGTAATTTTTGTTTCAGAACATTTACAGAAAATGAGAAGATTTATTAACATGGTAGTTACGATAAATTTAGCAAATAAATACAAATAAATGAAATCGATGAGCCTCAACAACATAAACGTATTTTTTCCTTCCTTTTTTTTTTTTTTTTTTTTTTTTTAGAATACGATGAAACGGAAGTTTCAGGAATGTCCATTTTTCATGTATTGGAAACTTTGTATTGGAATATTTATCGACACTATATTTTTGCTCATAATACACAAACTATAACCCGTAAAAGTGTCACTATTTCACATATTTTACTTATTAAGAGTACCCCACATTTTAAGCCTCAAATTTTGGACAGAAAAAAAGTGCGCATTGTACAATGTACATGAGTAAATACGAATTTTATTCTACAACCGAAATAATAAAACATATTTTTAAAAATGTATATTACACACTTTATAGTTTATTGTTTATTTTTATTTTATTTTATACATTTTAGTACTTAATAAGATATTTCATTGTTGTTGTGTCACAACGAGTTGGCCTATTTTAGAGAGCATAGTTTGGCGTTTAATTAACTCTTTTGTTATTATAACTCAAATACATTTGTAACCATAAAAAAAAATATTTGGCGATTTATCATCTGTGTCCGGCTAATGAAAATATGCCTTAAAATTAATTTATTAATTTATAATTAAGCTCTAAAAATTTTTAAATATTATATTGTCATCAGAAACACACCTGTGAACATAATGTATATAATACTAGCATATCAGGAAGTAATTGAAAAATAGATTAAAAAACTCCATCTTTACATACATGAATCAAGTTAAGTTAACTAAAATAGTGTAAATAATCATTTTAAATCACTAACAAATAACATCCATTGAAAGACCTATAAAGAAAAATTACACCATATTTCGAGCGCAGCACCAAAAACCTCAAAATAAAAAGAGAGGAAAACTCCTATGAGCTTCAAATCTTATCGTTTTTATAGTGACATGATAAAGTTTTCCTGTTAGCGAAAAGTTTCACAGATTTTTCAGTTTAGATTAAAAAATCCTGACGTGTACGGGGCGGAATGCGGGCCCGAAGTAAATCTTTTCACAGAACAGAACTGCAACTATTTCACTGAGATTTTGGTCGTAGATGCGATGTCAAGCATAAATTTATGTTTCATATATGAAATACATATAGAATAGTAAAAGTTACATGAAGAAAACATATTTTTGGATTGGAATAAATTTTGTTGCTTTAAGATTGGTATTGAATGTACTGAGATATGAAGACATATATAAATATAGGGTGTGTGGATATAAAAAATATGAGACTATTAAATTTAGTAATTGACTTCGAAAAGAAATAAATTTTATACGAAAATAAAAGATGTTTTTTATAAGTGAAAGGGTAATATTAAATTTTGAAATATATCTTCACACGTTACCTATAAAAAAGTAATAAATTTACTATTCCTTTGCCTAGCAGACAGAAGATACAATTTATGTACTAGGCATGTTTATACAAGGCAAATACACTTGGATAAATTAACTAATCTTTGGAAGTCAATGCATCAACTATAAAAGAAATTCTCCGTTATGTAATGTGTGCTTTATACTCAAATTTAAATCAAATACGCTTATAAGTTTCAACATTCATCATATTTAACTAACGGATAAAATATAATTGAAACTGTTATTATATTGTAGTTGATAGATAAATCATATTTAAATTGGAAAGGTATTTTGCATCCAGAATTTAAAAAAATATAATTTATGGAATTATAAATATTTAACATACATAAAACACAGATGCTGTATAAAGTAATTTTAACACTTAAAAGTTTTGAATAGCAGCCTTTCCAAGTACATTGTTCTTATGTGCGCTTGGTAAACCATTTTTAAAGAGATGTATTTCTTTAAACTTTTATTTAGTTGTGATGCTGTTGGTTTAGTTTTCTTTTGAAAATTCGTTAAGTATTCTTCGATCCCTGACATTCAATTTTTGGCTTTCGGCCACAGCCACTTTTGTGTGCAAGTGATTCCCGTTGTTTGCATGCGAAAATATTGTTAAGCTTATAATGGATATCGATATTACTATGAACTGGAAAATGTGCGTGCCAAGTAAACGCGCATCAATATTCCTCCCTCTATGGAAGTAACTTAAATCTGGCTTATGTTCAGGGCCAGATTTAGGAAATCAGGGGCACAGTTAATTTTGAGAGCTTCTTCCTACACTCAATTTGTCTTGAGCAATCCATTTATCGACTGACTAGGTGCCTCCTAATATATACACAGAGTAGAAAGCGTATAAGTTACGTAGCGATTTAATTACTGAACGAATGCAGCTACAGTTATAAAAGTAATGTCTACATTTAGATAAGTTGGTATATACTACACAATGAGACCCTTATATGGTAATGATCTTGTCGTGAAATAATATAAATATCTGTTGTGTTTTTAGCATTAATCCAGGTTCTGTAAAGTAAATATCTTTTCTGCATGTAAACTCGAAAAAATTAGTATGAAGTGTTATAGCATTTTTCAAAAAACTTTAATTAAAAACAAATATCTATTTAGCAGGAAATACGAAGGTGGGTGGTTCCATAATGACCGTACTAAAATAATCGACTACATGTTCACAGACAGCTGGTCAGAGAATGAATGCTGAATAAGTTACTTCACAAATTGTTCCTTTGATATCTTGGCATAATTACTTTGGCAAGAATACATGGATCATTAGATATCTGTTAGATACTAACATATGGAGATTTTTTGATTTAAGGATGAACATGATAAGTTAGCAAGACTGAAAGCATGCCAATTAATACGTTACAAAAAAATTTGGACAAAGCCGGTGAGCAGCGCATGGATAGATAAAATAATAAGGAGAGGCTACCGATTAGTCATTATATGATTCAGAAGGAAGCAAATGCATAACCGACAAATTATAACGAACTCTAAAAAGAGAAGAAGGTGTATTACTGTAGCCGGGTTATTTATTTTATTATTTATTTCCCTTACGGGGTTGATTTCGAGTGATGAGAAAGCTTAATTAATATTTTCAATTATTTAGAGTGGGAAAACATAGGATTTAAATAAAATTTTAAAATAAATTAATCAATTATTTTGTTTAAAAAAAAGAGAAATTTTAATAAAAGAAAAAGGAATAATTTAAAATCATATGTGATTTTACATCACATTCCTGAACCATCTCTAGTGGAAAAACGCAGAACTTGGATACCCTATTTTGTAAACTACTGCAGATATGAGAAAAAAAAATTTAGTTGGGAAGTTGTTCAGTGTCGTTTATTTAGTAAGAAATTACACTTCTTGTTCATGCATAGCCTGAACCGAAAACGAAAATTGCGAATGTCAGTTGTTGGTATTTGTTTCCAGAAAAAACGAAAGATTTTTGGCTGACAATGGTGACCAATTCGAACATAGACAATGAAATTATATTTCTTATGCCTTAGCATGTTGTTTTATTTCAAGTTAGAGGCCTTTTCCTCATGTTGTTCTTTTCTATAACATCACCAACATTACACTATGGCAGGAATAAAGCAAACTTTAATTCGCATTTTGCGCTTTCCGTATATATTGTATGCAACGAAATAATTATTTGCGTTAAAAAACCAATAATGACAATATAACATGCGCTAACATAAATCACAATTAAATGGAAAATGCAATCTTTAAAGTAGGGGAGAAATGCAACATATTTTGTTACTCTATTAAATGTTTAAATTGATTTCTAACTTAATTATTCAAGAAACCAAATTTAAGATGGAATTAAATTAATAAAACCTCCTCAAAATTAGAAGCCCTAGATTCCTGGCCTACTGTGCCTCTTGGAAAATCAGGTCCTGATATGTTGTCGTAATTGTAGAAACAAGAAATAAAAAACACAACAGCATTTCCAATATGTAAACTATTTCGATTTATCGACAACAATGATTTGACAGTAAAGGAGGACATTAACTCTTGTAATTCAGATTAGCTAAATAAAAATAGCAGTTAAAGATATACAATTATTATAATACAGACATACATACAATAAATACAATAATCCAACATGGAGTGAAAAATTAGCCAGAGCCAGGAATCGAACCTGGGTCCACAGCTTTCCGGTCTGTCGCTCTAACCACTGAGCCACTCCGGCCGATTCCTGCGGCTGCAATTTCTCACTAATAAACCATGTTGGAGAGAAAGTCACCAGCCATCTAACAGACAGCCTTGATGACAGGACAACGGTAATAGATTTTTACTAATCCACCGATCTACAGTAAAAATCTATTACCGTTGTCCTGTCATCAAGGCTGTCTGTTAGATGGCTGGTGACTTTCTCTCCAACATGGTTTATTAGCGAGAAATTGCAGACTCAGGAATTGGCCGGAGTGGCTCAGTAGTTAGAGCGACAGCCCGGAACACTGTGGACCCAGGTTCGATTCCTGGCTCTGGCTAATTTTTCACTCCATGTTGGATTATTGTATTTATTGTATGTATGTCTGTATTATAATAATTGCATATCTTTAAATGCTGAATGCAGGCGTTGTTTATGTGTGTTTTAAAAATAGTAGTGTTTAAAATATTTTGTTCAACATCTATATTTGGCAATGCGTATAACTAATTTAGGGGGGAAATCTCATATTGGAGTCTCCAATATTTGCTTACACTACCTTTGCATATCTTATCTTTGAAAACTGGAACATTTAAACAAAAAAGTAATAAAAGGCAAATTAAATCAGTGACAAAAAAAAAAAAATGGCCGTATTATTTTTTATAATTAATGCTTCCCCCCCCCCCTTTATTCTATGACAAAAAAAAAGTATATTATACATGCGACAATCTTATATTTATGCAAAAAATATTAGATACGTGGTCAATATATTTAATTCACAATACATTAGGTAAGACAATAGTGCATATGATGCAAAAAAAGGGGGGGGGATGTAAGATAATATTATGTGAATGAAAAAAGGCGAGAGACAAAAAATAGTTTCCAAAAATTAGAAAAAGGAAACAATATCAAACTAAAAATTCCAAGTTTTATTTTTTTATTAAAAAGGAAACATTTTGCTCTGACAATGAAATTTTTATAATATTCGGAATCAGTCTTACGGTAATATGATATAATTTTTACGTTGGAAATATGCTTTAAGGATATCTTCCCGTTTAGATTCTGCGAAATACGTAGCGATACAAAAAAAATCTTTTAACAAAGGAAAATTGGAATTTGTTTTCTTAGAGTTTGACTGTAGAGTTATGAGATATAAATTTACTTTTATAAAAAGTTAATAAACACGATAGATTTCTTTAAGAACGAGAATCATTTTTCGCTGTGATTTTTCACTTTCTATATATTATTGTCGATCTTTATATAATCTTCTGTTTAAAACAAAAGATTATTAGATTAGATCTTAGATTAATTTTAATAACTGATTAAATAAATATACATTTGAAAAATTTTTAACGGATTGAAGATATATTAAATATAAATTTATATATTAGTAAGAAAATACGCGATTGAAAATATTTAAAATGTGAATAAAATTTCTTTTAAATTACTCTGTATCTTTGTATCATTACTAATATAATTCTGTATTGGTATAAAAAAAAAACACGGTAGATTAATTCTAGTAACTTATTTCGAAAAAGAAATATCAAACGAATTTTCAAAAGTTTAAATGGTAACTCTCTAAAACAGTTGTATTATTTTACCGGAAAGATATTGACGTTTTTATCACTATCTCACAGAATAATTATTAAAATATGGTGTCGATAGAAAATATTGATTTATATATCAATATTTATCTACTGTATACATTAACATATATTGGACCATTCATTGATAATCAATAGGCGGGAAAATAAAGAAAATATTCCAATATCTTATATGGATAGTAAACTATTTGTAAAATGCATAACACATTTGAAAATCCAATTTCAGGAATTATCATCTATAGCCGGAAAAATATCTGGTTTTTTTGCGCAGCCCTGTATATATGATCTATAGATTTGTATATATATTACATAGTATGCAAAAATTTTGTTCAGTGTCAGTGACAATATTGTCAGTGTCAGTGACAATAATGAAGAGAAAAAAAAAACTTTCTACCACCTAAAGCGGGAGAATTTCTAAAATTTCTAATGGTTGTTCGCCAATATTAGAAATCGAAATGTGGTATAACTGACAAAATTTTCAATTTCGTCGCAAAAATTGAAAATGATGTGGTAAAAATATACGTAGCGCAAATAAAAGGAGGTATTACTGTATTTAAACTTAAATTATGTGAATACAGCAATTTCTTTGCCCATATTTTATTTGCCTTCAGCTATTTATTCTTTTGCATTAACAAATTACCAATAACATGCTTTTAAACTAAAATTACTAAATTTAATAAAAGTTGTTTATTTTGGTAATATGTTGGTAAATTATTTAATTTCTGTCAAAAGCAAAATTAAATTTAATCAACAAAAGAAATTACTGTACACCTTAATATGTTACAGCGTCTAACGCGGAGTTTGCTTTGTACAGACAAAAAAGGGGCCACACTTAGAAGTCCACACTAACGGGAGTTCACTATATTAACAAGTTGGAAATTATACGTCCAAACACGTGACAAATGAGATGCGTTCGTACTATAACTAGTTTCAGTGAAATGAATTATATCGTCTGTTGTTATGATATGATTCATTTCCGTAATAAAATAAGTACATTTTAAGTTGGCAGCATTTTATCTTTTGTTGACATTTACCGAAAATTCCAATGGGCAACTTAAGACTAGCTTTGAGAATTTCAAAACTTGAAAACCATTTTTGACTCTTTTTCCATTTAATATCTATTTCTCCGGAAATATCTATGCAAAAAGCTATCGGTAGATTATAGGATTGCTATAATTAAACAATTTTAGCATACAGATTCGGTTTATAGATTCAGTAATACGGAAATATTATGACTCCATCTTAAATAGGACATAATCACCATGGAAACCTAGAATTATTACCAATCATGGGATATTATTGAATTAATTACGCATGATAGGACTTAATAGAATGAAAAATGTAACTATAACTTGGTCATAGGGGTTATAAAATGTCATATATGACTATAACGTCATGCAAGTCAGATAACTTTGCGATACATCTCGTTCGCTTGATGATTAATCCTCGGAAGCTGCTATAACAAGTAAGTACCAATTTTTTTAAAAATTAAATTATTTAATAAATATTTTTATTAATATCTTTTTAAGTTTTTATTTGATTTTCATAAATTTTGAAATGCCTCGCAACGATTATATATATTAAATTTCAAACCATTCGGTTGGATAGTTTTTGCACTGTTATATGCGGACAGACGGACAGATGGACGGACGGTCAGATCAGACGACGACTATATGCGCTACGTATTTATATAATTACTAACGCACCCAAAAATGGTTCAGTAGAAAGTTTAGGGCACATGACGAAAAAACCTGCTTATATTTTAAATATAAAAATAAAAAATATAAATAATTTCATATTTTTTTACGGCCCATAAAAGTTTTCTGGCGGGCCACCCGTTAGCGACTTTTGTCCTTTTACAGTATCATGATCCTTATAGCAGCACAAAAGTAATTTCACGTTGGGAAAAGATTTCACAGGCAATTCTGTTTCATTTAGGAAATTGTGACAAGTATATGGCGTTGAAAAAGGGTAAAAATAAAAAATAAATAAATAAAGATCAGAATCGTAAATTCTCTACTAAGAATCAACCTGAGAGATGCGATGTCAGATATAAATTTTTATTTCGGAGAAGTAAAAGAGTACATGATAGGAACATCTCTTAGAAAGAGAATAGATTTTGAAGCTTTGGAAATGGTATTGAATCTACTAAATTCTGAAAAAATACATTAATAACTGTGTGTCGATATCAAAAGGTAGATTAACTAACGAAAAAAGTATGTTTGTGAAAAAAAATTTTGTACTTTTACAGTATCATGATCCTTATAGCAGCACAAAAGTATTTTCACGTTCGGAAAACATTTCACAGACTTTTCTGTTTCATTTAGGAAATTGTGACAAGTATATGGCGTTGAAAAAGGGAAAAAAAAAAAAAAAAAAAAAAAAAAAAAAAAAAAATCAAAGATCAGAATCGTAAATTCTCTACTAAGATTCTGACTTGAGAGATCTGATGTCAGATATAAATTTTTATTTCGGAGAAGTAAAAAAGTACATGATAGGAACATCTCTTAGAAAAATAATAAATTTTGCAGCTTTGAAAATGGTATTGACACTACTAAATTCTGAAAAAATACATTAATAACTGTGTGTTGATATCAAAAGGTAGATTAACTAACGAAAAAATTATTTTTGTGAAAAGAAATTTTGTACTTTTACAGTATCATGATCCTTATAGCAGCACAAAAGTATTTTCACGTTCGGAAAACATTTCACAGACTTTTCTGTTTCATTTAGGAAATTGTGACAAGTATATCGCGTTATAAAAGGGTAAAAAAAAAAAATCAAAGATCAGAATCGTAAATTCTCTACTAAGATTCTGACTTGAGAGATCTGATGTCAGATATAAATTTTTATTTCGGAGAAGTAAAAAAGTACATGATAGGAACATCTCTTAGAAAGAGAATAAATTTTGCAGCTTTGAAAATGGTATTGACACTACTAAATTCTGAAAAAATACATTAATAACTGTGTGTTGATATCAAAAGGTAGATTAACTAACGAAAAAAATATTTTTGTGAAAAGAAATTTTGTACTTTTACAGTATCATGATCCTTATGGCAGCACAAACGTATTTTCACGTTCGGAAAACATTTCACAGACTTTTCTGTTTCATTTAGGAAATTGTGACAAGTATATGGCGTTGAAAAAGGGTAAAAAAATAATTAAAAAAAAAATCAAAGATCAGAATTGTAAATTCTCTACTAAGATTCTGACTTGAGAGATCTGATGTCAGATATAAATTTTTATTTCGGAGAAGTAAAAAAGTAAATGATAGGAACATCTCTTAGAAAGAGAATAAATTTTGCAGCTTTGAAAATGGTATTGACACTACTAAATTCTGAAAAAATACATTAATAACTGTGTGTTGATATCAACAGGTAGATTAACTAACGAAAAAAATATTTTTGCGAAAAGAAATTTTGTACTTTTACAGTATCATGATCCTTATGGCAGCACAAAAGTATTTTCATGTTCGGAAAACATTTCACAGACTTTACTGTTTCATTTAGAAAATTGTGACAAGTATATGGCGTTGAAAAAGGGTAAAAAAAAAAAAATCAAAGATCAGAATCGTAAATTCTCTACTAAGATTCTGATCTGAGAGATGCGATGTCAGATATAAATTTTTATTTTGGAGAAGTAAAAAAGTACATGATAGGAACATCTCTTAGAAAGAGAATAGATTTTGAAGCTTTGGAAATGGTATTGAATCTACTAAATTCTGGAAAAATACATTAATAACTGTGTGTTGATATCAAAAGGTAGATTAACTTTAATAACTGGTCTTGTGAGGAAACATTACCACATCAAACGTAAATTTACCACATAATGCTAAAAATTATATGTATTACATGTTTGGAACATTTTTTTTAACACTTTCCAACATAGTTGAAAAGTATTTATGAATTCGGTTTATCTCTCTGTCCGTCCGTTCCTGTTTAACGCGAGTAAATATTCTCGTATTTTCATAAAATTGATAAAAGTTAATGAGGTTTACTATGACATGTTCGGTGTTGAAAATAAAGTATGCAGAGTTTATAGTTCATTTACAGGGACACTGAAAATAATTCCGTTACATTACGGTCTATGGGGAAAAATTGTTTCCGGGGTATTTTAATAATGTTATACTAATTCAATTGATATATATCACTAAGGTTCATTACAAGAGTCTTACTATAGAATATTGTGTGTATAGCATTCATCGTTGATTTACAGGGACACACAATTCGGTTACAGTACTGTCTGAGAACAATAATTGCTGGAAATGCGTTTTAAATTGTGGTACAAGTTTTTAAATCAAACTAATTTTTGCCTATCACTAGGTGTGTATAAATTCTATAGATGATATACAGGGCAGCACAAAAATCTCGAGTACATTTCCATTTATTGACGGAAATTGCTGAAGGGAAATTTACAACTGTGCTATACGTTTCCTAACTGAAATAAATTTTACCATACTCTGTATTATAGATATAAATCTATAGATCATATACAGAGCTGCACAAAAGAATTATGATATTTTCCCGACTATTGATAGTAATTCCTGAAATTGGGTTTTCAAATGTGTTATGCTTTTTCCAAATTATTTACTTAGACATCAACTTTCACCTTATTAAACAGCGAAGTTTTGTTACAGTATTCGGAATGTGTTCGAAAGTGTTTCATAATCTAAGCTTAGCGCATGATTTATCGTCCTAATAATTCTGTAAAATCCGTGTCCAAAAGAAAAAAAGAAGAAGAAGAATTACACGTTTTTATTCGCAGATCGTTGACAATACGAGGGTGTATCAATAAATTGTTGCCCTCACATTGAAATACTTGAGTGAAATTTATGTAATCTATATATTATATGTGTCCATGTCTTATAGAACGAATGTGTAATTTTTTGTGTTTAGGTGGAAGCATTTTTGAAATAGTCCTGGCGGAATAAGTGAAGGTGGAAAACTTTTGAAAACTGAATATCGCACAGTAATGTGGTTCCTCCATTTAAAGGGGTTGGAAGTCACAGAGATTTACGATGATATGAAAAGTGTTAATGGGGGAAAATGTCCATCCTTAAGCATTATCAAAACATCATCTGAAATGGGGATGCACGAGCCTGGAGGATGAGGCTAAGGAAGGCAGACCATGTTCGGCTTTTGACCAGGACATGGTTAGGAAAGTGGAAAGGTTGGTGATGGAGGACAGACAAAGGACAATGCTATTATGGCTGAATTATGATCCATCCTATTATGGCTGAATTATGGTCCATGCTATTATGGCTGAATTATGGTCCATGCTATTATGGCTGAATTATGGTCTATGCTATTATGGCTGAAGTGAGTATATCTTATGGTTCCATATCCACCATCCTGAATGATCACCTTCACTTGTCCAAGGTCTCGGCATGGTGGGTTCCAAGGTTGCTGACCCCCTTCCAACAGCGTGTGGATTGTACGTCCGCAATGTTAGCCCTGTGTGATGGCAATGAAAAGGATTTTTTGTTCATTTGGTGACAATGGACGAATGGTGGGTGTACCATCTTGACCCAGAGACCAAAATGATGAGTAAACAACGGAAGCACTCCGACTCATCGCCCTCCAAAAGGCTCGCGTGCAACCATCTTCAAAGAAAGTCATGCTGTCAGATTTTTGGGATTGAAAGGCCATAATACTCACAGATTACCTCAGATATGGGCACAGTATCACATGAGAATATTACAGGAGCTTGCTGGGAATACTTCGTGAACAACTGAAAGTGAAATGACATGGGAATCTTGTTGCTTGGAACGTTTACTTTTGAGGGTATAAACACTAAAAGAGGAAATTCCCTGTTATTGTTCAACCACATGATGTTCAATACGAATATAATTGAAAACAACCAGAAAATTTATTCGTTTTTCTAAAAAATAAAATTACTTTAACTTATACACAAACTTTCTCCGTTGTATTACTGATTAGTAATTGTATGATTCTGGACGTTTTCCCTGTGAGCAGGGATTGCTAAGTAAATGACACTAGTTTCGTATAGTAATATTCGTCTTATTTTAATCACATAATTTCTGCAATTCAATAATCCGAATATTACTTTGCGAATACACTACTATTCAAATTTCAATTGTAGTAATTCCATGACAACTCTGCCTGTGACTCTTAATTTAATTATTCTAAATTCATGGATACACTCCTAACACATTTCCGTTTATGATTCTGTGAATATTTAAGAAAAAGTATATACATTAAAAAAAAGATTAATACTTTTTTCAGAGCTGCTTTGATTTAAAAAACTCAAATATGCTGCCAAAAGTAGGTGTTACCATTTGAAAAAACAAGTAGGTGCGTTTTTAATATGCAGACGATCCCTATTTCAAAAACTGTATTCCTACTCTGAAAGAATACACCGTTCCCAGTCTAATGACACATTTGTTTTGTTTTTATTATGCACATTTTTCGATTAAAAGCGTGTGTATTTTTATTTATTTTTTTATTTTTTTTTACTCTTTTATTTAACTTAACTTGGTTCTTGCATGGAAGGATTGAATTTTGTAATAGATATTTGAAGCGATACCTGATATGCTAGAATTAAAAAACTATATACACAGGTGTGTTTCAGATGACAATACCATGTTTTACTATTTTTAGAACATACTTATAAATTAACAAATTAATTTTAAGGCATTTTTCCATAAGCCGGGTGATAAATCAATTTTTTTTTTATGGTTCAACTATGTACGAGTTACAACACAACAACAATGCTGTTAATTATGAGCCAAAAAAGCTCGCTAAAATATGGCAAGTGACTCTAAAACAACTGCAAAAAAAAGTATTTTGAAAAATAAATATAAAATAAAATAGAAATAGAAAATAAAGTTTGTTTTTAATACGCTTTTATTTTTTTAATTTATTCTTTTTAATTTATTTATTTACACCGACTGTACATTTAAAGGTGTTTTTAAATCAGAAACATTATGTTAGTAATCCAATGCTGATTTTAAAATATTAAGTGTATGTTCTCATGTTTGGATTAAAAAAATCGAGTTTGTTTTTAACATTTTTGTTTTAAAGACCTTTTTCGGGAAGTCGAAAAATACAGATGTTCTGAAGGCTGTAATCTATGCGGCGGGTAAGCGGAATGTGACTTGGTACTGGTGTTTTCAATTTAGTGGGTTTTATTAATTATTATTATTATTATTAAAAATAGCTACCGGAAATTCTGATTAGCAATTTTAGCTTCATTTGATGACAGACATTCGGTGATTAAATAAAATGTAAATTACTGAACCAAAATTCTCGTAGATATTTTCAAAAAAAAAATCATCTAAATTAGCAATTCTGCCTGACACCTAGACTCTCTTTTCTTCATTAAAATAAATGACCATCAACACATGAACTACATGAAAAATGTTTAGATTCAACTATTCAGAGAAAAAACAAATTGGTTAATTTAGAAATTTGCGCCTTAGCATTTGTATTCTGGAAATCGACAATTGAAATTACTCGACGCTTAGCAGTTTGTATTTTTAATGAAGGTTTCAAAATTATTTTGAATGTAAGGAATTTATGAGCATAACATTAGGCATAAAAACCTATTCATACCTTTACAGAACGGAAGGAGGACTGTTCGGAACAGCGCTGCAATTTTATCAAAATAGTTTAGAAGTGGCCATGAGTCAGAAATTTCAAAACAACCACATTACTTTGAAAATGAGAAACGCATCACTCGTGGCTTTGAAACTGCTGCTTGAATGTATATTATATATATATGTTATATATATATATATATATATATATATATATATATATATATATATATATATATATATAAAACTTGTCGATGAGTGACTGTGACGTCATATCGACAGTGGAAACCGCCTTAACAATCTATTTCGTTTTATCACTGTTTTTTGTTTGTTTGTTTGTTTTTTTTACTTCTAAAGCAGGCTCAATTTTAATTTTTACACCGTCAAATAGAAAAAAAGTACTTTCAAAAGTAATTTGTTTGAAAACTGTATCTCAATTTACTGACTTTTTATGATTTAAAAAATATTTTTCAAGCATGAATTATTTTAAGGTATCTCAAAGATGAAAGTGCAATCTGATTACGGAATAATAATACACATAAATTAATGTAAATAATTTAGCACTTATTTGTATCTGTGTACATTCTTCCATAACTAAATAGCCAAACGAAATTGAAACTTTACAAATAAATAATTATATGAAATACGAAATTAACAGACATGTAATCGAACTATGCGCTTAAACACTGAAACAATAAAAATAAAAAAATGGTTGCTATAAATACAGAACCCTTTCACGATTAACCGCTGGCATGCAGCTAATATGAAAGCACCAAATATGCTTTTTAGTGTAGTTGGCGGGCAATTTAAGAAAATATACTAAATGCAAAAATTATATATATATTAGAGTTTGTAATTAAAAATGATTGTCGCATACGTTCTGTACACCGTGAAGTATATCGAGCATGTTTAACCAGGGTATCCCGGGCTGCACTACCTTGTTTAAATAGTAAATATAATAGTTATCATAAAAAAAAGTACAAAATTTTATTCGCCTTCCTTTTTCCAAATTGGTGACCATGATTGTATCAGAACAAATACACTCATTTTAAAAATTTAAAGGTAATATTATTTGTAATTGTATTTGCCATAGATGGTAAAATACGAATGATTTGTAAATTATTATTTTTATTGCTGACAAAAGTTACCAAAAAAAAAAAGGGAAAAGAAAAGAAAAGGTAAAGGTGTATTCTTGTACGGGAAATAGTTGCAATTTGTTTGTTTATAAAAATGATCTTTAATTTTAAATCCACGAAGGTTGTGTAAACATTATTACATTTACAAAGCCTTTTACCCGGCCTGACACTGACTATTGTAATTTTTTATATTTTAAAACAAAATTTGAAAAAATAGCTTTTTAAGAAGTCCATAAATAAGTTGTAAAATATTCAACTGGTTGATTGTAACAAGTGATATAGAATTAATTTTTAGGAAGTACAAATAATATTTTTTAAAAAGTTGATTAATAGTTCGTTAAATGAGAGTGTTTTTAATTCCTTCGGCTACTCTATGAAACATTCATAATAATATCATTGCCATAAAACTTTATAAGTATACAAAACTTGTGGGACATGTCTAACATACTTAGACTACTTTATTAGACATTGAAAGACAATATAAGAGTTTACATTACTATTTAGTTCATGGTTTGTACGTAATTTCAATTGAAAAACATTTAAGAAAGGCATACACATTCCATAAATTTAACAGAGTAGTAAATATACAATGAATGTATTTACAGTACTTTTTAAATAAGGAGCTTGATTACTCTACTTTAAAATGGAATAAAATTTCATAAATGTATTTATAAAATATTGTTTTTGTTTCTATACAAGTCAATGGAAACAATTACTAACTTGTGCTGCACGTTCTTTTAGCTAAGAAAACATTTTCCATACTTTAAAGATCATTATGTTATTTACAGTATCCATCGGCGCAGATGCAAGAACAACAAATATACAAAATCAATACGCTATTTGTATTATATTTTAATATACATAAAATCAACAAGGAAAAGTATATTTAAAGTAAATAATTTTCTTTAAAAAGTCTACAATTCTAAAGAATACCAAGTTAAAGTTAGCAGAAAGTTTTAAAATGATAAAAAGAGAACATTTTTTCAGCGGCAAGAATTTCTTTTACTTTATCAGTCTTATCGTTCTCATGGCAACGCGATAGAGTTCTCATGCTGAAAAAAAAAATAATAAAGATTTTTCAGCTTAGACTAAAAATGATGACAAGTATGTAGTGTAGAACACAAGTATGAATGAAATCTTTTCACAGATCAGATTCGTAAATTCTGTACTCAGATTTTATTTCAGATAGGATGTCAGATATAAATTTATCTTTCAGAGAAGGCAAAAAATGCGTTTTAGGAAAATTTGTAGGCTTAAAAATGGTATTGAAATTTCTGAATTCTAATAATCTATATCAATAATTCTGCGTCGATATAAAATTTTATTAAGATAGTTAACTTTAATTACTAACTTTGAGTGGTAATTTTGTCAAATGTAGTTTAAAACAAGAACGAAAAATCATGCGTCAAGCATAGATTATGTAACACTTTCCAACGCTTCCAAAATAATTTTACAAATCATTACCGTTTAATAAGCTGAACGATAACATCTAAATAAACAATTTGGAAAACGCATAACATATTTAAAAACGTAATTTCAGGAATTTCCAACATATATTTCCAACATATACAATATTCGGAAAAGTATCCGAATACTTTTATTCAGCCCTGTATATGATCTATAGATTTGTATATATACTACATAGGATGCTAAATTTTAGTTTAGTTAGAAAACGCGTAACACAGTATACGAAATATAGAATTTATACACACCCAGTAATAGACAAAAAGTGAGTTCAATTTAAAATCGCATTCAGCAACTTAAAACGCACTTCCAGGAATTATTGTTAACAGACAGTAGAGAATTCTTTTGTGTGTCCCTGTAAATGAACGATGACTGCTATACACACAATATTCTGTAGTAAGCCTCTTGTAATGCACCTTAGTGATATATATAAATTTCAATGCGTTTAAAATAGTGAAACATTATTTAATTAAACCGCAAACGATTTTTCTCCATAGACGTAATGCAACGGAATTTTTTTGACTGTCCCTGTAAAGTAACTATAAGTGCTATGCACACCCTATTCCATATTAAGCTTCTTGTAATGCACCTTAGTGATATATATCAATTACAATGTATTTGAAATTGCGTAACATCATTAAAATAAACCGCAAATGATTTTTCCCCATAGACCGTAATGTAACGGAATTATTTTGAGTGTCCCTGTAAAAAAACTGTAAGTGCTACACACCTCAGTTGAAATAGGGAACATGCTATAGATAACGACAATAACATAAAAATTGCAGAGCAATCTGAGCATATTTACGGGAGTCAGAGCACGGACAGACGGCGGACGGCCATACGGCCATACGGCAGACAAACCGAAGTCATAAACACTTTTCAACTGGGTTGGAAAGTGTTAAAAAGAGAAACTAATACTAACTTTTAAAGCGTTGATCAATGTGTTGTTCAACCGAATATATATATATATATATATATATATATACATTTCTTTTCTTCCGCTACTCTTGAATATGTTAATAGTAATCTCGTTTTTAAATAAAAAATGTGACTAGCTCTGCTATATAGAATACTAGTAAATTTACTACAAAATACTATTATATTTAAACTAATTAAAAATTTGATGAATCCTGAAATATAAAACGCAAGATTTGGCCTTAATTTTAATGTAAAAGCTTTTTAAAAAGTTGTAAAAATGTAACATTTAAGTGCAGCACAAAAAAAAAAAAAAAAATGTTGTGAAATTTTTTGTATATCTAACTTATAACACTTTTTTAAAAGTGAAGACTAATTTTGCACATAAACACTTACATAATAATATTTCCATTTAGAAAAAAACAATTAAAATACTGTAAAATATGTGACAATAGAGCCTGCACTCTCAAAAAAATTGCGTCAAAAAACGTAAAAAGTACAAGTAGCATGTTGCCGACAATATTTTTGTATTATTTAAAGAAATTTCCGACTTTTTAGTGGACAATTTCTGTAAATTTTGAGCTTCAGGAATTTTTGGTGTTTTGAGGGAAAAGAGACATACGTAAAAAATAAGTTTTGAATTTAAAAAGGTAACATGCATCACATTCGCTGAAAAACCCTGTGATTTGGCGAAAATATAGCTTTAAATTTGAGGATTTCATGTATTTTTTTGCCTTAGATTGGTGAATTTTCTATATTTTGAGAGAAAATGGAAAAATTAAGGAATTTTCATGTTTAAAAAAACCCTTTCAATTCACAGAATTACTTGAGAGAGTACCTATAAATGAAAATCTTTATATTTTTGGGAAAAGATGAATATTCAATTCTAAAGCAGAATTATTTTTAATTTTCTTGCAATTCCGTGTCTGAAAGTTTTATTCTGTTTTTACTAAAATATATATTTGGCCACATGTTCTTTAAATTAAGGAAAATATTTTCCATATCGCAATCTTTTACCATTAATTACATTATCTTTGAGTATTGTGAAGATTGAGTACTAGAACAGAAGTGTTTAAAAAGTACATACCATACACTATAGCAACGGAAATACATAGGTTTACTTTAAGCATTAAAACATGTATAATTTGAAATTTATATGAAAATTCCATTACAACAACAGATGTATAGAATATTTGTTGTTATGGTGAAATCGCAATGACAGAATAAGGCGATTTCTCTCTCTTTTTTTGTGTGTGTGTGTGTGTGTATAATAGAGGACAAAAATAATTCCATGTCTGAAACAAATAATAGCTCGTAAAACGGCTACAACGAAAAAACGAATGTCAATTTGAATGCAATTAAATTTAAAAACAAATGTTGTAAAAGTAAATAATGATGAGAAATAAATTTTTAAATCTTTCTTGTCATTCCTTTAGTAAGATGAAAGAGGTTTTATCTTGGAATAACGATTTAACAGATTTTTCAGTTTACAAGGCGTGTATTTTAAATAATGAGACTGGCCGCTGGGCGGCGCGCCAGTCACTACAGCGCAATCTAAATGGACGAGAATTGTGGTGAGAAGAGGACAAAAATAATTCCATGTCTGAAACAAATAATAGCTCGTAAAACGGCTACAACGAAAAAACGAATGTCAATTTGAATGCAATTAAATTTAAAAACAAATGTTGTAAAAGTAAATAATGATGAGAAATAAATTTTTAAATCTTTCTTGTCATTCCTTTAGTAAGATGAAAGAGGTTTTATCTTGGAATAACGATTTAACAGATTTTTCAGTTTACAAGGCGTGTATTTTAAATAATGAGACTGGCCGCTGGGCGGCGCGCCAGTCACTACAGCGCAATCTAAATGGACGAGAATTGTGGTGAGAAGAGGACAAAAATAATTCCATGTCTGAAACAAATAATAGCTCGTAAAACGGCTACAACGAAAAAACGAATGTCAATTTGAATGCAATTAAATTTAAAAACAAATGTTGTAAAAGTAAATAATGATGAGAAATAAATTTTTAAATCTTTCTTGTCATTCCTTTAGTAAGATGAAAGAGGTTTTATCTTGGAATAACGATTTAACAGATTTTTCAGTTTACAAGGCGTGTATTTTAAATAATGAGACTGGCCGCTGGGCGGCGCGCCAGTCACTACAGCGCAATCTAAATGGACGAGAATTGTGGTGAGAAGAGGACAAAAATAATTCCATGTCTGAAACAAATAATAGCTCGTAAAACGGCTACAACGAAAAAACGAATGTCAATTTGAATGCAATTAAATTTAAAAACAAATGTTGTAAAAGTAAATAATGATGAGAAATAAATTTTTAAATCTTTCTTGTCATTCCTTTAGTAAGATGAAAGAGGTTTTATCTTGGAATAACGATTTAACAGATTTTTCAGTTTACAAGGCGTGTATTTTAAATAATGAGACTGGCCGCTGGGCGGCGCGCCAGTCACTACAGCGCAATCTAAATGGACGAGAATTGTGGTGAGAAGAGGACAAAAATAATTCCATGTCTGAAACAAATAATAGCTCGTAAAACGGCTACAACGAAAAAACGAATGTCAATTTGAATACAATTAAATTTAAAAACAAATGTTGTAAAAGTAAATAATGATGAGAAATAAATTTTTAAATCTTTCTTGTCATTCCTTTAGTAAGATGAAAGAGGTTTTATCTTGGAATAACGATTTAACAGATTTTTCAGTTTACAAGGCGTGTATTTTAAATAATGAGACTGGCCGCTGGGCGGCGCGCCAGTCACTACAGCGCAATCTAAATGGACGAGAATTGTGGTGAGAAGAGGACAAAAATAATTCCATGTCTGAAACAAATAACAGCTCGTAAAACGGCTACAACGAAAAAACGAATGTCAATTTGAATGCAATTAAATTTAAAAATAAATGTTACAAAAGAAAAGAATGATGTGAAATAATTTTTTAAATCTTTCTTGTCATTCTTTTAGTAATTTTATCTTGGACTAACGATTTAACAGATTTTTCTGTTTAGAAGGCGTGTGTTTTAAGTAATGAGACTGGCCGCTGGGCGGCGCGCCAGTCGCTACAGCGCAATATAAATGGGCGGGAATTGTTGTGAGGAGAGGACAAAAATAATTCCATGTCTGAAACAAATAATAGCTCGTAAAATGGCTACAACGAAAAAACGAATGTCAATTTGAATGCAATTAAATTTAAAAACAAATGTTGCAAAAGAAAAGAATGATGTGAAATAATTTTTTAAATCTTTCTTGTCATTCTTTTAGTAAGATGAAGGAGGTTTTATCTTGGAATAACGATTTAACAGATTTTTCAGTTTACAAGGCGTGTATTTTAAGTAATGAGACTGGCCGCTGGGCGGCGCGCCGGTCGCTACAGCGCAATCTAAATGGACGGGAATTGTGGAGAGGGATCTAAACTAAGCTAGACATCCGTGTCAGTTGGCTCCGTCCGAGCTGTGACGGGCTGTGTATCGCCAGTGGTGCGGAGTTCTTATGTGAATTTTGGTCATGAAGAAAAACGACGAAAATGGAGTGTTCGCTTGAGCAGCGTTACTCAATCAAATTTTATGTTCGCTTGGGCAAATCACCTACTGAGACGTTTTCACTGATCAAAAAGGACTACAAGGAAGAAGCCCTATGAAATGCACAGGTTTTTCGCTGGCACAGTGAATTTCGGAAGGGACGGGAGAACGTCGAGGAGTTGGACGTCCTTCAGCAGTCACCACCGACGAAAGTGTGACAAAAGTGAAAAATCTCCTCGACACAGGCCATTGTTTAACTTTAAGGTTATCCGAGCGGCCGTGACCAAAACTCTAATAAAGGGCGTGTCGGAAACTGACTTCCAGGGAGCGTACGCAGCGTGGAAATCTCGTTGGCAGCGCTGCATTTACTACTGCATTTACTACGCTGGCAGCGCTGTATTTAGATTACTTTGACGACTTTTAAGTCGCTATCAAAAAAACATTGTTTTCAGACCCTGTCTCATTACTTAAAATACAGACTTTGTAGATTAAGAAAGCCTGAAAAATATGTGGTCATAAATGCGATTAATCCCTTGAAAAGGGCGGTGGGATATTATATATCTCAGTAAATTTTAACAGCCAAATCCCACAATGGCACCAGAATTTTCAAGTAAAACTTTACTTTCATAATGTACATCAATAAAAGCTTTTAATTATTTTCAAATAAATTTGTTTCTAAATCCTGGTGGCATTCAATCACTTCAATATTTTACCAGCAGAAGTACTTTTGCCCTGACAGGTTTAAGAAAGAAATCTTTAAACAGATAAGTATATGGATTAAGATTGTGATAGCAGATGCTATGTCAAATATCATATATATTATTTCTGATTTCAACAAACCTTTTTCTACGCACATACGAAACGCGTAACAAAGAATGAGGCATCATTCGAAACGTTTTTGAACAGCTTTTGACATAATACACTCACATTTCGTTAAAACATGGTTTTTTTTATTAAAAATTGCTCTTAATTAAAAATTAAATCGGCATTGTTTTCATAAATGAAATGAAAAGTTTTCCTCAAATTATTGTTGCCACAAAAATAAAATACCGCATTATAGGGTGCTCAACAATTATTATAAAAAATAAATACTACAAAAAATATAAAGTATGATTTTTCCGCACTTTATTTCATATTTATAATTATAAAGCAAAATTGAAATTGAAATGTTTAGAAGAAAAAGACACCATCGATCGAGCGAAGCGGTGGTATTTCACGTGTAGAATAAAAGGTGTGTTTTGTTATATTATATTAAATTGTATTTTAAATACATTCAATTTATTTTTCTTTGTTTCATGTTTTTCAAGAAGCGGGTGACGTCATTTTCTAATGCAGTTAAAATACGATTATTTTTTTTTCTCTCCGCGTGCCTTTTGCTATCTTCAACCAGTTTTTACTGTAACTTTGATGGAATAAATGAGATGATATTCTGGCTTGAGTAATGTTGTTTGCAATAGTTTTATCCTTAATTTTTCTTTAGAATTTTAAACACCTGTATCTAAAAATTATCAGACTGCAGTGCGAAATTCTCGCGCGGGTCCACTGGTAAAGGTATAATTCACTAATGGTGAAAAAAATGCCTGATATTAACACTTTTTCAAGTCGATGAAAATAAATCCCGTTGCTTTGAAAATGGTTTGGAATATGTTGGGTTCTATTTGAAAACATTAAAATTGACTAATTTTATTGAATATATTGAAAAATATCACACAAGACACATTAAATAGATTTTCACTAAGTTTATATAATAAAGTTTTAGAATTGATTAATACTTCATTATCTGAGCGAAAACAGAAGGTTTATTTATTATAATAACATTACGATAAAAACATAAAAAATATATTAACACTGTGGGACGAGCAGAAAATAATTGAGTTAGTTTGTTTGACGATGTCACACACTGTGTGAACGTAAGTGTTTTGGTCAGTGAGATCTCAAAGTCTCCTTGCTAATTTTAAACCTGTGGAAGTATTTCATTCGTATTTTTAAAATATCTCCTCAGGAATTTAATATTTTTAACATCCTTTTTCCGTGTACTGTTATTAAAGGATGTCTTCTTTTAAAATTATCAAAATATTTCTAAAATATATACTTAATTTAATATTTTATGTGTTAAAATCTTAGCAAAACTGAATAGGATTTTAAAACTTCACATAAAATTAAGTATATATTTTAGAAATATTTTAACAATTAAAACGAAAGGCAGACATCCTTTAAGAAAAGTACACACAAAAAATATGTTAAAAATATCGATTTCCCGAAGAAATATTTTTAAAATACGAATCATTACACGGTGCATTGCACGACTGCGTTACCATAGGTTTAACATTAGAGTGGAGAATTTGAGATCTCACTAACCAACGGCCTTAAGATGAAATTTATGTCTGATGCAAGATTTATGTTTAAAAATAAAGACTTAAATTCCTTATATATTTCACAGAAGTCGAAAATACAATGAAGAAGTTTAAGACTTCCTTTGAAATAGTAATTTGATAACGAAATATGTTTACAGTTTAGCTTAAAAAGGAATCATATTTCATAAAAATATTTATAAAATAACGTTCTTAATTATTAACTGAAAAAAATATCCACATATGCATGAGTGGTATTTTAGCTTAGAAAAACATTATTAATATTAAAGACTGTAATACTTTTATATACAATATCTTTTGTGACGTTTAAGACAGCACGACATATGCAAGAACAATAACGGTACAAAGTGATATACTAAATTAATAATAACTATGCGCAATGTTTATTACAGCTGAATATATAGCATGAAGAAGTAAAAACTATTTAAAATAAATAATTTAAAAAAATTAAAAGGATATCAAATTGAAATAAGGACAAAAAACTTCTTGATAACACCATAGAAACTAGTCGTTGGGGGCCACCGTAATACTTACCCATCATGGATATGCATAATGTAAAATATTAAAATAAAATGTGTAAACTACTTATAAAATGCATTGCAATTCAAATAAAATCGTGGCTTGATGACGTCATAAACTTTAAAGGCTCGATTACTGAATTGCTTGAAAGAGGTTTTTCCTTATAACTCCAAAAATAATAATCCTATTAACTAGCGGTTTATTGCATCTGATTAAGCGTCCAATTTCCAATTAAAATATATCTTTGAAGTGAAATTTGGATGAAATACAGGGTCATGAAAAATCGAAGAGTGTGGAAAATAGGATTCCAGATATCTCGGCAACTAATTATCCGATCGACTTCATGCTTTATTCAAAATTTATGTTTTTTTATTGTCTTTTATACTCATTTCTTAAAATAAACAATTTCGAAAATTTTTATATACCTTTCATCAGAACGAATATTTCGAGAGTCCGAAAAAAATTGTTCCGGTTAATCGAGGTTATTGAACTGAAATAGGCTTCTTCCCATTATTACATACTAAGTACATACCAAATTGCAAGTCTCTATCTCAATTTTTTCGGGAGATAGAGCGTTTACAGACACACACACACACAGACACACAGACACACAGACGGACGGCAAATTTTTTTTTCTAAAAATATGTTTTTCGGAATCTCCAGTGTCTGAAACGTGTAAATCCGTCAAAAAAAATTTTTCGATTTTCAAAACGATTACAAGACTTACCCTATACTACGTATGATGGGTAAGTAATAAGAGCCGTTATTTCAGTAGAGTGTTATTAAGAAGATTTTTGCCCTTTTACTTACCCATCATACGTAGTATAGGGTAAGTCTTGTAATCGTTTTGAAAATCGAAAATTTTTTTTCGACGGATTTACACGTTTCAGACACTGGAGATTCCGAAAAACATATTTTTAGAAAAAAAATTTTGCCGTCCGTCTGTGTGTCTGTGTGTGTGTGTGTCTGTAAACGCTCTATCTCCCGAAAAAATTGAGATAGAGACTTGTAATTTGGTATGTACTTAGTATGTAATAATGGGAAGAAGCCTATTTCATTTCAATAACCTCGATTAACCGGAACAATTTTTTTCGGACTCTCGAAATATTCGTTCTGATGAAAGGTATATAAAAATTTTCGAAATTGTTTATTTTAAGAAATGAATATAAAAGACAATAAAAAAAACATAAATTTTGAATAAAGCATGAAGTCGATCGGATAATGAGTTGCCGAGATATTTGGAATCCTATTTTCCACACTCTTCGATTTTTCATGACCCTGTATTTCATCCAAATTTCACTTCAAAGATATATTTTAATTGGAAATTTGACGCTTAATCAGATGCAATAAATCGCTAGTTAATAGGATTATTATTTTTGGAGTTATAAGGAAAAACCTCTTTCAAGCAATTCAGTAATCGAGCCCTTAAAGTTTATGACGTCATCAAGCCACGATTTTATTTGAATTGCAATGCATTTTATAAGTAGTTTACACATTTTTATTTTAATATTTTACTTTATGCATATCCATGATGGGTAAGTATTACGGTGGCCCCCAACGACTAGTTTTGTATCGTACCAGCTTGTTCAATATTTTGATAGCATCAGGTTGAAAGTTTCAAAATTGTAAAAAAACAATATTTTCTGTTTTAATTAATAATAGCAAGAAGAAAAATGTTAATCTGCAAAAAATAATATTCTTTGAAAAGTTGAATGTTGTAGAAAGTTTTTAAATAGACGAGTTGCTGAAAGATATTTTTTTTTACCCTTTTAGTCTTGTCGTTCCTATGGCAACGCGATAGAGTTCTCATGCTGGTGAAAAATATTAAAGCTATTTCAGCTTGCACAAATATCATGACAAGTATATGACGTAGAATGCGGGTATGAATGAAATCTTTTTACAGATCAGAATCGTAAATTATCTACTAAGATTTTATCGCAGATATGTTTTGTCAAATATATAAATTTATATTTCACAGAAGGTAATAAAAAAATAGATCCCATGAAATTTTATAGACTTTAAAATGCTATTGAGATTATTGAATTCTGTAGACAGATATATGATGATGTCTGATATTATGTCTGATGTTAAAATTGACATATTAAAACAAATACGCGCGATTTTTAACGTATTTTAATCTTTAACCACAAAAACAAAAATATATATGAAATAAATTATTGTCTTAAAGAAAATCTAAAAACTGAAGAATATCAATTTGAACGCAAGGGAAAGTTTTAAATAATAAAAAGAAAATTTTTGCTGTGACGAGAATTTTCTTTTTCTATTTCGTCTTATCGTTCTTATGGCAATGCGTTAGAGTTCCCAAGTTGGGAAAAAGTTTTAAATTTTTTTCAGTTTTGATTAAAAAAATCGTGACAAGTATGTCATATACAATGTGGGTGTGAATGGATTTCTTTTTTTTACAGATGACTATCGTAAATTCAGTGCTAAGCTTTTGATCGAAGATCTGATGTCAAAGATGATTTATATTTACGTGGAAGTGAAAACTATATGGTGGATACCAATTATGTTTGAATGAAAATAAATTTCTAGGTTTAAAACTCTTGTTGAAACAATATTTTAAAAATATTGTTGGAAAAATATTTTTAACGCTTAATCAATTCAGTATTTTATAAAACTTATAAAATTAATTCAATAGAATTTTAGTTGAAAAATAAAATAAAATTTATAACAAAATGTGGAATATATTTTTTTATAAGATCGTGAGGATAACGTTATTCAGAGTCGGTTAAGATGTTGTTTATAATGAAGAAATTTATGATGTTTGGTTCAAAAAGGTAACAATGTCAAATTTTTATTACATAATAAAGATTATTACATAATAATTACATAACTATTTTAATGTATTATATCAAATCTTACTATCTCTATATATATTTCTCTTCCGCTGTGCAAAAATAAGGCTGAATGTTTAGCTTGACGTTTCACAACAACCGTAGTAACATAAAATTAATTTGCTTTATCACATTCCATCAATCAGAAGCGTGATTTTATCACTGAAACTCGCGTCATATTTAAAAGAAAAATTTCAGTGGTTTTCACAAAATGTAAACATATTAAAATGATTGCATTTAATTATGCACTAATCGCTGCAGAGCAGAATACAGATTTTATATTGTGAAAGAATATTAAGTAATCTGTGTAAATAAAATAACAGTAAATAATCTACCATAGTAAGTAATATGCAAAGCGTATTGTTTCCGATGAACAAAATGACGTCATAAGAAAAACAAAAGATGCATTTTCAATCTTGCTATCACACAGTATTTATCCAAGAATTTTTCGAAATAAATTTGAGATATGCTGTCCAATATTATAGGCGCAATGAGTGTTAAATTAATCGTGTTTCCATGGTAATGTTTTCAGTTAATTATTTTACATCTCAAAAATTTCATAACGTTAAAATGATTTATGCCCATTGGTAGCACCAACTAAATGCATTTTTAAATGCGTTTTTAACAAAGTTTTCATTTACCCTTTTTTACATTAAAAAAGTTACATGTAAAAAGTGGGGAGCGAGCGAAGCGAGATGGGACCGCGTAGTGGTCGTGGCAGAGCCTCCTAGTTACATAATAATGGTAATAATAATATACATAATATGAATTTAATTTGGAGCCTGAAATAAATTGCATAGGTGGGTTAGTTAACTAAGAATTAAAAATCAACGAGTTATGAGGATTCGAGTCAATCCGTGTATGTTTTGTGATTAACTTTAATTAAAAATTCTAAAAAACTTTAAATTTAAGAAACTTTATTTAAGCGAAAAAATCAACAAAATAGGTATCATACGAGAAGATTCAACTATCAGCTGTCGAACTTATGTTTTAAAAGGTAAAATATTTTACTGGTTTATTGCTTAAGAAGAAGGAGATGAATGGAGAGACCTGCGTTCCTAAAAGTAAAAACTTTCCAATTTAAAACTCACTCCTAGCCATTTACTGTGGCATCTTTTTCGGCATATTCTTTTTCCCGACCTGCGGAAGCTCTACTTTATTATACTTTAAGCATTATATATTAGTCTCTTGAAATAATAAAAGTCTAGTGCTCCATACCAACACTTCTCGAACTAACTTCTTTATAGTTCTGAACATTCAATTTTATTCTAAAAGTTTATATATTTCGCCAGGAGTATCTCTTAAAGTCTCCTAAAGCAAGAGAATGAAAAGAAAAAGCTTGCATTCAATCGAAATTAATATTAGTTAAATCGGTTACGTCAGTCATACATCACAGCATTTTCACTGCAGTGAATATCCTACGCGTTAAAAAAAGACAAATGTTTCTTAATCTAGCTTAAAGCTTTCTTAAGGTTTACCAAAACATAATATAACCTCTTCGGAGTTACGCACGACTCAGAGAAACGTTTCTTTATCTTTAGAAGACTCTGAAAGCAACAGATTTACGAAACTTAAAAACGCATTTTTGAAACAAATGTTTCTTTTGCTGCACGTTAATTTCGGAAACGTTTTCGAGTAGTTTTTACAGTATATTAATGTTTTCTCTACTCGAAATATTGTTTTTTCGGATGCTATCTCGTAAGCATTTTCAGTTGCGTAGAAGAATTTATAGATGCGCGAGTAAGAAAATAATGAAAATTTCAATGTTAATATAATGCTAATTATTTCAATGTAAATGCTGTTAATTTTTCATATTTATTGAACATAAAAATGTTTACTTGATAATTTGTAGCCTTCGAAATACCAATAGTTTGGTTCAGAAAACTTAATGTACTGTAAAACCGCTCGGAGACGTTTTCGAAATTTACGGTCAGCAAAAGAAACATTTGTTTCAAAAGTGCTTCTTTAAATCTAGGAAATCTATTGTTTTAAGGATAAAAAAAGCTTTTTGCAATATTTGGTAACTCGGGTGAGGTAAACCTCTGAAAAAATAAGAGTTAGATTAAGAAATATTTGTCATTTTTACACTGTTTCTTTTACAAGTATATCTAGCTTTCTTTGTTTAATGTTTTGGCTTGCTATACTTCTCATTCCATAATTCTGCAAGACCCTAGATTATACGACTATAGTTACCATAACAATTAAGGGGTCCCAGGAGTCTTACTTTTCCTCCGAAGGTGCAAGTTTTCATCATGTCACATTTTATTTTATATCTGATTTTATATAACACACAATAAAATGACATTTTTACCACTAATAGGACAATATCTGCTTGATTTTTCAATGTTGTACAATTCATATTTAATTATTTAAAAAAAGTTTAAATTTAAAAAAAAAGTAAAAAAACTTTTTTGCCTGGTATCCACTGCGCGCAAGGTTGTAGAAAAAAATATTGCTTAAAAATAACAAACAAAACTGATAATGATGTAAAATGTATGTATCTTGAACTTATACTTCAATTTTAGGCAATTAAAAATTTAATTTATTTTAAAATTGGCATTTTTTCAACAAAAAAATGAATTTTTTAAGAAATTTACAGAAATTTAAATTTAAGAAAAATTAAATTTTTAATTTCTTGAAATTGAAGTATAAGTTCAAAATATATCAATTTTACATCATTATCAGTTTTGTTTATTATTTTTGAAGCAATATTTTTTCTACAACCTTGCGCGCAGTAGATACCAGGCGAAATTTTTTTTTACATTTTTTAAAACTTTAAACTTTTTAAAATAATTAAATATGACTTTTACAACATTTAAATAATTATGTTAAATCAAGCTAATATTGACCTATTAGTGGTAAAAATGTCATTTTATTGTGTGTTATATGAAATCAGAAATAAAATAAAATGTGACATGGTGCAAACTTGCATCTTAGGAGGAAAGGTAAGACTCCTGAGACCCCTTAATTTATTGTTATTTTTGCCAAGCTAGAGCCGAACGTGCTTAAGTGGTAGGTAGAAGTCTGTCTACCGAATTAAATTTGCTTTAATTGATTCCTGATTGATACATAATTAGAAAAATTAAAACTTAGAAATTTCTCTAAAAATAGAAAATAAAAGAAATTTATCTCTATGTACCTGTTAGTATATATTTAGAATGGAACTAAACCAAGAATTGAATATATCTTTATATTCATCTTCCAGTGTGAAAAGTGAAAAGAATCTTTAGACTATGTCATTTAATTTGTCTTTCATGAGCAGAAAAAAATAGGCTTTCGTTTTTAATGCATATAAATTAAAATTATAGTTTTTAAATACGAGAAAAATATTATTGGTCCTGTAAAAAATGTAAATAATCAAAAACAACGGATTAATCTCCATCCACTCAGTCCAATGTTTAGCATACGGGCCACAAATCTAAAGACGCAAAACCGAAGTTAAGAGGTTCAATCATGTGTAGCCCAATTAGCACAGGTTTTTAGTATTTTCCTCATATGAAATCAAGAGTGAGGTTATTTTAACCTCTGTAGATACTGCATAAACGCACGTCTAATATGGCAGTATATCCAGAAATGTGCCAATATCACATAACATACTCTCTATTTTACGTCAGATAGGGTTAAAAAAAGAGATAATCTGTCTGTTGCAATAATCATTTTATCAGTAACGTTTGAGACTCTCACAGGTAATATTTGAATCTTTTTTCTTAACCCAAAATGACTGGGTGTAACCCTGGCACTCTTATTGAATAGTAAGGGTGGGGCTAGGAAAAAGTGGAACAATTCATTAAAAATGCAATATTATTATGTTATTTCTTTATCGCCATCTATCGTCTCATGGTTATGAAGAAGAATTTTGTTAAAAATTAACAAGTTAACAAATTAACGTGTACATAATTTTTTTTGTAAGTAAAAATTAACAAATATTAAATTGTATTAAAAAGAAATAGTAAATGACATTTAACAGATTTTTTTTATATATATATACACTCATATACATAACAAGTTGGAAATTATACGTTAAACGTGACATATGAGGTGCGTGCGTTTTAAAAGCTAGTTTCACAATGTAAAAAAAAAAAAAAAAAAAATCATCCTAATTGTTTCAGTGAAATCAATTATATCGTCTGCTATGAGCGAAATGAGGATGCCTTTTATGTTTCTTATTACGTATGCCACGTTTACAAATGCGAATTTTTTTTCTACACAAAACAGAGCTGAAAAATTCACCATGGAGATCTTGCATTGCGAATGATTACCTCCATTGTTTAATATTGTTATGACTCATAAGTCATAAAGAACGAATATCCTGTGTTTATTTACTCTAATAGATTGAGATATTCGTCTGTTAACCTAATTTCCATGGAAGTTATCTCATAATCTATGCATTTTTTAATGTAACTCATCTCTCAAACAAACAATTTTTTTCAACGATCTTTCTAAAAATGTAACTTTTATGCAACTTTATTCGAAAAAATAATTTTGAATAAAAATGGCCGCCTGGCATATGAAAAAAGAAGTGGTTTGCCCGTATTTGTTTTCCTCAGTTACATGACTTTCATTATATAGATTACGTACGATAGGATTTAATAGAATAAAGGAAACTTTTATTAATATCTTTTTAAGTTTTGATTCGATTTTCATAAAATTTAAAATGACTCGACAAAATTCTGCAACTATAATATATATTAAATTTCACACCATTCGGTTGGGTAGTTTTTGCGCTGTTATATGCGGACAGACGGACGGACGGACCAGACGACGACTATAGGTGCTAACGTATTTACATAATTACGAACGCACCTAAAAAGAGAAGGGAAAAGGGATGCATCTACTATACACGTAAAATTAAAAATGGAAATTTTGTTCCGGCCACTTATAACTTGAGTTCTTTTGAATGGATTTTGGTGGAGAATGCATTTTTAGTTGAATATCCGAATTATTTTTTGAAGCTCTGTATGTAATGTATAGATTTCTATGTATGCTAAAATTTAGTTCATTTAGGAAACGCGTAACACAGTAGAAAATTTCCTTTCAGCAATTTCCGTAAATAAACGGAAGTGAATTCTTTCGTGCAACCCTGTTTATAGCTTTATACACAGCAAGTAATATGCAAAAAATTAATTAAATTTAAAATCTCATATTAGAACTGAAAGCACACCTCTAGCAATTATCGCTCATAGACAGTACTGTAACCGAATTCTTTTATGTATCCCTATTTTATGCGTCCTCTTTTATGTGTAAATGAAAAATATATGCTATGCACACCATATTCTGCAGTAAGCATGTTGTAGTGCTCCTATATCATTTTCAATGATCTATATTAATTTCAATATATGTGAAATAGTTCAACATTAGTAAAATGCATTGCAAATGATTTATCCCCATAGACCAAAATAATGTAACAAAATTCTTTTGAGTGTCCCTCAGCATACTATGTCGTCAATACCTTTTTGAATTTTTACCTTATTCGACTGTCCTTTTTTTATAAGTTTACCTATATAACTAGCTACCACATTATGAAAAAAAAATTTGTATCGTTCGCGCATGCGCTGATAACATTTATTTCATAAAAATGCTCATATCACACCAAATATTCAATACATTTATAATTTAATTGTAGCATAATGTTTCTACTGCATTTTGTCAAATTTTCGGAAAGTAGCGTTAAACTTGGTGGAAAACTCTGCACGCTATAAACAAAAAACATTTTAATTTTTTACAGAAACGTTCTTGACGAGTATTCTTACACAAATGCACACAAACATTGTACAGGGACTACACAGTCATTTGGTACAGTGACAGGCCCTTTTGAGCATTTTCTGTTACCAGGGTGTTTGAAAATATTACTTTTTATTCTTTTTTTTTTTGTTGTCCCCCTAATTGCCCTCCTGACTAAATCTTCACTGAAAAATATAAGGCTAAACATGTTGTTTAAATTTCAAAAGTTCAAAGACGATCGTCAAGCATTTCTGTAGGTATTCTATAAACCGTCTAACATCGAAAGTGTCCGGTCATTATCTTTAATTTAGTATATATATATATATATATATATATATATATTGCATATATATTTTTTAAATATATCGATAATGGTGCTAATTGATATTAGCAATCTTTTAAATATTATACGCTTTGATCTCTGCTGCAATTGCGCATTATCATTGTGTGTTTTATATTTGTTTTCTACTTGTAGTTATCTGATACCTCGTTATAGGAATTTCCAATAATTGATTCATTATGTACATCACATGAAACATTTCCTTTTCTATTGCATTTGTATGATATTGTCCTATTAATCACTAGTATTAATTACATATTCTGTTCTTGCACTTATAATATATGTAATGTTATTTCATATTATGTTACATTTTTAAAAATATTTAAAATTATTGTGTCTTAACGTTAAACATGTTTTGGTAAATTGTTTTGATCTGATCGCAATATTCTGAGAAGTCCATTGGGTTAACAATATGGGAGTCTTTGCTTGGATTTTGTATTTTAATGGATATGTTATAATGACGGTTCATTTGACTTTTTTTCTACTAAAAAGTCCTTTGGTTTTCTGTTTTGGAGGTTATGCAATGCGAGTTTTCATATTTATGGTTATGATTTTATTGAGTTTTTTTAGCACTACTTATTTAATTTGTACATTTTGTATATACTTTCATTTATTCAAGATTTTTAATTCTAATTAATCAAGTTTTCTAAGTTTCATACATTAATTTAATTCATTTATATTTTCTTTTTCTTCAAATTGTATTTTTATTGTGTCATATTTTTTAATGGTAGTTCTAAGTAAAATTCTCGTTCCTGGCAAGATACACTTTGCATCTATGCAGTGTAGTGCCCGGTACAGGGGCAATAAATGGGTTGTTCCTGGATCGACATCAAGTGACCATTTTTACTCTCCTCCTCCTCCATTATTTTTTAGATTATGTAATGATGCTCGCTGCAAGACTTGTCCATTTGCTTCTCAGAAACATATTGTATCGGATCCTAATTTATCAACTTTTTGTAAAGCATTTAATGTAATTTATAGCATAAACTGTAACCTATGTGGTTTGAAATATATAGGTGAAACATCAGGTCCATTACATAAACGTATTAATCAACATCGTTCCGACACTAACAAGAACAAAGCAAAAAATTTACAGTCCACAGCAGAAATACAACATTTTCATAAACATAAATTTAAAAATACTACAATTGAAATTATACAAATAATAAAAGCTAAATCAGAACGCTTATTTATGGAGTCTTCATATATGAAATATTATAACACTATTTATCCTTATGGACTTAATAGTGAATTATTTAACAGACCAGTTAAAGTTTTTTCAACAAATAATACTACAGATTATTCTCCTATTTATCTTACTCTAAATCATAATTTAAATCATAAAACAACACGTAACAAGCGAGGAAAATGTACTGCTAAAGTTGTTATTTCCAATAAATTTATTCTTAAACAAATCAACACTCTTCATCAAAACTATATTAAGAACTACAACTGGTTTTTAATACGAAAATATATTTTTGCTATTAAAAAGAAACTGATAGTACAATATTTAAATGTATTTCTTAGTAAATCTTACTCAAATCATTTCTCTGATATTTTCTATGATCTAATTATGACAAGAGCTAATCTTTTTAACATTAATTTAAATAAAAAACAAAAAATTCATAACACTAATACTCAAAAAATTATAACTTTTTCAAATCAAATCTTTAATAAAATTAATATTAATTCTATAATTAATGATAAAAACTGTTATTTTCCTATAAAAAATCTTCAACTTTCAAAGACATTTAAATATCCTACTACAATTGGAAGAAAGATTTTTAACTATAATGCATTTTCAAAAAATACATCTGATGCTAGTACTTTTCAGTGTAATTGCAATGACCCCACTCTAAAAAAATTCATTAATAATGATCATGGACATATAATCACTGGTAATCTTAATATTGTGAATGATTATAAACTGCAAAAACTCATGGGTTATGGTACTAAATATAGACTTCCTTCTAAATTTAATGTAAATTCTATTATAAAACAGTTTATATATGATATAGACATTTTTATTTATAAAATTTCAATTTCATATAGTAAACCTATTGAATATTTTAATCAATGGAAAATACTGGTTATTGAAAAATTAAGTTCGTCTTTAAAACAAAATTTATCCAATATGGTTAAAATTAACACAAAACATTTGTTCCAGCAAATTACTAAATTACAAAAAAACTATGTAATAACATATATTGACAAATCTCCTAATAATTATGCAATCATATGTAAAGCTTATTATCACCAACTACTTACATCCTGTATTTCTACTAACAATTCTTTTAAAAAAACTAATGAAACTGTAATTGTAAATAATCGTAAAATTCACAGTTATTATAAATTATTAAATATTAATTCTACTAACTTTAATTATCCTTATTTAGTTCTTATACCCAAATTTCATAAAAATCCAATTAAATTTAGGACTGTAACTATAGGATGCAATACATATAATAATATAGCCAATAAATATCTATTAAAAATTCTCAATCAAATTTATACACTGACAACATCTACTGATAACACACATTGTATAAAAAATAGCTATCAACTCGTCAATATTTTGAAAAATCTTAAATGTGTTAACAATATAATGACATATGATTTCAAAGATCTATTTAATAATATAGATTTATTAGATCTACATAATATTATAAATGCATTATTTTATAAGTATCAACATTCACTTAATTTACCAATTCATATAGATACAGCTTATTTTAAAACTTTAACAAATTTCATTATATATAATAATTATATAATGCATGATAACACGTTATATTTACAGAAAGTCGATATACCACAAGGGGGATGTACATCTAGTATACTTTCAGACTTATACTTGTATCATTATGAACGTACATTTATTAATTGTAATATACATTTATATCGTTATATTGATGACATTATTTTAATTGCTACTGATCATACTAATATTTCTATATTTCCAGTTGATTATCCTACTAATTTAGAATTAACGGAAAACCTCCTTTCTAACAATACTATTAACTTTTTAGATCTTAATATTACACTAAAAGAAAACAAAACAATAATAGATCTATTTGATAAACGTAAAGAATTTAAATTTAAAGTTAATTCATTTACTAATTTTAAATCATGTCTTCATAATTCTGTATATCGTAATATACTCCTTAATCATATTTATAGAATAAAAAGTTTATGTTCCTCTCAACTTATTAACAAAAATATTAAAAAACTTATCTTTGACGCATTACAACATGGTTTTCCAAAAAAATTCATTTATTCCTTAATATATAGTTAGTTCCTATTTGATCTTTACAACCAAATTAACACATGCGTTTAAAAAATGTATAAAAAAATCATATAAACTTATAAATATTTGCAAAAAAAAAAAAAAAAAAAAAAAAAAAAAAATTATAATAGGACGGTTGGGTGGGTAGACGTTGGATTGAGGAGGTGTGTGGCGGCGTTGTATGGAAAAATACGCATGGTTAATTTATATATTTAAAAAAAAAAAAAAAAAAAAAAATGGGGTCATTTTGATTTACACAATTGTTTGATCATACACATACATTTTATAATGGACTGCGATGTGTTATTCTTATGTATATTAATTTAGTTAGATTTACTTATTCATTATTTAATTATTTTAAATGAATTTATATTCATTATTATTAAGAATGTATTTGATCTAATGATTTGGATTAATACCTTTGGTGGACAATATCATATCTACTTCTAAGATAATGTTTACTTTTATACAGTGTTGATATAATATGTTTTAATTTTATTTAGTGTTTTTATTTAATTTAACTTTGTTTAAAGCCACATTTTTGTGACTAATTCATTTCAATATTTACTCAATATTAATTTTAAATTCTTTGATTCTTAATTCAAATCTTTAGTATTTTAATTTAATTTATTTTAAATGATGTTGCATTTTTAGTACAGTTATTTAATCGTTGTTGACATTTAATGGTACATTTTTAATGTTGCATTAATTATTAATTTTTCCATATTACTACTTATTTATAACATAGTATTATTAATTTATACATCCATTACTTAGATATTATTCAACTTTCTATTTATTAATTAATTTCATTTATTTATTATTTAACTAATGGCTATCATTAAGATAGTAATTTGGTTTAATTATTAAAAACTAATTTCCATCCATACTTTATATTTACTTTTACCACTAGAGGGCAGCACTATTTTAAGTTGTTTTTTATTATTAATTTTTACATCTTAATACTTATTTATAACATAGTATTATACATTAATACATCCTTTAATATAATTCGATTTTCTATTTATTAATTAATCTCATTTATTTATTATTTAACTAATTGGTATCAATTAAGTTAGTAATTTGGTTGATTTATGAAACATTTATTTCCATCCTATTCCTTCGATTCAGATTATATCCATTTTTTTTTCTACTAATAGATGGCAGCACTAATGTTCCTGTTTATTTTATAATCCATTATATTTTAACATTATATCTGGCATCATTGCTAAGCAATTTATATTTCTAAGCAATTTATATTTCTAAAATTGGCAACATGATATGATTTTTTATGCAATTCATTCCCCAGTCATGTTGGAGTTTTCATGATGGTTCATGAACTGCAAGGTATCTTATTTATATCTTTATTCATCTTTATGGATTTTTTTTATAAGTATGGTTTCTTTCCTTTTTTATATTGTATTTTATTTTTTATTTTATCACTGATTTGAATCATTGTATTTGAGATGTTGTCCCAATATCATATTTTTTAGCAATGTTTGGCTAATATGAAGATGAAACATCTTATTTTATTTGTGGTATTTAGGCAATTGGGACTTGATAATTCTGTCTAAATTCCACAAATTTCATTTCATTTAATTCATTTAATTCCATTGATTCAATTTTTATTTAATTTCTTATTCTTTCAATGTTTTTTGATTCCATATTAAGTGTGTTGGGGAATCTTTCATTGTCAACTAATTATTTCATACTTAATTATTTCATGGTTTAAGTTGGTATTATGATAATGTTTCATTTATGGTTATATATATATATATATATATATATATATATATATATATATATATACTAAAACACAATTATACACACTAGATGGCAAAAAAAAAATAACAATATATCAACTGGACACTAAAATATAAGCAATTAAAACTATAATACGAATATAACCAAACACAAAATACTAACGAAAAATCAATACCAGGAAAATTAAACCTGAAGGCAGGAGGGCATGGCTAACAACATGCACTGCAGGGTTATAAACGGTTTCTACGCTAGCAATATATATATATATATACTAGGGGGCCTACCCCCTGCGAGCTACGCTCGCCAACCCCCGCTAAGACTTCGAAGCCTCTAAAAACATGACAGCGTGCTTTGTTTTAAAAATAATGGTAAATCTGTAATTGGGTTGCCATGCTTTTAACGTTTTAATGGGGCATTTTTTGATTACCATGGCCTCATACACAGCTGTTGCGACAACTGACGACTGTTTTCGGGATTGATAAGTAAAATCAATTACAACTTGAAAAACAGCTTGTATAAAATGGTTAGGTTTAAATTGTGGCTACCTCTCGGACTTTTATAACAATGATCTGTATTCTATTCTTCCTTTGCGTTGAAGGATGAGAAAAAAACCATCTGCTTGTGAATAACATTAAAAACCACGGTATTGACATTTCTGTTATAGACATTTTCAGTAACAGGTTTTAATTTTCTCTCTATTTTAGTGCACCATCATGCATATTTTCATGTTATTTTAAATATGTCAATTATTTATTTTAATTAATATGTATATACGAATTTTCTAATAATTATTTATTTCACAAAATTAATTAAATATTTTGTGCATGCATGCCTGCATTTATTCGGCATCAATTGATGACATATTTAAACAAATTTGCTATCCGCGATAATTTTACACCTTGTTATGTCACTTGAATATTGTCCATAAGAAAATCGGGTACTTTTCCAGTATAGGATCCTTTGCTTTTAGGTTTGGCGTAATTCGAGCTACAAAAAGGGATAGATTCGTTAATATACATAGATTTGTTGCCAAAAGATATGAAAACAAACCCAATGAGCTTTTGGTGTTTTTCTATTATAGGGGTCTTAACGCTTTTTTAAAAAGCTTGGCGCAATTCGGGCATCAGAAAGTGAGATTTGGTGCCAAATGACATAAACAGCCATGGAAACAAATTCGACGATTTTTTTGTTTATATGCGTATTTTAATTATACGTATATTATTATTGTTTTTTCTATACAAATTACTTCTGAATATATATAAAATAGGATAAATGGCATTTTACGCTAAACAAATTGTATAAATATTTTTTTGCTCCTTTCTTTTGCGTTTACATAAATGACGTCATTTGGACGAATTTATTCAAAATATTTTCAGTTTATAAATTAAATTAAATGCTGACACACGATTGAATCCTGACGATAGAAATGTAATTTTTTTTCAAAACATAATTTAATCACAATCTTGTCTTCATTATCGATTGAAATAAAAGATAAATTCAATTTCAATTTGAAAATGACGAATAAAAAGAAATCAATAATCCCTATAGGGATCCTTTTCAATTTTTTTCCCTTTTTTGTCACAAAAAACTGAGTAATTAGTTGCCATCATTACAGAAATGTCATTAAAATTAGAAAAAAAAATTAATATCTCGAAAACTAATTACAATTTCAAAATTCTGTTACCAGTTTTGACATCCGCGGATTTTTATGGACAATTGGTATTAATTTCACTATCAAGCGTTTAATATTTTATTAAAAATAGCCCTGAAACATAATCAGACGTTTAATCAGTCGTTTCATAAAATCGTTTCAAAAATTCGTTTCATAAATTCGTTTCACAAATTCGTTTCATTAGGATTTTATATATATAGGGTAGATATATGGTATAAAAAATTCCCATTCCTGCTGAGTATTTGTGTGAAAACCGCATCGTGCTACTGTCTGTATGTTTAAAATTAATGAATCTTTATATCTTCAGTGAATTTGGGATCACCTGTATATTTTCATAATTATAGTGGATAAATGGTCCCATCTAAGAATGAAATGTAACATCTGGATTGTGCCTAATGCGACACTTTTTGTAGCCGTTCAGTGAAAAATCTAGTGCAATAAAACTCCAAAAGTAACTTGTAAAAATATCACTAGCTGCTCAACTACAGGACACATATGATGAGTAAAACTATTTTAGATAAAAAAAAATTATTTGTTAATAATATTAAAACCGGCACTTCAGCTGAAATACTTTAGAAATATTGTAGAAGATGTAGCAATTTTTTTACGTGGAGAATCCGAGTTGAACACTGGATGAGACTAAGTGTGACAATATACATTTTTTTCTCATCTTCACAATATATCATTAATCATTTAACAGTTTTTGTTTTAAACGCTGCTCAGCAGTTCATTTTTTTTCTTTAACAGCAATTTATTTATTGGCCAGTATGTTTCACTGTTTTCAGTGTTTCTAACAGACAGGTGTGTTTAGCCGAATCGATATTGGATTTCAAAATATATTTCTACCACTTTCTAAGTCATATGTTTTACTGTGGTAAAAAGACGCAGATCGTGTGTTAATTTGCTTATTGTATCACACATTGTGAATACTATATTTATTTTTAAATTTGAGATTAAATAAGAGGAGAATAAGTGACAGTCTCGTATAAGAAGGTAATTTTTATATTGATAAAAATAAAGTATGTATTTTTGCTTTGCTTGCGATGAAAAGCTATTTCATCTTCAGGTTTCAAAATTTGTCATACAGAAGATGATTTAAATAAAAAAAAACACTATACGTAAATATTAAAATAAATGCATGCTCTTTTCTAAGATCCATCTTTGCAAAGAGCGCTTTCTGATTCAGTCATTTTTCGTAAAACTGTCATCTTTAAGGGAAAAGGCCATTTTTTCCACCTTGTATATAAAAAGTAACAGAAATAAAAAAGTTCAATACTTCTAACACTTTGAATTACTGATTTGAACAGAAAACTGTTAATCAAAAAGATGCTTATTTTTGGACACAATACCTCAGAGAAAAGTAGATGTAAGCGGTAAATGTGTCCACTTTAATACGAAAGTATTTGGCTGCGATTCTATTCTTTAAAAAGTGGATGTATGCTGTATCCTTTGATCGGAATAAAATCGCTGAAATGTTATGGCATTTTAAAAATAGAAACATTTTCCCTTAAATTAGAAAATGAGCAGGCTTTTGATAGTTACCTTTGCAACATGCTTCAGTGTTAAAATTATCAAAGACTTTTCTCAAAGGCACCTTTCATATACTAATGATATAGATTTTTATCGTGCAACTTTGCCTCAAGCTCGTTAGCATTAATTCCTTTGGCAGCGAAGGCCTTTACAGAATGTTGATCGTTACAGTTTTGAAAGATAATGATTTTTAGCAAGCATTTTTGAACTATGTTACATGACACATTATTTCAGCAGACGGGTTGAAAGGAATTTTTTTTACTTTTTGAGCAAATACAAAAAATTAAATGAAACAAAATTAAATTGGCCAAATTTGTGGTTATTCTTTAAATTTTCCTTGAATACATCTAGTTGATTGATGTACGGTTTGTACGCATTTTGCGATTTTAATTTGACATAAAGATTACAGTTCTTTAGTTGTTAAGAATTTTGGTAGTAATCAAGGTCTGGTTTTCTACTAAGCACCATAGGCTGGGCTTAGCGACTCCATACTTTGAAGATCACCGAAATATTAATTCCATCTTTTTTTTTTTTTTTTTTTTTTTTTTTTTTTTTTTTTTTTTTTTTTTATCGTGTATGAAGTTAGAAATAAGTGTAATATTTAAATATAACAAAATGGATTAAAAATTGTTGTTACTTTTTAGAACGATTGTTTAGAAATGTACCATATTTTTATATTCATTCATGTAATAACTGAAATAATTTTACGATTATATATATATATATATATATATATAATTATGATTGCACTTGTTAATTTATTAACTATGTGGTATTCTGTCGACACATTATTATTAATTATCTCTTTGGAGATTTAATTAGATTGTTACAAGAACTTGATATAATGAAAATATTATATGCATATATATATATATGCATATAATATTTTCATTACAATCTGCATTTGATACTATTTTTATAACCCAGATTTGGCTCTTAAATATTTATTGATTAGCCTTTGTTAGGAAAGCATGATGAATATATCTGATTTGAGCATTTTAATATGTATTTATTTATATTATATATTTACATTTCTTATAACTGTTTTCAACAACAATGAAGTTTTTATTTCTTTGTAAATTCAAAACGTATATATTGTAACATCGTCTTTCAAATTCATTTAATAGATTATCAATTGAATTCTGTACCATTATTATTTTTGTTGTTAGACATATATTAACGTAGACATAATATTACAGGGATAATACTACATTTAGATAATATAGTTGGTGGATTTACTAAGGTGTTTTCTATGCACATATATGTTTATACATTTTATTATAACAATTAATGTAAATTATTATTACATGCCATCTTTAAATAAGAGATTCGGTCATTTTTGTTTCATTCATTTTCGTTTCATTGTCATTCTTATACGAACTTGTAAGCTGTTTTTTAATTCCAAAGGTATTATATACAACTCCAAGTCAAAACATTAGAATAATAGAAAAAAAAAGGAATTGTGAAAAAAGGTTTTTTATGTATAGCTTATACAAAAGGTAATACAGGATAAAAATTAATATTGTAAGAATCTACATAATTTGTAGAATCTTTTAGCATAAAAAATAAAGGGAATAATACTAAAATTAAAATAATTATTCACACTTGGAAAATATCAAAATATTAGAATAACCATTTACCTGGTTCAAAATATTAGAATTACGCACTGTAAATAATACGTGTTTTTTTAAAAAAGGAAAAATAGTTATTCTTTTATATTTTGTAGCATGACCTTTACATTTTATAACAGCACGAACTCACTTTGCCAAGCTGATTCAAGCTGGAACAAGTGGTTCATAATGTTTTCTGCCCAGACATGACCATGTCGACTTTATGTTGGAAAGAAGCTCAATTTTGTTTTTTTGCCGTAATATCGCGCAGTCGTTTCTTCATTATTCCCCACAAATTCTCTATTGGATTTAAATTCGGCGATTTAGCCGGCCAGGTAAGTACGTTAATTTGGTGTTGGTTAAACCAGTTCTTGAGAGGATTTATCTTTGGTACACGAGGATGAAATCCAAGTTTATGGAGACGTCTTAGTGTTGTAGATTTACTCACATCAACACCGTGTTCTTTCCCCTGTCGATGCAAATATCTTACACTTCTAAAACGTTTTTTTAGCAGTATAAAGCAGTGTGTTCTTCAGCTTTCTATCATCTCTCTGAGTAGGTTTTGGCTTTCGGACGCTATTCAAATGCTTGTTTTCAAAATGTCCGTCATTAAAATACTACTTTATTGCTCTACAAATACTTGACTGAGAACATTTTAAGTAACTGGCGATATATTGCTGATTACGACCTTCTTTATGCAAATCTTCCGATGATGGTATCATGAAATGTTCAAGGATTTCTTGTTATATCTCAGAATTAATCCTTTCGTTAACAATACATTGTCTTCTAGGACCATCTGCAGTCATGCAAGCCTATACCATTACGCTGATTACATTCTTTGTAAACTCCGTTATATCGGACGAACAACACATGTTTCACACAAAATGAAAACAATGATGATGCAAAGCGTTTTCATACCTTAAGAAGAAGTCCAGCAGAAGCTAATTTTATGCTTAATTTATGCTTAATTTATGCTTAATGCCTTCTGAACAAATCAGGAAAATTCTCAAGTATTCTAATTTTTTGAGCCACCTATTTTAGTATTCTAATATTTTGAATAATGAAAATAATTTTACAAAAATACAATATTAACTCAAAGTTTAATCTTTTAAAGTTTTAATTTTTTTTAATAACATGCAAATTTATTAAAACATCAACCGCTGTTCTTTTCCAATTGTGCTACACTGAAATAAAGCTAAATGCAATTCCAAATACAAATGAAATGAATTTTTCTAATTTTTTGACTTGGAGACTTGGTATATACAGGCTATCTACTGTTTTGGTTGTCCAATAGCTAGTTACTAAACTTTTAGCTTTCGAGGTATATTCACACCTCCAAAAAATGATTCAAATGTTGTTCTTCGCCGTATGAAAAGCCTTTTAGGTCAAATGAGCTACTTTTTTAAAAAGTACGGAATTTTAAATTTTTATACGATCCTTGGTATTATACGTTATATTTAGAAAAAACTTTCTCTATGAATTAACAAGTTAAATAAACAAAGAAAAAAACCTATTTCTCTCCGACAAAAAAATAGAGTTATGATGCTTTGAATTTTATACATTTTCACTGTTTTCGGGCACTAAATACGCGTTTTTCATTTAAACAGCATGATCGGCAAGAAAGCATAAAAAATCATAAAATTCAAAATATCATAACTCAATATCGTAGAAAAATGAAATTTTTGCTGTTTTATTTGTTAGAGCACGGGAAAAGTTTTCTATAAATAGAGAAAGATAGTTTTACTAAAATTGGAAAAAGTGTTCCTACTTATAGGACATACTCAAATTGCAGACAATGTGATTGAGACTGCATATTTATTTTCATATTCGAATTTTTTTTTTTTTTTCTTAATTCAGATCAATTCTTACTAAATAAAAAGAAAAAAACTTGGTATATCGCAACGTTATGATAATTCACCTGAAATACATTGTTTATTTAAATAAAAGTACCATAAAGTGAATAATAAAACTGTTTTTATTTAAAGCTTCTACAGAAAGAAAAGTGAACATAATCGACTCATTTTGTTGTAAATAATTATAAAGAAAAGATATTGGAACCTATCGATTAAAAATAACATCAACTTAAGTAACTTAACTCTACTACTAAATCCTTATACAATCATAAAACGGTCTTAAGGGATCATGGAGTAATTGGAAAAAGTAGTTGAACGTATTTAATTATAAATATACATTTAAAGTGATATGAATAAATTTAATTTAAAGGCATTTCCTTTTGTTTCAAATTGAGTTACAATTTTTAATCGTATTCTATTCTATTTTTTACTTTTTAATTACAATATTAATTAGGTTTTATTATTTTACTTAAAGTTCTACTATTTCAAATGCTAAAAGCATTTTTTTTATCCTTTATAATTTATTTAAATAACGTAATATTTACAAATTATTAAATACTTTAATTATAGATGGCAGCACTACAAAAATGAATTTAAAATTATTTAATCTCCGTGTAATGCTTTATATATTCAATTACCCTGTTGCATAAGCAATAATGATTCGGTTTTATAATGTCTCAAAATGTAATTAAATGTAATTATTTCATGTTTTAATAAATATCTGTTTGAGTAATTCTTTTATTTAATATAAGTGATTTTTATTTTTTTTTACTTAAAATTCTACTATTTTAAATGCTACAAGCATTTTTATTTATTTATATTTTATAATTTATTTAAATAACGAAATATTTATAAATGATTAACTATTTTAATTATAGATGGCAGCACTACAAAAATATTGTTTAGTTTATTTAATCTCAATGTTTAGGTATTCAATTACTCTGTTGCATAATCAATAATGAATGGATTTTATAATTTCTCAAAAGGAATTAAATGTAATTGTTTTATGTTTTAATTAATATCTGTTTGATTAATTCTTTTGCTTATTATAAGCCTTTTTTACGAATTTAAATATTTTTATTTTAGTCACATAAACACATTGTAATGTTATATGATTAACTTTTGCATAAAGATGGCAGCACTGATGCTAAACATATATATATATTGTTTATTATTCATGATATTGCGTCATTAAATATAATCTCTCAATTTTGTGCTGCAAATATTTGTATTTTACAATTTATTATTATTATTATTATTATTATTATCTATACTTTTTAAATAAAATAAAATAATTTTTACTGATCTATTAGATTTATTTTTCAACTTGTTAAAATGATTGATATTTATTTCTTTGTAACTGTTAATTTCGTAACTGTTAACTGCCATGTGCTTTCGTCAACTAGGATAACGTGGCTGTTAGCTCGTTGAAATCTGCCATTGAATTGGTACACTTTGTTTCTATATTTGTTTTTTTGTTTATAATTTTTTCATTAAATCCGTTTTGTATATTTCACAATGTTCCCTAATAATTGATTTTGCACCTATTATGTTTAGTTACTGACTATCTGTTCACCTTTAATCAATTTTGTTTACATGAGGCATCGTGGTTCATCGGAAATTTGAGTAAAGTAAATTCAGCTCAGGCCCATTTACTCAAACAGATATCAATTACGATTTACTTATATTTGTGGAATATTGCCCTTGATAACGTATTTCATAAAATAAGTTTGCACTTGCTTCTTGTAATATTTTCACATTCTGCACATTGTTTTTTTTCTCTATATATCTTTATTTACTTTTTCCACTTATTTCTTCAATTTGAGAATCTTACATTTTTGGATATATGTCTTTTTATTGTATTATAATTATCGATTCATATATTGTCGATTTTTTATGTGATTTAATAGTTATTATACACAAAAAATTTATTATGCATATATATATATATATATATATATATAGTTGTTTTTTTCTATATACAGAAAATTTACCTTGAATATTAATATCATGTGTCATATTTCACAAAACTTTTCAAAATGATCAAGTTAAAGCATTTTGATTTATCGAGAAAATCGTATTAAAGAAAATGAAGGTGCGATAGACGATTCTTACAGGAAAACATTAATTTGCTACATAAGTTAAAACAGCTCGCATATTTATATTTCGGAAATGTTTTATAAGATGTAAATTAGTGTTCGGGAATAAAATTTTATTCGAATTCGATGCCAAGCAAAAAAGTTAAACAGTGCATTAGGAAACAATAAAGTTTATGTATTAGAGATTTTTTCTTGCTAATAGTTTTTATTCTTCATCTATTTAGTATTTTTATTTCTCAAATCAACAAGAAAAGAATCTATACTATATTTATTATCTTTAAATTCATACACAAATTTATGAATTAACGATGACTAGATAAAGAAAAATATCGTTTTACTTAGTGTAAGAATGTGCATGTTTGTAATTTTGATTTGAGGCTCTGAATTCCCACTTTCGGTATTTAACGTCTGTACGCTCATGAACGTACTGTTTAAGATAAGCTCATGTTACTTGTTTTACTCTAAAATAAATATTAAGTTCGTCAGGTAGCGTGTTTACTTCTCAGAGGGCTTATATATTAATGATGCGTAAAGGATTTTTTTTAGCGTAAAAAGAGAATACAAAATATCCCTCCGTTCATTGTTTTAAAATAAATTTTATGACGACAATTAATATAAACGGTAATTTCTAACTCAAAAACGAAATCTCCCTAAATGAAAAACGTGTGTAAGGTATGTAGAGAATTTTGCAAGTTGCATGTGAGTGGTACTTTACTTTTAAGTTGCTTTAACAAACATTTAGTTTTCCTTTCCAAAAATTTCATAACTTTCGAAATATGATAGGAATCAGCCGTTAGAGAGGATTTTATTTATTCAATTGCAAGCTTTTAAACAAATGTGATTTCGGTTGTTTTCTGTACATAAAGTTCTGGAGATTCATAAAAAAAAAATCTAAATCGATTCCAAATTCTAAAGCTTTGAAAAGTAAAACGCATCTATGATAGTTTTTTTCTTTTTAAAGTGGATTTTTACTAACAACCCTGTGAGCTGAATGTGACAAAAATAGGAAAGCACCGTGACCCAAATGCAACTCCTGATATTAACAATACCGTTATATATAATAGAAAATGAGACAATGTGACGTCACTGTGATGTCGATTTGTCCAATTTTGACGAGGTGCAAATGTCTCAAAAATGAATCATGGTGAATTCACAGTGAAGTGATGAAGTAAAGACTACTTGAGAGTCATATTTTGATGAATAAAAGATATATTATATTTTAGTCACTGTTATAACTGTGACATTTGTAACATTTGGGACGTCACCTTGCATGATTAGGGTTTGGAATAAAGAACAAAGTTTGCTCTAACACTGAATAGCAATTGCAGTTAGCTTTAGGTGAAATTGACATATGATTTTGAAGTGCGTCATCAAAACCGTATGTGTAGGATTCTGTAGGATAAAATATTAGTTAAGATAAAGTATTTAAACTCTATTTTACTTCATATAAATTAATTTACTGACATATATGTTTCACGTTTAATGAAAACAGAAACAGAAAAAAAAAAAACAGAAATTTGATTAAAAATTTTTTTAAATGTTTCATTAAAATATTGTAGCGAGATATATAAAATTAGTTTCTTATGAGTAAAAAAATAGCAAATTAACCTATTCAAAATATCAATTATGAGATTTAAATATTCTCGAACTCAAGTTTTTTGTCGCTTAAAAATGTCATTTTGTTGACACAGAGCAGAAAATTCCGGCATTCAACATTAATGCACTAATTAAAAATTTCGTGAATCTAAACCTTTTTAATGACGTTTATTTCAACTTATAAAAACAGAGGATTTAAAAAAAAAAAATGAGAATTTGATATCAAAGTACATTTTAAATCTTTGTTCATCCCACGACTACTCAAGGAAAAAATGGAGATATCCGAGCCCTTAAGTAAAACACGTAATTTCTAATTATATTCTATTTTTGAGAGATAAAAAAATATATCTTACATATGAACGAAATAAAGAAGAAAATACCGAAAGTTAAATATTTTGACAAGATGGGAAAAAATCTTTCCAGATCCTTTTCATGTTTCTAAAATACTTTTTCTTCTTCTTAAATGCTGGTTAGATGCATGTTAATTATGTAAAAGAATCTTTGATGCTTATAAAATCAGACTTGAAAGTTTTTAAGCTCTCAGTAAAATTTTACAGTTAAAATTTTTTAAGAAACTTTTTACAGCATTTGTAAATAATTATATTAGAATTTTCTTTTAAATGAAAGTAAGATATTATTAGTAGTAGTATTAATTAATTTTTAAACTAAACAAATATCCAAATGAAAATAATTATCTCGAAATTACATTTCCATTGAGTTATATTTAGAAATGTACAAACGTATTGACTGGTTAGATGCTAAAAATTAAAATAATAATCTTTATGTGGAATGTTTCTTAAAAAGATTAATCTACTGCATTTCTTTACAAAAACATTTTTCATGTATGGAAGAAAAAAAATAGAAAATGAAGCATTGTACAAAATCAACAAAAAGGAAATTTTGCACATATGACGCAGTTAAAAATATTATACAACTTAATATTCTGAAATTAAATTAAATTATCTATAACAATATTATACAGTAATGAATAATATGGTTTCAGAGCGGATAACAAAACTAAAAATTGAGCTCTTTTTTCTACATTATTTAAGTTACTTGAAATTTTCCTTTCTTGGCAGATATATTTTACGCTTCAAATGAAAGAATAAAGGAAAACACTGAAAGAAACTTTGACAAAAAGGGAGGAGAAAACAAACAAGACAAATATAAAAATATTTCTTTCAATAATCGTAGCGAGAATTAAAATATCAGCACTTCTTATGAGTAAAAAATTCAGGGAATAACCAAATCATCGCGAAACATTAAATATGAGATTTAAATTTTCCTGAAGTCAACAATTTTTTAATGCTTAAAAATGTTATTTTATTGACACAGAGTAAAAAATCCCACCATTCAATATTAATTCACAGATTAAAAATTTTTTGAAACTTTTACACTTTAATGACGTTTATTTCAACTTATAAAAACCGATGAAACCTTTTTTAATGAGAATTTGATACGAAAGGAAATTATCAATATGAGATTTAAATTTTATCCATTGCACGTAGTATTTTATTGACACAGAAAAAAAAATCTGGTATTCAGCATTAGTGTACAAACTAAAAAATCAGTGAGATGTTTCTTCTTTAAATGACATTGATTTCAAACTATAAAATCAGATTAAAACATTTTTTAATGAGAATTTCATGCGAAAGGAAATTTTAAATCTTTATTCATCTCACGACCACTCAAGCAAATAATAAAAAACGAAAATGCAGATATTCGAGCCCTTAAGTAAAACACACAATTTTTAATTATGCTTTACTTTCAAAAGATATTTTTTAGTCCTCAAGGACTAAAAAATATTTTTCGTATTTATTAAAAGAAGGAGAAAAAATGAAAGTTAAATATTTTGACAAGAGGAGAAAAAATATTTTCAGTTCCTTTTCTTGTTTATAAAATCGATTTTCTTCTTTTTCAATGCTGGTGAGATGCAAGTTAATTATGTACGAAAATCTTTGAAATTTATAAAATTTGACTTTGAGAGTTTCCAAGATCTCTGTAAAAGTTTAAATCTCATTATTCTTTAAGAAACTTTTTACAACAGATTTTTAAGGAATTACATTAACTATTTTTTTTGAAGACAACAAACTTATTAATTATGTATTTGTATTAGTAATTAAATTATTAATTTCTTATTCATTAATTAAATAATTATAATTTAAATAATTAATAAAAATAATAATTATCATTATTATGCTAAATAATAATGTAATATTAATGCAATAATAATAATATAATAAAGTAGTAATTATGCAGTAATAATATAAAATAATAATTATTATTATGCAATAATAATATAAAATAATAATAATAATTAATTTAAACAGATATTAATAATAATAATAATAATTATTAATTTAAATAGGTATTAATAATTATGAAAGAATTAAAGAATCATAATTTAAATAACTATGGTCTATTTAAAGCTCTATTTCAGACTCCTTGGCACACAGACGACGAAATGTGTGTATTGAATAAAACAGAATTTTTGATTTTTAAATTATTCAATGCCTTCTTTCGAGTTAGAAGTTTTATCAAACAGTGATAATGTGTAAATATTGATTCTCTGTAAATACTTTATTTGTTTGTTTGTGTATTGCGACAGCGTGAAATTAAGATGTTTTTCGTATAAAGATACAATCTTCAGTTAAAGTAATACTTACGCAAGAGATCGACATTTATAAAAGTGTTATTAACCCATCAATGAGGTAAGAGAATTTTTAATAAAAAAATTATATGTAAATATAATTTTTTTTATTAATTTGCCCAAATGCGTCGCGCATTTATTTGTTGATATATCGTTTTGATAAGTACTTATTTGTATTGAAAATATTAAAATGAAAAATTTAGATGCACTCAAGTCGAATCTAAAAATTTTAAAAACAAGTGCAACGAAACTCTTGAATAGCATTAATGATGTATTTAAAAATTCTGGGAGTAGAAGAGACATTCTTTGTTTAGAAGATTCACTAGTAAAAATTAATGATAAAAATAATCAGTTTCTTGAATTATGGATATCTATTGAGGGGGAAATTAAAGAGTTTGAAAGCAGATTTTGAATCTAATCAAGAATACAAAAAAAAAAAAAAAAAAAAAAAAAGAGGTCATGTGCGTAAAAACTAAATTAAATCGTAAAGTGAAAGAGTTACAGAAAGGAGAAAGTAATATTATTTCAGATTTGGCTGCTGCTATTAGTAGTATGAACACAAATCTGTTTTTGATGGCTACACATAAAATTTTTGTTAACGTGCCTAAGCTGAACATTGAGAAATTCGATGATAATTCAGAGAACTGTCCAGAATTGTACAACCAGTTTAAATCTGCTATTCATTACAATGATGAGATGAGTAAAATAGAAAACATTACATACTTTAAAATTCTCCTAAAATCATCGCACAAACTGCCAGTCAAGGATTGTCAATTTCGGAGGAAAATAATGCTATGGCTGTAAAGATTTATAGAATCGCTACGTTTAAAAATGAAAAGTTGATTAAATCTCATATTAATAAGTTGTTAACCCATTAACTGTCGAAACTATATGGGCGGAGTCTTCAATGTTTTTACTGAAATTGTTTGCCACCAAAAATTCTGAAAGATAATATTAGGTATCTTTAATAGCAAAGTTTTTGTCATTAAATAAAATATATTTTAACATATTAAAATAGTGGTAGCTTGGCAGGTTTTTTTTCATACACTTTTATTTTGAATGTAGCGAAAACCCACCATTAGCAGGGATTGGGTTAAATTGCCACCTGTCCCTAACGCTTCTAATTTAAATGAATTAAGAATGTGTATGAGGCTTGTTAAATACATATACGCAGTTTAAAATTATTGGGAATTGAGTTGGAGAGTTATGGAAATTTATCATTTCCTATAATAACAAAGTAGCAGGTAATTTAATGTGGAAGTATACTTAGTGTTTTACTTGGGTTTTGATTGCATAACATTACAATTACTGCGGACAGAAGCATTTCTCCAAATCAGTCTTTTTACATGTTATACTGTAGACAGAGGTGCAATTGGATTATTATGGATTGAAACACGTCTTAATCAAGGACCAGAATTATAGTTCCTCAAAGAACAATGCTCAGGACTGGAAGCCATTTGTTCAAAATGGGATTTGAGAAATACAATAACATACAGATCCAAACTTTTGATCGCACTATCCTGGTTCAGACAATCCAGCCGACATGTTACCCAAAAGTGAAAAAATAGAAATATTTTGGAAAAACAAAGCATGATTTAAGGGTTACAAGTAGCTGCAAAAAGAAGAAATACTTTGGCCTCAAAGGACGAAAGAAATTAATATCAAAGCTGCTGAAGTAGAGAAATTCTCCAAGCTAGTGTATGATTCAGGAACAAGATAAAATATTTGAAATTGAAAAAGTACAAGAGTAAATTGACTAGAGTGTTTCTCATTTCATCTTGAATATTCAGATTTGGGAATAATACGAAGATGTGTAAGTAAAGAATAAGATTTGTAAGTAAGCTTTCAGGATCTTTGACTGCCGAAGAATTGATGAAAGCCAAGAAATATTGGATAAAAAGGACGCAAAAAGAAAAAAAAATACATTCCAGAAGAAAGAAAGGTGCTGCAAGAAGACATTAGCCCCAAAAATTAAAAAAAAACTAAATTTAAACCCGTTTTTAGATGAATATGGAATCATTCGATTAAGTGGAAGACTCCAGTATTTAAATTTAGGTAACTCATGCTGAAATAACTGTAACACTCGTTCAATTAAGACAGAGCTTGTGGATAATAAATGCTAGGAAACAAGTTAAACAAATAATAAAACGATGTGTCATATGTCAACAATTTAGTACTAAACCATATTACCGAGATATTTCACCCCATCCTCGATATAGAAATAAAGCAGCATTACCATTAGAAGGGTATGGTGTAGATTTAGGCCCCCTATAACTCCAAAATAGTATGAAGCTTTATATTATTAAATTTCCTGCGCAGTAGTAAAGCATCTCGAAATTGTTATGAATATTACAAAAAACTGAGCTTTTAATGGCTTTTCCAAGATTTACTTCATGTTGTGGAATTTCCAAGAATATTTTCAGCGACTACGTTATGACCTTTAAAAGAGCTAAAAAGGGTTTCCAACGTCAATGGAGTTTGATAAAGAATACGGAAGTATGAAATTAATTCATTGTCAAAAGAATTGAATGGAAATTTTTTAAAGAGAGATCAGTATGATTGTAGGGATTCTATGAGCAACTAGTACGTTCGACGAAGATATGCCTCAAAAAAACTTTTGGAAGATCTACATTAGAGTAGAAGAATTTGAGACTGCCTTGCAGATGTAGACAAAATGCGTGAATTGAACTGAAAAGAAATATTGTTTAATAAGTTGTCCCATGCATTCTTTTGAGTTAGAAGGTTGATCGCACAGTGATAATATAAAAATATTGATTCCCAGTAAATAGTTTTTGTGCCAGTGTTCGTTTTTATGTGAAATAATAATATTTTTTGTCTGAAGATGCAGTCTTCAATTAAAAAAATACTGACAAAGGAGATTGACATTTATAACGGCATTAATAATACACGAATGGGAGAGAATTTTTATAAGTTTATTATAAATACGAGATTGTTCTTACCACTTAGAATTATTATATATAATTTTTAATCAAACTAACGTATAATTAAATAATTATAATTTAAATAAATAATTAAATATTTGTAATTACTAATTAATTAATTAATTATTAGTATTGACATCAATCATTAAATTTTGCAATAAACGAATATCCAAATTATATAAATAACTTCGTAATTATACTTGTATTGAGTTACATCATAAAATCTTCAAAGGTATTTTCCAGTTTACTACTCTTAATATTAAAGAAATAATCCTTGTGTAGAATATCTTGATTTACTTCATTCTTTTTCAAAAGAACTTTCAATACATGAATAAAATTATTAAAAAATCAAGCGTTGTGAAATTTGAACGGAAATGCAAATTTCCGCATAAAGAATAATGCCTGATACAGTAGATAATAATATACGAGGCGAGCTCGTAAAGTGACCTCCGTTTGGATAGAAGTAAAAAACCTGCATTGAAAAAATACTTTATGATAAACATCTTAAAACTATACCATTTCACTATTTTTCAACATATTCGCCATTTAAATTTAAGCATTTGGCATTGCGTTTCACTGTTTTACAAAGTCCTTTTTCAAAAAATTTGACCACCTGGGTACGTAGCCAGCTTTTCACGGCATTTTGAAGTTCATCATCCTAATCGAAGTGCTGAGACGCAAGCACCTCTTTATGTTAGTGAAGTGGCGCCATTGGGCGCCAAGTGCGGGCTCTATGAGGGTTGATCAAAAGTGTTCCATTTAAAAGAACAAGGCTCACAGTGTCACAACTGAATCGGAGATCGCGCCGATGGCGATGTAGCAATGGTGGCACTCTGCCCACTACTACCAGCGCCACGCTACAACAGCGATTTTTTCTGAACTCGTCTCGTACTATTTAATAATTTGAAATATAATATTTTGAGTCTAAATAGACCCCTACTAATACTAAGCAATAACGCATTATACACTCTAAAAAATAAATAAATAAATAAATAACAAATCTGTTAATTGAACCAATTTTCCCGTTGATTTTATTTTGATAAAAGCCGAAAGTTTTAAGTTTTAATTTGCTCATTTCCCCCAAAATACAGAAATTTCCTCAATCAAACATAAAAAGTACCTGAAATTCTACGATCTAAAACTACATTTTCTCCAAGTCACAGGGGAGAGGGGGCGTCGGGCAACTGTGCTGCGAAGTACTTTTTCATATTAGTAACGGAATTTTTACGCGTGTTCCTTTTCCCTCAAACACGAAAAATTCGCGAACCTAAGCTCAAAATTGCCTAAATTTCTGCACTCAAAGGACGACAAATTCTTCAAATAACAGAAAAACCTTTTCCAAACACAGGGTATTCCGGCAACTTGCTGCCTGTACATTTGCATTTTCTGAGACAGTACTGTTTTAGAGATAGATAATAAAACTCTGGCAAAAATGTATTATGTTTGAAATTAAAATAGAAAAAGAACGTTGAATAGAAATTTGATTTTTTTTTTTTTTTTAACGAGAGAAGTAGGAACTATAAAAATGTTTCCTTCAATTATCGTAGCGATATTTATAAAATATGCATTTCTTGTAAGAAAAAAAATCAGTAAAATAATCTATTCATCGCAAAATATTAAATATGAGATTTAAATTTTTACGAACTTAGCAATTTTTTACTGCTAAAAATTTTTTATTTTATTGACATAGAATAAAAAATTCCGCCATTCAATATTAATGTAAAGGTTAAAAATTTTGTGACACTTTTCCCCTTTAGAAGCGTTGTTTTCAAGTTATAAAAACAGATGAAAGAGTTTTAATGAGAATTTGATATGAAAGAAAATTTAAAATCTTTATAAATCTCACGACCACTCAAGCAAATGCTAAAAATGGAGATATCCCACTCCTTAAGTAAAACACACAATTTCTAATTATTATACTTTATTTTTAAAGGCTAAAAAATATTTTCGTATTTATTAAAAGAAGAAGAAAAATGAAAAATGAAAGTTAAATATTTTGGCAAGAGGAGAAAAGTAATTCCAGCTCCTTTTCTTGTTTATAAAATAATTTTTCTTATTTTTCAATGCTGGTAAGAAGCATGTTAATTATGTAAGAAAATCAGAAAATCTTGAAGTTTATAAAATTAGGTTGTGAGAGTTTTTAAGCTCTTAGTAAAACTTTAAAGCTCATTATATTTGAAGAAGCTCTTTTAAGATACAACATGTTTTTAAAAAAAGATATATTAGAAATGTCTTTCTTGAAAACTAAGATATTTTTACTAGTATTAAAATTAAATTTTGGACAAATATACTTATGAAAACAATAAATTCGTAAATACACTTGTATTGAATTATATTAGGAAATGTTCAAATGCATTTACAATTTTAATACTCTTAAAATAAAATAAATAAAGTCTGTATGTAACATGTCTTAAAAAGTTTAATCTACTTCATGTCTCTTTAAAAAAAATATTTTGAATACACGAATAATAATAATAATAAAAAAAAAACATTGTAAATATTGGACGGAAATGAAAAATTCCTCATAAATGATTACATTTTAATAATATGAAATTTAACCTTTGAATTAAATTACCCACCACCAATAGTATGCAATAATGACAAGAGGATACGGTTTCAATGCCGGATTATAAAATTCATTTAAACCCTTCCATATTTATTTTATTTTATTTTATTTACTTTTAAGTTCATCTTCTTGACATATAATATATAGATGAAAATAGAAAAGGAAATACTGAATAGAAATTTAAGGGAAAGAAATATATTATAAATATATATATCTATATATATTAATTACAGTAGCATAGATTTATAAAACCAGCGTTTCTTATGACTAAGAAATTCGGTGAAATAACCTATCCAACACAAAATGTTAAATACGATATGTTATTTTTTTTTGTTCTTACCAAATTTTTTTATTGCTTAAAAATGTCATTTTATTGACACAGAGTAAAAAAAATTCCGGCATTAATTCAGATTAATGCACAGATAAGAAATTGGACGAAACTTTTCCAATTTAGTGACACTGATATCGACTTATGAAAAAAGATGAAAGCTTTTGAGACAAGAATTTGATACGAAAGCAAATTTTAAATATTTATTTATCTCAGGACCACACAAGTAAATGAAAAAAAAAAGTGAAGATAGTGCAGCCCCTGAAGTAAAACACACAATTTCTAATTATGCTTTACTTTTAAAGGGAAAAAATTATCTTTAGTATTTATTAAAGAAAAAGAAGGTTAAATATTTTGACAAGGGAAAAAATAATCTTTCTAGATCTTTTTTTGTTTGGAAAATTGCTGTCTTTTTTTTCTTTCAAATTTGATGAGTTGCGTGTTAATTATGTAAGAAAATCTCAAATTAGATTTCAAAATTAGTTTTCAAAATTAGACTTAGACCTCTCGGTATAATTTTAAAGCATTATTTTTATAGAAAGCTTTTTACGATGCAGTTGTTTAAAAAAAAATATTTTAGAAATATATTTTAAAGGAAACGAAGATTCTTCTTGAACATTTCAGGCCCTTCAGGCCTTTCACACACTTCAGACCTTTCGAGGCTTTCAAAGCATTTATGCCCTTCATGTCAAAAGGTTCTTCTAGGATACCCTGAAAGGTAGTAAATCCCTAACATGGTACATCGCACCGAAAAATTAAAAAGCTAAATTCGATAAGTTTAAGACATCGACCAGCAGAACTAGCGAGGCGAAGGCGATTGGACGATCGCGGTGGCTTCCAGCTTATTTATTGCTCGATTGTTATTAAAAACTAGCCGCCACTGGCGACCAGTTTGGTCGCCCTTAAATGTATGTTAAGCATTGTAACAAATTATTTTTATTCATAATTTATTTTTTTCCTTAATTCCTCGCATAACTGGAAAAATCTAATAGACAAATCAAGAACTTTTGCGATCGCGGTAGCATTTCGCATATTTTTTGTTGTTATGTATTTCATCTTTCTTGACAAAAACCGCTTAACCCACTTAAGAATTTATGCTTCATGTCCGTTTGCTTATCACTTGCAATATGTTCGCTAATGCGGAGATTCTTAAACATATTTGGCGCAAAACAAAAATCGCGCCAACCCCGGTGCGTCCGTGACAGCTGTTTCAATTAAAAATACATGACGTTCACATTTTTCGTTTAAAATAGAAAATAGAAAAATAATAATTATCATAAATCAAAACATTTGATTTCAAATAAAAGTATCGTTTCTAATTTGCACGCGCAAAAAATAAAAGCTGACAATTCTTTTCGAAATTTGATCCATTAAATATTATTACATGAGTTCAACTTACGTCAAAAAAGATCCGGAAGTTGAGTTGTATGGAACAGAATTAAGGTAAACTTTGACTGTCTCACTGGTGCGGATTATTTTTTTTACGCCAGGCAGCGATCCAAAAATTCATGGTTTAATATTTTAAACATTCACAACGAATGAATCTTTTTTCTTTGTTTACTTTCATAGATAGAGAATTTTAACTGCGAACCTAATTTAAACTGAAGTTATTGCAGAATGTATACATAATTGAACGTAAGTCATCTCTCAAATATTAATTTATTTTGAACGATCTTTCTAAAAATGTAATTTTTATGCAGTTTTACTTGCAAAAATAATTTTGAAAAAAAATGGCCGCCTGGCATATGAAAAAGTGAAACGGACATCCCGGAACTGTTGATGACAGTTACATGACTTACGGTTTTATTATATAGATGATAAATTTTGAGATGAAAAATTATCGAAATTAAAATAATGCAATAAAACCTGCATTGAGATATATTCTGAAATGTTTAAATGTATTTATCAGTTTAGCACCCTTAAAAGTACACAAAAATATTTATGTACAGTTTTTTTTTTTTAAAGTTTAACTGAGTCATTAATTTCCAAACATTTTTGAATATATGAACAAAAATTAATAAAGAAAGGAAGGAAGAAAGAAAATGGAACATTGTAAAAACTGGGGCGAATATGAAAAATTCCGCATAGAGCATAATGCAGCAGTTACCAATATGATACAAATCAATAATCTGAAATGCAATCTTTGAGTTAAAATAGCCACTAACAACATTATCTTAATTTAATATTTTGACTAAATTTGCGTAAACTTTTAACAATACTACGGAAAAACTAGATTTAAAATTAATACGCTTGATTCTTTACAGTCTATTTTAATAGGGATAAGGTTAAAATTTCCTGAAGGAGAAATATTTAATCGCCCTCAATAAGTAAAATAGATAAACAATATTCCTATAATGGACCACTTAAACAAAATGCATGCCTGAAAATTATAGTTTAGCGTGCTTATCATGCATACAGAATTTAATGGGATCCACGCGAATACATTATTAAAATGCATGGAATTGAAGAAAGAGTAATATCAATAAATTGTTATTTATAAAGAGATCACTTACCGAGATAAAACATTCAGCATAACTTTCAATATTTTATGCTAATAACGATTATAATTACAGTGCAAAGAAAGGGCAGGAAATTTGTATTATTTGCAGATTTAAATATTTTACTAACAAATCGCAGTCCTGTTAAAATAAAGCATTATATAATTGTATTTTAAATAATAACGTAAAAAGAGAAAGAAGGAAATACACTTGAGCCGTTTCGTTTAAATATAAGTTAATCATTTTGGATGTTACAGTGATTTGATATGAAATATCATTTTTTATTTTTGTTTACCTCAATCACATATTCAAATGACTGAGGTAGACTACGATAAAAAAAAACCTTCCGAAGATGAACATAATAGTTATTAAATTATTATACTTGTTCAATATTATGCAAAATTTAGGTTTACTGCAATTGTTAAGCATATCTTTTTTGTTGGCAAAATTTGGCTATTTTTTACATTTGCGCTACATTTTTACTGATTTTTACATTTTATTTATTACCAGTTTGATTTCCATATATGTTTATGTTAGAGGTATTCAGATTTATAAAACATTAAAATAATTAAAGTAAAAAAAGTTTTAAAAAATACGAAAACAACAACAACAACAACAACAACAACAAGCTTTTATAAGTATTCAATGTTTATCTTCATTCTTCAGCTTTTATAAGCATTCAATGTTTATCTATAAATCACGCCTAATTTCACAACGACAATTATGGAAAATTCGTCGCTTTTATTTATATTTGATAGAAAGCGCGTACTAATAAATTTAAAGTTTATTTGATACTTACGTTTGAATCACATGTCATTGGCGAACATTGAAGAACTTTACCATACAGAAATATTTTTGTTTCTGGCGGAAAATGTTTAACATCATTGTAGGTTATTATTATTATTATTATTATTATTATTATTATTATTATTATTATTATTATTTCATTATTCCAGGTTAATTTTCCATAAATAATGTTGCTTGCCAAGTATTGAAATAAAAAGATGAGTGATACTATCAACTGATTATACTGTTTAATCAAAGAAGTTAAGTTATCGTTAAAAATATTAAGTCACATTCGCTAATATACCTTTATTGACTACAAAGCATATTACAGCAATTTTGCCATACCTAAAATTCTTTTCCAATAACCGAGCACAAATCTGGCCAATAACAGCTTTAATTTTTGCGTGTGTAAATTAGAAACAAAGCTTTCATTTTGTAATAAAATATTTTTGGTTTGTGTGATATTATTTCTTATTAATTTTTTTTAAATGAAATGAGTGAACGATATATATTTGAAATATATTTAATGTACTAATTTATATGAAAGGAATCTATTTGAAATGAAATGAGTGAAAGAGTTCTATTTTAAATGAAACGATTTCAATACGATTGAAAGAATATTTGGCGATTTATCAGCTGCACCCGGATAACAGTTAAATACCTTAAAGTAAATCATTAATTTATCATTAAAATATTAAAATGTTGTATTGACATCTAAAAACGTCTTTGTACAGGTTTTTTATATTTCTAGTCTATCAGGAAATCGTTGAAAAATCGATTAAAAAAATTCCCCTTTACATACATGAATCAAGTTAAGTTAAAATAAATAAATGCATGTAATAAAATTTGTACCTCAGTTTGCTCATTCTTGAAATAAAGTTTTACTCCACAAGATAAATAAAGTTTTTTTATTTTTGGAAAAAAAATTACCCTTATTAGTTCACTTAAACAGTCGATGAATAAGATTTTTTTACTAATGGAGTCACGTTTAATTTATAATGAAATCTTTTGCAAATATACAATTTAAAACTTGAAAATTACTAAGGTAATAGCCAAGTAAATTAACTAATTAAATTTGGAATTATTAGTGGGTGCGATATTAGGACCATATAAACAAAAATATAAATGGCCGTCATTTGGCAACTTCAAGGAAATAATAAAGCCAATCAAAACATAAAAAATCAAAATTTGCATCAGTAACAAAATTTCCATAATAATTCTAAACTTTTATTACTAACCTTTGTATATTTATAATTTTCTGAAGATAACGTTAAAAAATATTTTTAAATAAATAAATAAATAATAATAATAAATAAAGAAATAAAGAAATAAAATTTTCACTACTTGGAACAAAACACTTCCCTACGGCAACAGATATGACCCTAGACTAAAATTACTAATGGAGCATCAAGTATTATCGACCACCAGAATGCAGCAGGTACTTCACTTAGAAATCATGGGATGCGATATTAGGTACACTTCCCCTATATATCGGCCGAAGGGCATACGGAGACACAAATCCGGCCGTGCGCGCTAAAAGCCCCTCAGAACTTGGGTTCGGTGGTCGTAGACGCGCCGGGCGCTTCTCAGGCTCCAGGCGGCGCAGCCTAGTTTTCCCCAATATATAAACGCATAAAATTGCTATTGAATCGTGGGCAATAAAGACTTTTAATGCGAGAAAAAGAAATTGATTTCCGTGCATTTAGGCGGGAGACATAAGCATCGAATATTTTGAACAAATCACCGAATTTCGGAAACTCTTCTTAAAAGTCTGAAACGAAGATTACACGACAAGCTATTCTCCTGATGTGGATTCTAAAGGTAAAGGTTTGTTGAATTATGTGCATTTAAACTGGAGTATAAGCATCACATTTTTTGGACAAATCATTGAATTTTGGCACCTCTTCTTAAATGTCTGCAACCAAAATTGAATGACAATGTATTCCCATATTCAGAATCCAAAGCGTGAAGTTTCGTTGATTTCTGTGCATTTGAACTGGTGACATAAGCATCGCATATTCCGAACAAATCATCGAACTTAGGCATCATCTCTCCAATGTGCGCTACCAAAATTGATTGACAATATATTCCAATCATGAGAATTCTATATTTCATGTTTTATTGCATTTTGCACACGTAAACTAGATATATAAGAATCGCATAAATCAAACAAATCACCGATTTGTGAAACCCTCGCTTGAGGAGTTTTGCCTAAACACTAATCAGCACCTCTCAGTTCATTTAAGAATAGATATCCATATAAAATTTCATTCTATTCTACGTAGTAGTTCGAGAGTTCAAGCGCCCACAAAATTTATGTAAGATACAGATTGACACACAGACTCACGGACAAGCATTTTCTAAAAAACAGTCAAATCATATTCAGGACCTTTTAAAACGTATAAATATGTCGAAAACAGGAAGTTGAAATTTTTCACAAATCCAATATTTTCTTCTTCTATAGATGGAAGGAAGCAAAAACCATTTATCAAAACTTTTTCATCTGTTCCAAAATTATGCGTGAAATTACAATAGAAATAGATAATAGCAGGCGAGTTTGCAGTCTATAAAAAGGTTAGAGAAGCCATTTTGAAAATGTCAACAATGTTTCGTCATAAAACGTTTGCATTGGACAGACCGTTCAATGCAAATACACTCAGCTATGAATATGTTGCTGTTGCTGTCAAAATAAAATCCGTAAATTAGGTTAACTTGAGACAAACTAAATATCGCTTAAAAAGTTTCTCGAAAAATTAAAATAATTAATTGCGAATTATACTATGGATTCAAATTCATTTAGTCCTCGAAGATATTAACGAAATATTAAAACTGCATCCAATTTGTAAAAAGCACCCTTTTTTTTTTAGCTTTCTATAGAAAATGTTCTTTATAACAATGACAAATTCTTAAAAACTTCGAAATGATATCCGATTTATTTCGAATTAATTGCATTTCCGAATTGCAATTTTATAGCAGCATGTTTAACGGTGAGTATAGTTGCAATTAAAAAGTTATTTATGCTGCATGATGTAATATTTTTTGGGATTTCGAAAAAGTGTTTTTCTTTTTACTTTGTTTTTCCTTCAATGAATTTTTTGAATAACTCAGTAACATACACGGCTGAGAGTTTTTAATTTTTTTTTAAATGAATGATTTTCTTTGTATCAAAAATCTAAATTGAGCTACATTGTAATTTGTTTGGTAAGCATACCTTTATTACGAACAAAATAAAAGGAATTTCTTTTTTAATTTAAAAATTAGAATAATCTCAAGAAAAAAAAAAATAAGGATTGGTATTGATTTTATTTCTTAACTGACACTTGTAAAACGAAAACAAAGTTGCAACATGTCAAATGGATCATGTTTGCATCAGCTGTCGTCCAAACCGCATTGTGACATTTCGTAGACCGGGAGCCAGCAGCCCAGACAATCACCTCACCGAGTTCACGGATGAAATTCTAGGATTAGTCAAATCTCGATTCGCATATTAAAACGCAATCGGTCTGCCAAGTCATATCTTGGTGGAAAACACCTGAAAACCCGATTTTAGCGGCTGACTCGTAGGTTTACCATTGTGTTTTCCTGCACCAAAAGGTTTGAAAACATGGAGGACTGGGAGCAGGAAAACACAATGGTAAACCTACGAGTCAGCCGCTAAAATCCGGTTTTCAGGTGTGTTCCACCAAGATATGACTTGGCAGACCGATTGTGTTTTAATACGCGAATCGAGATTTAACTAATCCTAGAATTTCATCCGTGAACTCGATGAGGTGATTATCTCTGCTGCCGGCACCCGGTCTATCGTCATTACCACATCGCGTAGTAGTCGAATGTTGAAAGAATCACAACATTATTTCGCTTTGTGACCTTTTCAAGTTAGCTAAAATGCATTGTGTTCGTTTTTCATGTCCCACAATACAAATTTCGCATTGTGGATGGTTCTTAGAAGCCATAACAAGATGTAGTCACCTTTTTCGCTCAATGAGCGTTTTCAGACTTTAAGGCTAACATGTATGTAAATGGCATAAAAACAGCAAGCTGGTATGCTAGGTAATTTACCTTAGATATCTTTCATTCCAAACTAAACATCAAATTTCGATTACACCAAATATATTTTTCAGTGCAAGCCATGATAAAATTCAGTTCGCATTTAAAATCAGTGTAAAGAAGAATTTTTCATATTCAGAAATTTAGCATGGTTTGTACACACAAAAGAAGCTTTTTTATAAAGTAAATTATTAAGTGATGTGCAACAAAATATATTAAAAAATGTGGCACATTTGTGTCATTATAAAAAAATGTAAATGTAAAAATTGTTAAAAAATATACCGCCTTCATAAAATTTAATCGAAATTTCATTTTTTCTTCAGGGAGTAATTCATACGATTCTTCTTTCAGTGTGACTGATGTTATTTACATAACATTTATCGAATAAATAGAATAAAAAATGAACAGTAATACAAAAATTCAAGAAAACGTTCTTTAAGCATAAAAAATATTTAAACAGTTATTTTTCCTTCTTAAAAACATTTGTTGATTATGCTCTATCCAATGTGGTATGAAACATTTGCCTATTTATTTAATATTAGCCTTGAAGCATTTTTTCAAAAACTGAAAAAGAGAGGCTTCAAGGATTGAAGTCATGCTAGCAAAATAAAAAGATGTTATATTTGTAATATAAAACTTTTACATGAAAGGAGAAACTTGCAAATATGTTGTCTCTTGAAAAAGAATCTTTCATCTGAAAATATACTTCTCCATAAATAAGTAATGAATACAAGAAGGGTAAAAGTTTCTTTCTTTTAAATATTTGTCTAGACGAGACATGAAAATCAAAGTAACAAAATGCAATCAAAGGCTGATAATAAAAGTATACACCAGTGGAGATAGTGTCTCAAAAGCTTAGTAAATATATGCTATCATTACTTTTGATACAGACCCTTTCTGCATAATAATGAAATGCCTGTATGTTTGCCAAATACTGTCTTCTAATTTTTGTCTTTCTTCCAGATTAAAAGAAGAAATTTCGACATAAAAGAAGAAAATAATTGTAATTAAAATTATTAAAAGACCAATGTACGTTTATAAAATAAATAAGCTCCAGGCAGAATAAGTTTTAAAAGATTTTTTTTGTACATTATAATAATATTTGTGCAGGATTATTCGTTTAAAATAAACAAACTGGATAAGAGGGTTATGGGTATGCCCCATGTGGTTTTAAATATTAAACAACTTTAGTGCTAAAAACCGAATATCACATAAAGAATTTTATGATGTTATGTCCAATATTTAAAAACAAATAACAGCAAGGACCAGCATTCGTTGTTTTTTCAGTTTCATTCTGATATCCGTCTAAATTTAAGAAAACATGGTGAAATTTGGCCAAAAATGATGAAGATATCCATTTTGCAATTGTTTGCTTAAAATGAATTATTTAGACATCCCTAGTATATTCTAGCGATGTTACGTAAACACTGATTATTATAAATTAATAAAAAGGCTTTTTATCGCAACTATTTCCTTTAAATGATTCATAACTGCAATTTTTAAATTCATTTTTCTCAGTTTGTGTTCCTTCAATATATCAGTAGATCCAAATGCTAAAAATTCAATATGTACATTTAAATTGACTCTCTATTTTTTTTTATACGATACTTAAGAAGCATTTCATAAAACTAGTTATCGGAATTTCATTAACATAAATCATTTATATACATTTTTTTAAATAAAAATCTTAAGTAAATAGTCATTTTTAGTATACTTTTACATATGCCATGATATATTATTTATTTAAAATAAAACTAATTAACGTTTTTGAAATCCGATCCCTATCTTTAAAAAACACTTTTTCAAATAAAGCATGAAAAAAAAAGAATGTTTCAAAAAGTTCGAGATTTTAAGAGAATTGCGGTTTTAAAATTAAAATTTCAACTGTGGATATAATGGTATTATTTTTCAAAAGCAGCGAAATTTTAAAATTTTGAAAATCGCTACTTAGACAAGTAAAAAACAAATATTTAAAATGACTAAACAAATTATATTAATTATTTTATGAGAGCATGCATTTCTATATGTAATTATAAACGCTAGGTAATTTGTTTCTTTTAAATAAACCAGGAATATTATAAAGTTTATCGCCAGAGTATATTTGCAATGTCAAAAAATACGAAAAATGTTTTTTTATTTGGTTCTATCTTTTCTCAGGTTCTATCTTTTTCTTTTATTAACCATTCTCTTCATTAAAGAGAATGCATAATAAAAGAAAACGAGAAATTTCTATATCTTTCATAAATCGTCCACTAACAACACCAGAAAACATTTTTATGTAAAGTAAAGCGAGTATTTAGATTGCATGTCTGTTAATTTTTTTAATTTAATTTAAATATTTTATTTACTTATTTATTTATTTTGGAAATTTTAATTTCGTTATGCAGTATTATCCGGAAAAAATCTCTGAACAATTTATGTTGTTTTATGTGGAAACGGGTCAATCTTTTGTAATCGGTCTGCACGCAATAGAGACAGATTTAAAAAAAAATAGTGCTCGAAAATTATTTTAAAACGATAAAAAAATCAGTAAATTGGGATACAGTTTTCAAACAAATTGCACAAGAACATTTTTATTACTATTCGATGGTGTAAAAATTAAAGTTGTGCTATGTTTAGAAGTTCAAGAAAATGCAGCAGAAGTGAAATATATTTGATAGGTATTGTCACCGTCAATATGAGGTCAGCATTATTCACGGACATGTTTTTGCTATATAAAATAAATACAATACAAATTTTGTAAAAGGCTACATTTAAAATTTGAAAATAGCTATGAATGAATATAATTTTGATGTATCTTAATGACTAAGTTATCAATAGATAAATTATAGAATTATCAGGAATGATTAGTAAATTTAAAACTTATTCTTTTTAGCTAACTGAATAATAACATTTTATTTCATTTTTGATTAAAACACACAAAATAGAAATTAATCAGGCATTTTTAGTATACCAATTTTAATTAATGACAAATAATATTCAAAGGCTGGAAATATTAGTATTATTTAAAGTAACAAATTCCTGCAACAGAAAAAAAGAATAAATAAATGCCGAAATAAAAATAAACATCTTGTAATTATACTTTCATTTAATGAGAAAAAAAATAATTTTTTTTTCTCAAGTACAAAATAAGACAGAAAAAAGAAGTGAAACACTTTGACAAGGAGAAAAATCTTTAAGGATCTTTATCTTGTTTTAAAGAAGAATTTTTCTTTTCTTAAACACTCGTAAGATGTACGCTAATTATACGAGAAAAAAGAAGTGGTCTTTCATATTGATAAAATTAGACGTGTAACCTTTCAGACCTTTTAAAAATTTTTATTTTTCAGAAAAGTTTCTTGTGCAATGATTAAAATTTAATTTCTTGGAAGAAGCTTACTTAATGCTAATAATCTAATCTATTATTAGCATGGTTATTAAAACTTCCACTTCGCTAAGGATAAAAAATATCGAGTCTTTTATTAACGTTTTTTATTTAATAATATTTTAAAAGTTAATAATAGAGGAGTGTTAATTAGGTTTTGCATATTTCCATAAAGATAATTTTCGCGATACTTTAAAAAGATATTTTTAAATTGTTAATGTGACAACAATAACTATACAGTTTTAAAGTTTTTTTAAAATAAAGACATATTTATGGATTTTATGTGTCAAACTGCCAACAAAAATGTTTAATATGACTAAATAAATTATATTACTGATTTTAAGATTAAAGCACGAATTGTTATAAGCTATTAGAATCGTTAGATAATTTGTTGTTTCTAAATAAACGATAAAACTTAAATAAACCTCGATTATTTGTAATATTTTAGAAAATAGGACAAATGTTTTTAGTCATTTTTACATGTACTGAAAAGTATGTATAAAAAATAAAAATAAAATTTTCGGTTAATGCGCTTTCATCTTTTAAAAAATTCGGATATGAAAAGTATGCATCTTTGCTTAGAGTTGGCTGAGATTTCAGGGATTCAAAAAAATTTTCGAGTTCGGCCCATAATTTTTTATTTTAGCAAAATCCCGATTTCTGTATAGAAAATAAAAACAGAAAAAGCTAAGGATTTTGCTGTTTCATTTCAAATTATCTGGGTTTGTATGGGTCTGATCACGACGCGGTTTGACTCATATTCTCTACATCGATAAATCTTAGCGATTTTATTTACGAGTTTCACCATCAGGGGGCGCTTTCCTATCTCTGGTTCTATGGGCCCGATCACGACAAGGTATGGATCATTCGACTCGAAACCTACAGCCTCAAAGATTTCAGTTTTGTTCGTATAGAACAGATTGCAACCCCTGGCGGAGGAAGGTGGACCTAATGGATTTTGCAGCTATCTCGGGTTCTATGGGTCCCATCACAACGTGGTTTGGCTCTTTCGACTCGACATCGATAGAACTTACCAAGTTTAGTTTCTATTTTCACCACCAGGGTGCTTTCCTATATCTGGTATGGCTCAGTCCACTCGACATCCACAGCCTGAAAGATTTCAGTTATGTTCATATAGAACAGATTGCGCCCCCTGGCAGTGAAGGTGGAACTAATGGATTTTGCAGCGCGTGCACAACATGCCGGTTATACGGTGCCGCAGACAGCGAGGAAACGTGCCTCAGGTTTGTATAGAACAGATTGCCCCCTGGTGGTAGAAGGAGGAAAACTAATGGATTTTGCAGCGCGTGCACAGCACGCCTGCTATACAGTGCCGCAGGCAGAAGAGTCCCGAGCCGGATGTTCGTTCGATGAAAGGTATATACTATTCAAGGTGCAAATTAAGGGTTTTCCGGTGCCGAAGGCAGCGGGGACCCCAGCCGGAGGTTCGTTCGGTTCGAAGTTTATCATATTCGAAGTTGTATACGGTACGAAGTTTAACAAGATTCGACGCCCCGATGTAAACTAGGTGCCCGCTAGTGCGAGAAGCCGGCTAGTATATAAAAAATGAAAATAAATCCAATTCCCATTGAAATCCAAAAATTACAAGTTTGTATAACAAAAATGACCGGATCTGTTATTTTAAGATGGCATGTAATAATGTTTTACATTAATTGTTATAGTAAAAAATGTATTTAGAATATATCTTAATAAATAAAATCTGCCAGGAGATCTCAATATATTAATAATATAAACATATTTTAAAGCTAGATGATACCAAACAATAAATGAAATAAAAGGGATTGAATCATCAATTGGAACAGAAATACAGTACATTAAAGGAAAATAAAGCAACACTCGAGTGTTTAACCTTCAGTCGAGAAGAAAATAAAAAAAATGCATTATTTCATATAAATGACAGGCAAATAGCCGAGTTAGTCTACTACTGCCAATTGAATGTAAGCAAAAAACATTGAATAAGAAAATCATATGAAACATATAAAAAATTAAAAGGGAAAAATCCAATAGTCATAATAAAAATGTATTGTAGTACTCACAGCCTTTCAAACATTGGGTGAAACACTTAAAATTTTAAGACTGTTTAAAATTTGTAGAAATATTTATTTTAAAAAATATTATGTTAAACAATTTAGTGTTGCCATGTATTACCCAATTTATATATTTTAATTTATAATTACGATTTACTTACATTATAATTTTCAAACATTTATAATAAAATTTATTTCTAATACTCAGAGTCACTATATCAAATTAATCAATAAATTTATTTTTATTTATTAATAACAGTAATTTCCCTCTCGATTTATATAGAAATAATAATAAATATCTTACATATTTAACTTATATTAATTTGTTCCAAATAATAAACAAATTATCTACATTATAATTATATTACATAATTTCTAACTTGTATCTAATTTTCATAAATAATTTTAATAAAAGAAAATTTAACATTAATTTAGTTTTTAATATTTATATTTATATCTAAATCTCACTTTAATATAAATAAAACTCATAAAATGATAAATTTAATAAGAACAAATATTTTTAATAATGAGTCATTATGTAAAAGAAGTAACATATGCGTGACCAAATTTTTTAATCATGATTAATTGACCAAATTAATATCACATCTGCTGATATTTTTTTTATTTACATAAATAAGTCATATATATATACAGGGTGAGCAAAAAGTCCGCAGAAACTTTAAAAATTCTTAAAACCGGAAAAGTAAGAGAAATAAAAAAAAAGGTTTGCAGGGCTAGCATCCCTAGGTCACGGGAATTTTTTTAGACAGCAAAAAAAATAACTCAAAAAACAACCGATAGGTGGCGCTGACGTACACATGTAAAATAAAAGATACGCAAAGAACGAACAGAATGCTTCCAAATCGTTTATTTAAGTTCCATTAAATTTCGGTTAATTCTATGGTTGAGAGGATGTTCGACTCTTTCGTTAACAGCATCTTCTAAAGTAAAAAAATACATACTCTGACCACATTGCGGTCGTTCGAATTCACCTTCGCTGTTTTCTGTTGGATGAGCTGCCATATTCATCTTGTGATAAAATTGTCCGCTGTCGACAAAGCTGTAAATACCATGGGTATTAATCGTTCAATAATCGCGTACCTTAAATGAAGCCAAAGCAAAACATGAGCTTAAATTTCGTATATTCGTGTGGAATTTTTCAGCATATGCATGACATTTTAAAAAGAGATGCACCAATTCATTTGGAAATATGGGGGTTCAAGCTTAATTCGTCCATGCAAGCAGCAGTCACAAAATGAGTTCTGCTTAATTTGATTAGACATGCGTTCTTCAGGAAAGTGAATTGATTTGCTATGAATACATTCACCGTTAAAGGAACCCAATCTTTGGTATGTTGCATCTCTGTTAACTGCACGTTTCCACGTTCACTTTCGGTTCTTTACTAAAACTTGCAAACGTCTGGTGTTATGGCGGCGTTTTTGTTCTTCTAAATCTTGATCTTGTCGTTTATCAGTTTCATTTGTTATGCACTGAATGGAACAATGCGGCATAAAAGGTATGCACTGAATGCAGTTTTTGTTTGATTCAGCAGACCTTTTCTGTCTTTTTAATGCACGCATATTTCATATAGTTCTTGGTTTTCAGATTCATTAAGACAATCCATCATATCTATGATCTTTTCAAGGCATTTTTCTTTAGCAGCTCGCATCGGTCTAAACTGTGTAATTTGATTTTATGTTTCATTATTTTTAAGATGACTCGTAATTATTTCTATAAATTTAAATTCTCGCTTTCTTTTAAGCCCTTCTGCAGACACAATACGTTTTTGCAATTATTCTAACTAAATATAATGCAAAATGAATAATTTAATTTGAACTGCACATTATTAGAAATATTTATCAGAAAAGTAATAACAGAAAGTAAATCAAACAGAAAAGTAAATAGGAAAACCATAGAAAAGTGAAGTACTAATTGCAGAAGATCAATAAGTTATGGAGGATAGATATTTATATCTATGGCTCAGATTCATAGCACGGTCGGAAGTGAAAATTCAGTGAAAATGATGTAATAGTTGTGCAAAATTGATGACGAGTTACAGTTTTAAATTTAAAATTGTGTGGTTTCTTTTAAATATAATGCCATTTTTTTATAGGAAGGAGGAATGTAGAACTTACATTTTGAGTTCCGAAGCATTTAAAAAAATAAAATAAAATAAAACTTTGTATATAGCAGGAAATTTCGATTGTCATTTACAAAAATAAACGTGTTTCCTATGAATTCAATTATGTGAGGCATAACCTAAGTGCTATCCATGTTTTATAAAAAATAAAATGCTTATGATTCAACAGTCGTTGTCCAAGTCAATAGTTGGCGGCAAGCACGAGATATTTCTGAAACAACGAGACATGTTTGGTAGAAAAATTCTCTTGGTTTTCAAACCGCTGCTATTTTTGCGCCAAGTTATATTGCCACAGGGTAAAACTATAGCTATGTTTGTAACAACATGGTAGTGGTTTTAAACGTAGCAATTATCTGTGACTGATAAGCGCAGTTACCTATCAAGAAATATTAGCATATTTACAGAATGTTTATGAAAATATTTAAACTCACCAAATCAACAAATTAAAAAAAAAAGAAAAAAAAAGAAAAAAAAACAGAAAAGAAAAGAAAAAGAAAACTTTGTATAAATCAGGAAATCTTGATTGTCACGTTTTGGTAAAATCAAATAATTTTACCAAAATGAATTATAAACAAAATATTTGCAACAAATAAAAGAAAATGACGTTGTTTTACTGCTTTAAAAAAATTGTAATTTTATTTTCATATCCCTCAGTAAACTGTCAAATAACTTACAAAAACGTAAATATACTGCAGATATAACCACTATAATATGATGAGAACATAAAAGATTAGATATTTTAATTTAAATTTGCATTAGATAATCGTCTAAAAACAAACCAGGCTATAACAATTAAATAACATTTGCGCGAGGCCGCGCTCAAAAAAATTACTACAATTGGCGACATACTCGCTTATGGAACTCTCCTCAACATTGTGATAGGCAGTTTTTCAGAAGCATGGTTGCCCATATTTTTTTTTTTATTTAACAGAATACTATTCAATCGCATTTCCATGTCACCTAAAAACGCCGTGTCTTCAAAATTTGAGCTCTACAGCTGTAAGCTACATATGGGCATATTTTTGCTTTATAATACAGATTGTATTAGACCGGAAGACAACAACAGAAAATCTATGTCTGCGAGCATCGATCGAAATACAATGTTGTTTATGGAAAAACTAAACATGCGATATGCCTGGGTAGATAGACCATTTTCTCGTGATAGATTTAGTAGAGAAGGCAAATCGTTAGCGCCGCTTTCGATATCATCCTTAATCGTCCGGGCGATCAATGACCAATAGTATTGGCGAGAATTCCGATTACGGAACATTAATTATAAAAAAAAAAATGCTTAAACATATCAAAATAATTTTTTTTTAAGTTGAGACCTAGTTACATCATATTCACGTTTTCGAATAAAGGCTATTTCATGAAAATAATCGGAACTATTTTGAATTTATCCCATCATTTTTAGTATTGAATTTCTGTTAATCGTACAAAAGGAATTTTCCCGAATTAGAGACCAAGCTAAGATAGCTTTATCGTGTCTGAATTAATATAGAAGTCAAGTTTCGTGAAAATCGTTCGAGCCGTTTTCAAATTATAGCAGTATTTATAGTGAGAAATTGAGTTTAAACTGTCAAAACGAACTTTCTCAAATTCGAGAAATAGCTAGTTCGATTTCTCATGCTTGAATTAGTATAGGAGGCAAGTTTCATGAAAATCGATTGAGCAATTTTCGATTTATAGCAAACAGTATTTTCAGCGCTGTGTTCGTTTTAACCTATCAAGACGAAATTTCTCGAATTCGAGACCTAGCTAAATAATTTTCTTGCGCTCTATTTAGTATAGTAGGCAAGTTTCTTTAAAAACGATCCAGCCGTTTACGATATCATCCATAATCGGGAACATCGCTTTCTCGCTTAATATATATGATATATAATATTCAAAGACTGAGTGAGAATTGATATTATTTAAAGCAACAAATTCCTGCAATAGAAAAAAAAAGAATAAATAAATGCCGAAAGTAAGGTTCTATTACTCCAGAAAAATAAGCATCTTGTAATTATACTTTCATTTTATGAGGGGTAAAAATCATTTTTTCTAAAGTACAAACTTAAAAAGAAAAAAAGTGAAACATGTTGACAAGAAAAAAACACCTTTAAGCATTTTAATCCTGTTTTAAAGAAAAAAATTGTCTTTTCTCATGAAATGTAGTTTAATTACACTGAAAAAAAGTGGTATTTGATATCGCTAAAAGTAGACCTGTAAGTTTCAGAACTTTTATAAAATTTTATTTTTAAGTAAAGTTTCTAGTGCAATGATTAAAATTTTATTTCTTGAAAGAAGCTTAATTAAAGTTAATAATCTTATTACCATAGTTATTAAAACTTTCACTATGCTGAGGATCAAGTATCGAGATTTTTATTAAATCTTTTATTTAACCGCTCGGCGAGCGCTCTAAAAAGTTTCTCACTAGCGGGCGCTTGACGGATTTTTTATGACACAAGTGTTTCGCTTTGTTACGTTGGTACAAAGGCAAAATATTTAATAATACTAAGAAAATAGGTAAAATGTGCAATTATACGTATCAATAGAGAAAAAATAAATTTTAATGATATTCACCTGCCGAAAAGATATAAGTTTATAGAATGTACTGTACAATTATAAATCATGAAAGAACAGGATTATTTTATAAAAATATATGCAAGAAAATCTATTACACTAAAAACAGATTTATTTTATTTTCAAAGAATAATCTTGTTTTATTTTCGACATTTTTCGCATTTTTTTTTTATTATTATTCCAGAAGGAATTTTACAATGTACATTTTTTTTTCGTTTTTGACCTCATGGTTTATTACATTTTACTTCATTTTGTTTTATCCGTACAAATATATTATATTATTATTATTATTATTATTATTATTATTATTATTATTATTATTATGGATCGTCGTAAAATATATATTGCATATCTTCTCATTTTTCCGTTTTTGCAAAAGTTCTATTGAATATGCAAAATTCAAAAAAATAACTCAGCGTAAAACATATTAATTACATCATTGCGGAAATAAATCCTTAAAACGTGAATTAATTAATTAATATATCTACTTGCTGCAGCACCAGCACGAAGCAAATTTATCAATGACCAACAGAACTGTATTGGAAAACGGTGAAACTGGTTTTAATCTGAAGCGGAAAATTTAATTACGGAATAACAATCACCTTCAGATATTTTCAGTGCCGTAATTGAGAACGGTTTAAGAACACGCGGTTTCACGCGGCTGATGGAGGGTTAATAATACTTAAAAAAATTATTAATAGATGTTTTAGTTAAGTTTCGCATAATTTTTCAATCAAGAAAATTGCCGTAGTATATTGGAGAATTTAATTTAAAATTTAATTTTTTATGTTTTTAATTTGTCAATGGAACAACAATAAATATGGTTTTTGAAGTTTTTAAATAAAGACATAATTACTTATTTTACGTGTGTCATATTTATGTTATTTAAAGTATTGCTAAGTTATAATTTTTTTAAACCTACTTCAAATATTTCGTTCACATTAAGTTGTATAGGCCGAAAACTTTTTCCAACTTCCATTATTGCATTGTATAGATAGTGTGCGTTTGAGGAATTATATAAAATAAATAAGAAAAAATAGCATTCATTTCTTAACTTTTGTACAGCAGTACGCAATGTATACAAAAAAGTTTAAAAACAGAAGTTAAAAGCAGCAATATATTCGTGAAGTTAAAGCAATATATTCAGAAGTTAAAGCAATTAAAGAAGTTAAAGCAATATATTCGGCTATTTAATGCTTTTTAAACGTATTGTGCTTTTAGGACATGAGCTTAGACATAAAAATATTTTAAAGTATATCAAGAACAGCATATTTGATAAAAAAATATGAACAGCCAGTTTCCATTTAGTTAATTAGCTCTATGCATTTAGTTCACATCAATCTTATTAGTTTATAAAAGCAAAACTCTTCGCAAGCTCCTTAAAAGCTTGTGAAAGACCTAAGAAGTAAAATTAAGCTTCTTTAATAAGTTACTTTTAAACCTAGTTGTAATAACATCATTAGTATTGCCAAGGGATTTTAAATATAATTAGTTCATCGGCCGCTACGTTGACATCGGTTGACAATAAAGGAAGAAACTGCTAGGTTTTTTTAACAAGTATTTTCGAAGTTCGTTTCAAAAGAAATAAATCAGCTTCTCCTCTTTGTGTTTGTGGTTCTTTAGCGATTTTCATTCATTACATCACATCTTGTCCCATAACATCGCATTTCCCTATCCGTGAACCACTTGTTATATCAGATAGTTCAAAATCATATATGTCATTTAGCTGCTGAGTTATGAATAGTCTACATTAGCAAGATCTGGTAATATATCATACACTAGTGTGCAAAACTTAAGCAACAAACACAAAATGCTAATTTCTGAACACATGAGTACTCAAAAGGAAATTCTATAAACAGCAAGTGTAGAAAATTGGTATTACCCTAACAGCACAGACAGTCGATGTGAATTCTTCTTGACATCACAAATGGTCACAATTGTCACAGCCACTACAATGAACAGAAATGTGATATCTTTCATTCGTCTCATTTTTACTCTCATTTGGTCACTCTACTGAACAGTCACCATGACTGCTGCTTTTTGACGAGCCACCAGGTGACTCTCATGTGACGGTCATTTTGGCACTCCATTGTAAAGTCATCATGATAGCTGTTCTGTGACGAGTTCCCAAGTGACAGAAACTGAAATCATCTGGTGACTTTTCACAAAGGAGTGCAATGATGACTTCACAATAGAGTGTCGATCACCACAAAGTCACCATGCGACTTCATTGTGACATTATTTGGCGACTCATCACAGTGCAATGCTCACAATGACTTCAAAGTTCAGTCTTCAACTGACAGTGACTTGAAGATCACAAGCTGACTTCATTGTAATGTCAACTGGTGACCCGTCACAAAGCGACAGTCACAGTGACTTTTCAGTGTTAACAATCATTTGAGAGTAATAATGAGATAGTGAAATATCTCATATTTTGATTCACCGTAGCGATTCTGACACTTGTAACCATGTGTGACGTCAAGGAAATTTCACATCGACTGGCCGTGCTGTTAGGGTAGTACCTCTTTTCTACACTTGCTATAGAATTTCCTTTTGAGTTCTCATGTGTTCAGAAATTAGCATTTTATGTTTGTTGCTTAAGTTTTGCACACCAGTGTATATTATAATACGAGCAAATCTTGTCTGTGTATATATATGCCAATTTTATCTTAAAAACGGTTCTAACGATTTTGACGAAATTTTGTACCATAACGTTTTGGGGTACCAGAAGACCATTGGGCTAGGTCACATGTTCGAGAAAATTCGATTAGTGGGTCATTTAGGGGTCAATACGGGTCAATGCATTTCAATGGGAATGAAGATTGAAACAGTTATTAAGTTGTCGGACAGTTGGCAGGGAACGAAGTCACAAAATTGGTAACATCTTGCCAAATTTGGCGATATTTGGCAAAATGTTGACGACATTGAGATTTGATGGAAAAATCGACTTTTAAGATTAGTAATGCCAAAACACATGCTTGGCGCCAAATGAAAGAATGTCGCCAAATTTGGCGATATATGGCGACATTTGGTAAAAAAAATTGGCTTTTGAAATCTGAAGGAATTTTCTAGAAATTTCCAATAGGAGCCGAGATACATGATACAACCGATCAAAGTCCATAGAACGTTCTCGAAATCAGAATTCAACCAATCGGAGTGCATAGAACTTTCTCAACAGATGCTTGTCGTTAAATGAAAGAATGTCGTCAAACATGGCGACATTTGGCGAAAAAATTGGCTTTCAAAATCTGATGGAATTTCCTAGAAATTCCCAGTAGGAGCCGAGATACAGGACTGAACCAATCAGAGTCCATAGAACGTTCTAAAAAGAAGAATTCAACCAATCAGGATACATACTACTGATTGTTATATATTGTACAGATGATTTATTGTTATATCGAGTTGAATACAAAGCTAATTTTAACCGAGCATTGCTCGGTCTTCCCAGCTAATCTATTGATATATATTTAATATACACGCATTTAATATATATGGTTGACTTATTGGCTTATGCTTTTACTCTTATTGTTTTTTCAAAATATCTTACAATAAATATGAATATGAATATTACTGAGCTAGAGTAAAAAATATAACAGAAGAACATGTTTGATTAAAAAAGTATGGAACAGCCAGTTTCCATTTAGCTAATTAGCTCTGTGCATTTAGTACACACCAATCTTATTAGTTTATAAAGCAAAACTATCTGCAAATTCCGTAAAAGCTTGTGAAAGTCCGAAGAAGCACAATTAAAGCTTCTTTAATAAGTTACTTTTGAATCTAGTTAGAATAACATCATTAGTATTGCCAATATATTTTATGTTTAATTAATTCATCGGCGTTGACGTCGGTTGACAATGAAGGCAGATACTGCTACATATATATTTTTAAATAAGTAGTTTCGAAGTTCTTCTAGTCATCTTATATTTAATCTTTTACTCTTATTTTCAATTCAAGATAGCTTTCAATAAATATGAATAGGAATAATACTGAGCTACAGTTAATATGTCGATAAACTTTAATAATTAAACTATAAATATTAGAACACACAACCACTGATCTTTCAGCTTGTTTCTATTGTTGTATCACATTTTGCTGGGTTTTTTTTTTTAGAAATATTAGAACTACATAAACGAATTTTGACCAAATCATATTAATCGATATTGATTCTTTTTCATTGAATAACCTTAATATTACGGGAAAAAACACCTCAAATTATCTATTGTATATTAGATGAATGTTATTGAATTACAGTTAATATTTTAGAATTTTTAACAATTATATCATAAATATTACAACACACAACCGCTGATCTTTCAACTCGTTTCTATTGTTGTATCACATTTTGCTGGGGTTTTTTTCTAGAAATATTAGAACTACATAAACGAATTTTGACCAAATCATATTAATCGATATTGATTCTTTTTCATTGAATAACCTTAATATTAATGAAAAAATCACCTCAAATTACCTATCGTAAATTAGATGAATGTTATTGAACTAGAGTTAATATGTTAGAATTTTTAACAATTATACCATAGAACACACGACCCCCGACATTCCATTTTCAGTCCAATCTAACCAAACAGAATGGTGTGATTAAAGCATCTTATACACTTTTTCTCTTAATTTGTTTAGGATCAATAAATACAACTCATATATATATTTTATTATTTTACAATTAATACTCTGTTAGAATGATATGATTATCAGCGTTATTGAATATTACACATATTGTATGTTGAATATTGAACATTTGTTTAATTTGTTAATATAAAAAATTACTAAATGAAAAAAATGATGGTTACAAGGTGATACAATAAAACTAGGGAAGCGCATGATATTGAGTTCAGCGAGGATTTACATTAGTAAAATCGCATTGCCGAAATTTGTATCGACTGTTTAAAATACAATCTGCTTTATAAAATCTTTTTTCAAGATAGTGTCTTTTGATTAACAATGGGAGATTTTCATAACAGCAATGAAATGTTTTTTATAAACGTGACAACAATTAAATAGTATTACATATTGTGAAATCCTGTGATGGTTAGTAAATAAAAGTGGTCGGGTTTTGCTTCAGAAAATTTTCACCCATTTCAGGATTTCATGATTTATAATTATTCCTCAAGGACACGATTTCTGTCAGATTTGTCTTTACGCGAACACTAGCGGTCGTGGCAGGTATCACTGTGTTGAATTATTCGGTCATCGGTCGAGAAGTTTAGGAGAAGTAGCGTCACAAAAACCATTAGAAGGGACGCACAAGAGTTAAGCTCACTATTCTCAATCAGCTCAGCTGAAAAATATATGTATATATATATATATATATGTATCTATATATATTTAATATACTATATATAATATACCATATATATCAGGGCATGAAATTTCCGCTCGCTAGCACGCCATTGGCGAGCAAATATTTAAGGTTGGCGAGTATGTTTCGTCTTTTGAAATGATGTGCTTCAAATCAGAATATTGTGCCACAATCTAGCGACACGCGGAAGTGCTTTAAAATCAAGCGACGGCATTTATCTTCCAAAAGAAGAAAAAATACGGCGTCACCCACTTACATCTCTCTCCTACGGAGGAACGAACTCCCCACGTCTGCATTTCGTTCTCCCGCTTTCACACCGCAGAAGCGCCAATGCTGATTTTTTTCGTTTCCGAGGCCGAATCTGATCGCTCTTCACTCCTGCGCGAAGTGAATCAGGTTTCGCCACCTAAGCTCAGCTGCTTGAAACACGGTGAAAATTATTCGCTTTCTCTCGAATTTTTAACATTTTGAAAATTGTTCATATTTTTCATGAATGTAAAATATTCTGGATTTAACAGACAGCTCCTTCTAACAATGGTAAATTTAAATTCGATTTGTCATAAATAATTAATTTTCTGGGCAGGTGTGGTGACCGACGCTACTGTCTGAATGAATGTAAAATAGTATCGAGCAAAAATTTTAGTCTAGCTAGTACCTTTTCAACTGAAATTTCATGCCCTGATATATATATATAATATACTCTATATAAGTATCTATATATATAATATACTATATATATGTATCTATATATATATAATACTTTTGAAATCAAAAGACAACGAACAAGTTCTTTTACTACATCTGATCAAATCTTTAATTTAAAAATGACATGCAATTAATTAGTATATCGGATACCTGATTTGAAATCAATAGTTAACATGTTTGAACAATAAATGACGGAAACTCCAATTTAGAGACGTCATATAGTAAAGTAAATGTAACACTGTCATTCTTACTATATTTACCCTAAGCTAAAATAAGTCTAATATCAAAAATAATAGTGGTACAGATCCTCTAGATAAGATATTAACAGAGCTTGAAATTAGATGTTATAAAATATGCATTTTAAGTTTACAAAGGAATGAGAAAGCTGCTGCATTGATACTTAAAAACAATTATAATAATTATAAAAAATTATATATATATATATATATATATATATATATATTTATACATAGAACGTAATGTCTCTTTAACTTTTTCAATACTTTGTAGAAGAAATATAACCTTCGTAATCCAATAACATTTATTGAGAAAATTTAGTGCCTCTTGAAATTTATAAATATTTTATAGAACGAAAGACGTAAAATAATAAAAAATAGCGAAATATCAGAAGTCTATTTTTATAGCTACTGTTACCTTTCTTTTGATGCTTGTACAAAACTCATGAACTAAAACTAATGTTTTAATCTTGAAGCTGATAAATTGGAGAAGTTAAGTTATAAAGAAACCCTAATAGCAGTCCTGTTTTCGTTTTCCGTTCTAGCAGTGATCAAAATAAACAATTTAAAACCATTACTTTTATACATATTTAATGAACGCAATTTTATATAAGATGTCTTAAAAATGGAACTGATGAATAAATTACTTGGACCGTTTGGTAGCATTATGGTCGTCTTTTACACACACAAAAAAAAGGAAAAAAGTACAAGAATCTTCACTTTAAAGAGATGTGTAAATCGTTATGGACATCTATACGTGAAGTAGATTTTGAACTTTGCACTTTCCATTTATCAGCCAGAGCCCTAATTACTAGACAGGAAGATGCTTTTCACTTTTCTAAGATCTTGTTGATCTGATCTTATTAATTTGACCTTATGGTTAATCTTCGGAAATCACCTACATAGCCAAATGGTTTATCTCAGCAAATGTGATATGGCATAAGATTGTTTTTAAAACCTTTTATGATATTCTCATTCATTTGGAAAAAAATTGTAGCCAACTCTTGGAAGTAGACCCAATTATGGACCCAATCGAATGTTAAAAAAAAAAAATATTTTATTTATATATAAAACAAGTTCGGAATGCTTAAATTCATCTTTGTCAAATTAAAATAAAAAGTGCACACGAAAACATGTGATTCCATTACCTAAAAGATGATTAAAACATTAATTAGATTTTAAATTTTAATGTTTTAAAATTAAAAATCTAATTAAAGTTTTAATCATCTTTTAGGTAATGGAATCACATGTTTTTGTGTGCACTTTTTATTTTTATTTTATTTATAATCAAAAAATGTTTTTAGGTACTACATCCGTAATAACAATCAACTAAAATTTGAATTAAATGATTTAATGGGTGGGCACGGAGTCTACTGGTTCTGTAGAAGTTCGACGGGAAGAAATCTCATGACGCAAGTGAACTAACCAATAAATCGAAAAAAGAATAGTGAAAAAAATATGACTTTATTGCTAAAAAGGTAAAAGAAAAGAGAGTGTGTGATCATAATGACCTGAGATTCAGAAGAAAGTAAAATTTAGAGCTTAACTTTATGGTATTTCAATCGTCAGGACATTTTTTTTAAAATCACGATATATTCAGTTTGATTCCTGGCCGTGACAAAATTGTTATAGGATTTACATCCAAAAACATCCCCCTCGTCCTTATCAGACAAGTAGATGGGCTAGGGGATGAACTGAAGAAATATACAGGTTGTCCGAAAAGTATTTCCCTGATTACAAAATTTATTCATTATATATAAGATACACACGTGAAACGTGTCAAAAGGTTGGAAAACTAACCAAGTTTTTTTGTTGCAGGTTTCCGTAACGTGGCTGTAGTGTTGCAGTGCCAATGCCTAGGAAACCGGACGACGTACTGAGAATTGGCCCACAATCAAGATCAGCTGAAAAGGTGGAATAAGTCAGACAGTCTTTTGTATGAAATCCCGAGAAATAAGTATGTACAGCCTCACGTGAATTACACATGCCAAAAGGGTCTCTTGATACCAGGGGACACAGCGAGCTTTTTCCTGATTTGTGAACCTTTCCAGTTTCCTGGACACTGACACTGCTGCACTACCAGCCACGTTACGGAAAGGTGAAAAAAAAAACTTGGTTAGTTTTCTAACATTTTGGTACCAGTTTCGCATGTTTGTTGTTATATATAGCGGATATGAATAAATTTTGAAATCGGGAAAGATTTTTCGCACACCATGTATATCTAAGTAAAAACTGTAGTTTCGTAAAATGATTTCACGAAGATTCATTTCAGATTTTTATCTTCTGACATTATTCAACTTGAATTAATAACCCCGTTTTAAAGCATTACAATATTTTTATTATATATGTATGTGGTGAATTGACAAATTGGAGCTGAAAAAAGGTTGTTGGCGAAAATCTGGTTGAATTGGGTTTCCATATTTCTAAACACAGGCATAGGCCGGATGGTTCCATGGCTCAGTAGTTACGATGAAAATGTATGGACTCCATAAATTAAGCAGTCGGATGTTGAAAAACAATGTTTATTTACATACTCAGAAATCACTCAGGATAAATGCCGATTTAATTGATTACTCATTCATCGTTAATTTGCAGTCGGGTTTTAAAAAATCTGCGCATTATGGTGTTTTAAAAAAAGCTTCGAATAATATTTTATACTTTCCGAAAAGAACATTTTTCAGTCTTCTGTCTGATTCATCTCTCGTTCTCGTCTCCCTCTACCGTTCACCGTCTAAAAAAGCCAAAAATCCTTTCGATTATGCTGTGTTTGAGCATTTATTTTTATCAGGCGCAAAGTGACAAAGAAGGTCACGTGGTTGCTCTACACCAATAATAAACGATTTAAGAGGGACTTATTTAACAGTTCCGGTGTATTAATTTTGAAGTAAAGTGACTTCTGTGTGGGAAAAAAGTTCTGGAACCTTCCAAAGCCTCGATCCAAGTACACTTCATGTAAACAAATAAAAGCCCTGAGTCGAGAGTATTGCATAAAATAGATTTCAGACGATGCTTTAGCGCGCAACAGAAAAACAAAAAAGGAAAAGAAAAATAATTTATTGATGCGGAATAAAAATTAGAATATTAAAACATTGAAATATTGTAAGGTACATTTTGATATTTTATTAAAAGAATGAAGTTAAATAAATATGTTTTTTAGAACGGGATAATTTAGGAGTTATGACATTTTAGCAATTAAGTAAAGAATTTCTAGTGGTTTGATATACACGGGTTTAATAATGAATTTTTAATAGTGGATTAAAGATAAAAGGGGTTTTATTTAAAGAATAGATTTACGTAATTAGCGCCATTTTTAGATTAAGTACTTTGGAATAAATATTATTAAGTAGATTAAGATCTTATACCTTTATATATGAATATTGATTGTTTAATTTAAGATGGGATTTTAATTTAATAAGCCGGTATAATAGATGGGATATTATTAAAAGGAAATTTTATATAGAATAATGTTAATCTTGGCGGAATAAATTTTAAATATTGTAATATATATATATATATATATATATATATATATATATATATAACAAAGGATTGAAATCGTTGTTTCTAGCGAAGCTGGTGGTGACCAGTAATTGTATAGTATTAAAACAATAAGATAAAAAAATTATCACGTGGAAAGGTAATTATATTCATGCATTTTTCAGTCTTCATGTGGATTTTTAAGTATCTTCCTTCTCAATCCGAAAAAGTTCAGAGACGCGAATAAGAAATTAAAAAATTTTTATTCTTCCACTTAAAAGAGAATAAAAGAATGAGAATCGTAATTATGACTTACTTATGAGAGCCATAATCATTGAAAACACTGATTTTACATATTTTTTTCATTAATTAAATATTTTGGTCAGCATAAAAAAATAAATCTGAAGAATCTACCCATGTTTTATAAAATAAAGCATATTTTTCTTTTTAAGGTATGTGACGCATGCTAATTATCGGATGAAAAAAAAAATCAACGTTACTAAAATTGGTCGTATAAAGTTTCAGGCTCTTAAAGAAAGTTTAAAAGCTCATTAATTTGCGAAAGTTTTTATGACATCATTTTTTTTTTTTTTTAAGATAAGAAAAAATGAGAACAAATTTGTGAAAAGACAATTACAGAAAAGATGTTTTTTATGTTCATCCTTACAAATTGATTATTATGTTTCAAATTTCTTTTGTTAAAAAGAGGTCGCTAATACTAGTTTTAAAACATTTGTTGTCAAGTACAGCTAGTATTTTTTTTAATTCAAAATTTAGAAAATTTTCAAGGTGTTTTTATAAACTTAGTTTGCATATTTTCAATTAATTATACAAATTTGAAAGTACTTCTAGTATTTCATTCGTTTAAATTATTATTTTTTTTCTTAAATAAGTAAATTGCAAATTAATCCATTTGTATTTGGTGTAAATGTTTTTTAACTATCTTTATAGCCAGAAAGTCAATGTGACGTCACTGTAATATCACACATGGTTACGAGTGTAACAGTCAGAAGGATGAACAAAATGTGATATATTTAATATTTCCCCTTATGACTTTCAGGTGACAGGCAATTTGAGACTCATCGTGACCGATTTTTGAGTAAAGCGTCCCAAGAACAAAGCAACACGACTTGCAATGCGTCACAAAATGGGATATATCAACGTCACAGTGACTTTTTTCACATTTTACATGATGTCAATGTGGAAAGTAAGAGTTGCATTTGGGTGATGGTGCTTTTACATTTTAGTCACACGTGGGTTATGGTGTTATTAGGGTAGTTGCAATTTTATGTAATCGTATAAATTCTCAAATAAATAAATATGTAAGTTTTTATACACTAATTAATTTTTCAGCAGAGCGGAAATTACGCTGTAAATTAATGAAATACAAAGGATGTGAATTATCACTTTACTAAACAGCGTACAACCATTAGAGTGAAAAAATGTCCAACCGGGGTTCGATCCCGGATCCCTTGGTGCGCAATACCAAGGGATCCGGGATCGAACCCCGGTCTGGATATTTTTTCACTATAATGTTTGTACGCTGTTTAGTAAAGTGATAATTCACATCCTTTGTATTTCATGTAAGTTTTTGTTAATTATAATGATTTTTTTTATTTCTCAATATGCAATTAATATCATTTAAATAAATTTAATAATGTTGTTAAGTCAAATCTCTGATAAACAAGTTCATTTAGAGCATAGATAACTGTTTAATGTATGATATGAGGAACATTTGAAAACTAAATTTCAAATTTGCAATGCAATATGAATCCTATGGCAACTGTAGGTGTTATTCAATCATGAAAAGAAACGTATGGACGAACAAAATCTATGACTGAAAATCGCCTTTTGTCTATGTTAATTATGCGCGTTTGATTCTTGCAAGAATAAGTCTTGCTGAAAAGCTAGTAAGTGACTGAGAAGTACGAAACCGAATTGTTTTCTCTATTTGTTGAAGATGAAAATTATCAAATTTACACTTCGGTAACAGTGTTGTCTTTTCCAAAGTGCCTCTATAATGAAGATGAAAAACGGATAGAACAAAAAACCTTATTCCATAAATTATTAATCAAAATTGTGTGATCTGACTTTGACAATGCTGGCTATTTACAAGGATCTTCCACAATTAATGTGAATGAAAGCGGCAAAATCAAACGGTTTGCCTTTGCCTAAGATGTTTAAATTTAGGAATTTATCACTTAAAGCATATCTTTGTAATGAATTTTGAGAATAAGAGAAAATATTCTAACACTGCTATTGAAATTCAAAATTGCATGATACCTCATCGAAAAAAATATTGGCCACATAAAAAGTAAGTTCCTGCATAAAGTAGGTAAAAGAGAGGTGCACATCCAAGAAATTTGCTGCTTCTGTTAAAGATCAAAAGATTAAGATTACGTATTCTATCATTTGAGATAGTGTTGACTTTTTACAAACTTAAATAATGAATGTGAGAGAGGAATATTGAAAATTATATTCAAAATAGTATTCAAATATATATTGGAATATTCAAAAAGATTTGCCTCCTCTGTTTGATGATAAAAATGTGCAGTTCCTACTTCGAGTGAATGTTGCCCAACTAAAAAGTTTCTCTATAATGACGATGAAATAGAGTTAGAGAGCTAAACGATTTGACCCTCATGTTGATAATGAAAATTACAATCCCCCACATTCGAGACAATCATGACCACTTATAAAGTTTGTTTATTGTGTACAGAACAAAAATATCTGTCCATTTCGACGACAATTTAAATTTTATCGTATTGAGAAGCAATTATGACCACGCAAAAGATGTATCCGAAGAAGAGAATGAAGACATGAGAGAGAGATATGCGTAACCAAGCGATTTGTCCCTTCGGATAGTAGAAATTACGTAGTCATTTATAAACATCAATATGGTCACAAGTTTCTCTATAGTGAGTGCAGAGAAGAGTGTAGAACAAAAATATTCATTTCTTCCATCGAGGATTACAATTGTGGTTTCTCATTGATTGCAATTTTTATCAATTGCTATGTTTCTTCACAATGAAAGTGAGGTAATTGAAAAAAGCAAGATGTTTGTCCCTTCTGATAATGATAACAATTGTGAGGGATACTGTTGATCAACTGTTGGTGTCTTCAAGCTGATGAACGATATTGTCACGTATCAGAGGCAATTAGATATCTGCAAACGGTCGTAATCGTTCTCTTTTAACATTTTAAAGGTTATATTTAAAATAACGTTTTTAATAGATTTAAGATAAGAATGAAGAGATCATTAAAAGCAAATTATTGCAATAAATTAAATGGAAAATTAAGAAAAAACTATATACACATTTATTTTGCGTAAAACACTATAACATAAGAACAAAAAATTAATCTGACTCAATACAAATTATGATGAAATTTCCTAGAGAATTGACCCTTCTCAAGAAAAGTACTCCAATTATCTGTGACACTGTAGGACGCAAATATTTGCTTATGTAAAAAGTCCAAAATTCAAAAATAACTTTAAATACAAAAATTAATAAATTTTAATAAGAACTTCAGTACGATTAATGAGCATTGTTTACTCCAATTAATATTGAAAGTTTTCATGCTATCGTATGCATATGTATTTACTTATAGGGCTTTGGATCTATCTGTATGTTCCTAATTTTTTTAAAACACTAAAAATTAGCGTTGGTATATAATTTTAAATGAGTTAAAAACTAATTCTTTAACAACTATAATTTATTTTTAACACTGGCACATTAAATAGAAACATAATTCACGGTGTCTTAGATAGGCAAAAGATTTAATTTTATTATTTCGAAAAAAACTTTAATTGACATTCTGAGAGTTTTAATACGGTTAGACAAAAATAATCTTATTCCATCCATTATTAATCAAAATTGTGTGATCTGACTTTGAGACAAAGCTGACTACTTACAAGGTTCTCCAACAATCAATGTGAGTTAAAGAGGCAGAATAAAAAGATTTGGCTTTACCTAAGATGTTTAAATTTAGGAATTTCTCATTTACACCATGTCTTTGCAATGAAGTATGAGAATACGAGAAAAGATTCTAATATTTCTATTGACATTCAAAATTGCGAGATACCTCCTCGAAAGAAATATTAGCCACATAAAAAGTAGGTGCCTACATAAAGTAGGTAAAAGAGAGGTGCACAACCAAGAATTTGCATCTTCTGTTAAAGATCAAAAGATTAACATTATAATTTCTTTCATTTAAGGTAGTGTTGATTTTTTACAAACTAAATAATGAATGTGAAAGAGGACTATAGAACAAGAAGATTTGCCTCCTCCGGTTGATGATGAAAATTGTGCAGTTCCTAGTTCGACTAAATGCTGCCCAACTACAAAATTTCTCTATAACGACGACGAGATAGGGATAGAGAGCTAAACGATTTGACCCTCATGTTTATAATGATAATTGCGTTGGCCCACATTCGAGACAATCCTGACCACTTATAAGGTTTGTTAATAATGTGTACAGAACAATGATATCTGTCCATTCCGTGGAGAATTTAAAGTATGTGGTTAGTAGAGAATGAAGATGTAGAGATGTTTGTAGAGATGTAGAGAATGAAGAGATGAGAGAGTAACCAAGCGATTTGTTCATTCTTCGGATAGTGGAATTTGCATAATCATTAATAAGAATTAATATGGTCACAAGTTTCTCTATAGTGAGTGCAGGGAAGAGTGTAGAACAAATATATTCATTTCTTCGCTTGAGGACAATAATTGTGGTCGTGTAGAGAAGAGTGTAGAACATAGATATTCATTTTTTCCATCGAAGTTTACAATTGTGGTTTCTCATTGATTGAAATTTTTATCAATTGCGATGTTTCTACACAATGAAAGTGGGGTAATGGAAAAAAGTAAGATATTTGTCCCTTCTGATATTGATAACAATTGTGGGGGATACTGTTGACCAACTGTTGGTATCTTCAAGCTGATGAACGATATTGTCACGTATCAGAGGCAATTAGATATCTGCAAATGGTCGTATTCGTTCTCTCTTAATATTTTAAACGTTATATTTAAAATAACATTTTTAATAGATGTAAAATCAGAATGAAGAAGTCATTAAAAGCAAATGATTCAATAAATTAAATGGAAAATCAAGAAAAAACCATATACAAATTTATCTTTGCGTAAAACACGGTAACTTAAGAAAAAAAATCTGTACACTGAATACTAATTATGATGAAATTTTCCAGAGAATAGATCCTTTTCAAGAAAGTACTCCAATTATCTATGACACTGTAGGAACACAAATACTTGTTTATGCAAAAAGTCCAAAATTCAGAAATAACTTTAAATACAAAAATCCATAAATTCTAATAAAAACTTCATTAATATTAATGAACATCGTTTATTCCAATTAATATTGAAATTTTCATGCTATTTATGCATATACATTTACTTATAGAGTTTGGATCTATGTTCTTCATTTTTTTTTAAACGCCAAAAAATAGCGTTGGTAAGTAATTTTAAATGAGTTGAAAACTATTTTTTTAACAACTGTAATTGCTTTTTAACATGGCGCATTAAATAGAGCCAAAATTCGTGGTGTTTTAGATAGGTAAAAGATTGAATATTATTATTTCGCAAAAAATTTTAAATTGATATTCTGAGAGTTTTAATTTAATTAATTATAATATATATAATAAGAATTTTATGTTGTTAATATAATTTGTTTTAAAAGGCCGAGGAAGAGAATGGTTAAGAACTAATAGAAAAAATGAAGCATTTGATTTATAAGGAGAGTCTTAACATTTATAAGAGAATTAATGCTACAGGTCGCTGTTTCAGTGGTTCAATGGACAAGAAAAATTCTCTCGTGAGAAGGCATACGCGATTACATTATTTTAATTTAATTAATTATAATATATATTTAATAAGGATTTTATGTTATTAATAATTTATTTTAAAAGGCCGAGGAAGAGAATGGTGAAGAACTAATAGAAACAAGTGGGTAAGTGTGATCGAAGATCGCTCAAAGGGTTTCGTTTAATATTCCTTTAAAAACACTTTATCCTTTATTTAATAAATTCAAACAAATTTCATTTAGGTAAAAAAAAAAAATCATACTTTTTATAAAGTAAAGTTTTACCGGTCTATTTCTTCTTTTTTTTCGAATATCTAAACCATTCCGATAGCGGTCTAAGCCCGCTATTATATTCTCTCACTGTAATATCTGTCATGCGGACTAAATGCGATATTTTTAAAAAAAAATCAAAATTAAACATGTTGTACACGTTCAAAATGTTAAAATATGCGAATATTTCCAAAATCGGATTTTTTTCATGATTCAATATGTTTATCAAACTCATATATTTACTATTCTTTATTACTCATATTGATACACGCTTTGTATTATTCTGAAACATTTGAAAAATCCGTTAAACTTCCGATATGACGTCAGACTTTCTTTTTAATTCTCTAATGACGTGATATTAATCTGTTTTGTGCACATACACATACTAATACTCCTTGTATTATTGAGAAATATATGTTAATCCGTTTTATGTTTTATTACCACTATGAGGTCAATCAATTTTATTTCATATTAATCTTTTTCTCAATTGGTGAAACTTTTTATTTCATTTTTCACGTGGAAATCGTCTGATAGAAAAATAATTATTGCAGAAAGATTTTCATCGTTGATTTTTAATTTTTGGCATCGGCTATAACGAAAAATGTTTAAAATTAATAGGAAAAGGCTGTTAGAATTTTGGTTTTTTATCTCTATTTATTAAAAGAACACGAATTTTTCAAATTTTAATATTTTCAGCTCTTCACAGCTGATATTCTGATTTATACACAAAGTTTCAACTCTGTAAGTAACATAGTTTTCGAGAATGGTTCTGTGACAGACAGACAACGGAGCGGGAGCAATAGGGTTTCGTGAGATGAACGAAACCCTAAAAATGAAGTATTTGATTTCCTGGTTCGATTCGTAACTAGGAAAAAAATGGAACTGTATTTGTCACACTTTTTCAGGTGAAAAAAAATCTTATGCTGTTCCACCATCTCATTCACTGATCTTTTTTAGTTTTTTGTCAGTTACAAAGATAATTTGAAAATTTTTATACGTTTCTATTTTCTATTATTCCTTTTTAATCTCGCTGTTTAGCCTTCTGATTGGCAGTGATATGTGTGGTTTTGTGCCTATTTCATATTTTTCCTAAACTAAATTTAAACTCTGTATTCATTTTTATTTTCTATTATTCATTTTTCATTACACTGTTTTGCTTTCTCGTTTGCTGTGGTATGTGTAGTTTTGTGTCTGTTTCATATTGGTTACAAAACTAATTTGAAAGTCTGTATTCTTTTCTATTTTCTATTATTCATTTTTAATTTCGCTGTTTGTCCTTCTGGTTTGTAGTGATATGTATGGTTTTGGGCCTTTAATACTAGTTCCAGTTTAAATACTTTCTAGTACAAATGCAACTCCGAATTCATTTCTATTATCTATTTTCTGTTTTCCATTATTCATTTTTAATTTCGCTGTGCCACTTCTCGTTCGGAGTGCTGTACGGGGTTTTGTGCTTATTTCATACTTGTTGCAATGCTAATTTGAAACTCTTTTTCATTTAAAATACCCTATTATTTGAATTGTTATACTCTGCTCATAGTATAATTATTGCTCAATATCACAAAGTATAATTTAGTAGTGCTCAGTATAATTAGGTAAACAAACCTGCTGGGCGAAGCTAGTTGAGCTTAAACCGAAGGGTAGGCCTCCCCACTCGGTTTGACCTTGACCTTGTTATACGCTTCTAAAATTCGGACACTACGTTAAAACATTTTATCATTATTTAGCACTTTCTGTGAATCATAAAATGTTTAAATCACTTTTTAACCTAAAATAAAACTATGAATCATTACAAAAAGATTCAAGGATCAAATCATGGTAAACTGATTCACTATCTTATGGTTGCAAATAATGCAACATCAAAATTTAGTCAAACTAAGTATAAAATCTTTAACACTACTAAATTTTTTTTCATACATACCATTAGAAACTAGTTTAGGTATTATTTTAAGTATGCATTTCTTTGCATGTTTAATGAATGTAATACGTTAAGCATAAAGGACTATAGAGGATTAAAAAATTAATGTTTATATATGCAAAGTGTTTGAAAATGTATTCATCTACCAAACGTGAACCAAGCTATTGGACACAAAATTTACTTTATGAAAAGAATCTTCGAAAGTTGAATTTTGAAAACGTTTATTAAATTTTATTACATCTACTTGTTAGTGATATAATTTCTTTATATACAGGTTTAGTACATGGTATTGTGTATTTTTATTCGAAACAAATTGCGCTTTAGCAATGAAAAAAAAAACATTCATATTATTAAAAAAACTGATAGTTTATTAATTTTATCTTAAATTAGTAGTTGTTATTGTTTTATTAGTTATTACATATTAGTCGTTATTAGTCCTTATTTTTTTTTATGTCGTTTAATATATATCAGCATGAAATGATTAAAACACATATATAAAATAAAAAATCTTGTGTCTAACAGAGAATAAATTCTTCATTTATAAACTTTTAATTAAACTGTTTTTCGAAGTTTGTCTTTTATAATAATTATTCCGTTTATTAAAAAAAAATTTTTTTCAGCACAACTCAAAAAATTATTCTATCTATTTTAAGAATGGGATTTGTATTTTAAATAAATACAGAATAATTTCCTTTTAAAATAAATTATTCCGCTTATTAAAATGTATAATCTTTTTTTTCCAGAACAGCTTAAAAAAATCATTTTCTATATTTTAAAAATGGGATTTGTGTTTTAAGTAGATTACGTGACTAATTATAATTCTTACGTTCGTTTTCTCAAAATTGTATCTTTTTTTAATCGTAAAATGTTTATCAAAATTTATTTTTCATTACTTTGCTATTTTAATCCTATCAAAAAATCTTAATGAGAAAGGAGAGTTTTAAATTAAGCTTATTGCATTTCATTAATTATAATTCAGGTTTAACGATATTTTAAGTTATTAATGATTTACTTAAAAACAAAATTAAAACAACAAAAAAGTCAAGTTTTATGTTGCCTGTAAAAGTTAATTATAGTTTAAACTGTATATTCATTTTTAAAATTATGTTTCTAACAATTCTTTTGAGCATTAATAAAATAATAATAACTATTTCGTCATTTTCCCAAGGGAATTGAAGCAAAAAATTATTTTTATCGTGTTTAACACATGGGGATCCTAATGATAAAGAATTAATAAAATTAATAATATTAATAAAAGAAACATTAAATAATGAGGATTAAGTATTGCAACATAGGTTTCATAAAAATCTTATCACCATTAAAATTTTTGTCGAAAATATAAATGAAGCATTTAATAAAAGTTTATTTTCACACTGAAAACTATAAGTCAAATAAAAATCTTTTTTTTTTTTATTATTATTATCATTAAAACAGTTAGAATGTACTCTGATATAACATAAAATTCGTAATGCTTATAATGAACAAAAGCTTCTTGAATAAACAAACACATAAAAATAAATTTTGCAATGGTAAAAAAGGGTTTTAAAAAAAGTTCATTTTGAAAATTGTCTTGTGGTTTAGAAAAATGACATTTGACTTTATGGTAATTAAATATTTTGACAAGTTGTAAAATTTTGAATCCCCACACATATTTGCTACAATGAATAATTAGGAAATTAACCTTTTTTTAAGAATCGCAGTGTATATAAAGCAGAAAGAGCATTTTCGAAATACATTACATTTTTAATATAATGTTGAAATTCCTCTGAGGTGTTTAAAAACGCATTTTGTTGGAGGCAATTCTAATAAACATATGTTATTAAAAAAAACTTTAAAAAAAAAAAACTCTGGATGAAACAAACCAAACAAATCAAAGTCAAAATTAAACATTTTGTGTTTTTTTCATTAAAATGTACATCCAGCAAAAATGTAAGTCCTTTCAGATTTAATTAAAAAAAGAGACAAGTGTCATGTTAATTTAAAGAATTATTTTGAATTTAATGTGTCATTGTACTTTTTATTATGTATTCATTTTTAAACATACTTATTATACAGTTTTAATTTAAATTGACTTTACAATTTATTAAACTCAAGCATTTTCTTATAATAAAAGGCAATTATTTTGTATAAAGATGAAATGCCTTCTATTTTAATCAGTATAAAATGAAACAGAAATAATGCAGTACTTGCTTACTGAAAAGTATACGTTGCTTTAATTTTCTTTTATTTATTTTTTCTTTTGTCAATTAACTTAGAGAGTCAGATATCTCTTAAATGAAAAAAAAGTTTGGAAAATTTTAAAGCTTATTACGTTGAAATTATTAAATCCGCCTAACTTTAAAGAAGGGAGTACGTCCCACAGAGGTCAAGTTGAATTTATCGAGCGTAATTCCAGATTTGTTTTTAAACCATTCTCTATTAATTTATTTCTGTCTTTTTCTTAATGTTGCAGTGTAAAAATTAAAGTAATTCATGCATATTTTTAAATTAAAATGAAAAAATATATATTCAATTTTCAAAAAGTTTCTATTTAAAAGTTCAAAATTCTATACGAACCAGAATAATTGTATGAAAAATATTTATTCCAAATATTTATAGACAATTTATTTTATATTTAAAAAAACTGCATATTTTTTCTAGTTTCATTTTTTTTAAAGAAAATTTCGAACTTTTTTTTTTTTAATTTTTATTTGTTGAATGAGAACTTGTTTCTATTAGCTCTGTAATCTGTCACGCGAAGATACTTTTATACATAAAACTACTTAAGGCTGTACCAAAACTGACTGTCTTGAATTACAGTTAACCTAAAAAAATATTTAAAATATCTATACGAGATACTAACTACATTATTAAATTAAATAATTTTCAAACAGACATCACAGAAGGAAATGGGTTACTAGTAAATTTCTTATTGGTTATGGTGGAAGCCTCATACACAATATATAAATATACAATATAACAACAAATATATTTTATAATTAAAATTTAATTTATGCACAACGGTCAAATGGCGATAACGGGAAAGGGAAAGCCCGCTAGCAGAAAAGCGTATTATGGTAGGAAAGAAAAGTGGCTACATAAGACTGATAAACATCAGAATGTAGAAATGCTTCTTGTACATTATGCTATTCATAAAGAGATTTCAGTGTACAAATATTTTCTACCTATTCTAAATGTTATAAACTGTGACAATGCTTTTTTACCTATTCTAAATGTTATAAACTGTGACAATACTTTTCTACCTATTCTAAATGTTATAAACTGTGACAATTGTTTTTTACCTATTCTAAATGTTATAAACTGTGATAATGCTTTTCTACCTATTCTAAATGTTATAAACTGTGACAATGCTTTTTTACCTATTCTAAATGTTATAAACTGTGATAATGCTTTTCTACCTATTCTAAATGTTACAAACTGTGACAATGTTTTTTTACCTATTCTAAATCTTATAAACTGTGACAGTGCTCTTTTAGCAGATAAAATGCCCAATAAACCATAAGTGAAAAGTCAGGTGATTTTTTAGGAATATGTTGAAACGTATAAATGCAATACCTGTGTGAGTTTTTATTTTTTTCAACGAATACAGCGATCATTTTTTAAGAGTGAGCGGTGACTTTGCTTTAATGCAGTTTCACTCGTTGAAACTCGTTGAATGAAAAAAAAAATAGAATTTTTCCTGTAATATCGGACGTAACATATTGTCTCAATAATATGATGAATTAATTGTAACATTTTTGTCCAAACTTCTTATTTTTATTTTCCCATTGTAAGAGATATTTGCGATAGTCATAAATTCTTACCTCAAACTGCCTTGAAACAGGAGTATTTTTTTAATGTTTATTTTTTATTTTTTAATTAAAATCTTTTTACTATGTATAAGTACTGATTTAGGGATAGCCCTTTCCAATTAATAGTGATTTTATTTTGCACTTAGAAATTTTTATACTATGCGCTTTACAATCATTTTAAACTTTCGAATAAAATTTATATTCGGAAATTCATATATCATAATGTATTGTGCCATCATTTCGACCAGGACATAACTATCATCAACAGAACGGACATAAAATGGAAACTTTATTATTTCAAACAATTTGACTTAAATATTGACAATTTGACAAAAATAGTGCATGTAATATAAACATCTCTATTTCTGAGTCATAAATCTGAGCATTCAGTTATGAATTTATGGTAAATATATTATATTAAACTATATCAAATACAAACCATATCTCACACTTTTTTTATATATATATTTTTTTCATTTAGAGTATTTTTACTATGTATAAATACTAATTTCGAGATAGCCCTTTCCAATTAACAGTGATTTTATTTTGCACTTAGAAATGTTTATACTATGTGCTTTACAATCATTTTAAACCTCCGAATAAAATATTTATATTCGGAAAACAAAAACAAACAAACAAAAAAACGTGTCCTCCGATTCACAGCTTGTTTGCATGCGCCATCTTGAAAGAAGAACAAATTTGAAAGTATCAGACGATAATATGAATTACAAATAATAAGTTGATGCCAGATATTTTTCCTATAAAATAATTCCATTTTTTTAAACCATTTATAAAACTCGTCTAAAAATATGCGAACAGTCTCTGTATTAATTATACCATTGCGTATTACAGTATAAAAGTAATAATATAGAAAAAATATTGTATTATTAATAATTATATAATATAGCTGGTGGAGAACAGTGAAAGAAAAAAATCCTTTGTTGTCTTGAGTGTTATATTTCGAATAATCCCTCTGTATTCTATATTTTTCTGAATTATGTTTGAGATACTTCTTAAGCATTGGAAGTGGACATACATACATTTTTCTTCATTATGTACTGTACATGCTTTCCATTTCGTTATTCATCATGTATTGAAATTAAAGCAGATACATTGCATGATTTTGTAATTCCTTTGCTATGCCAAATTAATAAACGTGTGCCGTCTAATTCCATATAAGAAACGCTTCATATTTTTTTTATTATTTACAGTATCGTTTTTTATATCTTTTCTATATGTATTAACTTTTAATCTGTTAATATTTTATTAAATGTCTGAGCTTAAGCTTATGGTTTATTGTGCATGTGTATATATGTATATACAGAAGTTTAAAACTTGGCAATTACATTCAAATAAAACTCAGAATTTAATTTCTATAATTGCTTTTTTTATAATTAAAAGATATAAAGTTAGAATGAAAAAAATGCATAATTAAAATATAAAGACATTTTTAGTATTTCTTTATTGTTATTAAAAAAAATTAAACTGTAATGAAATCTAACACCTTAACACTTTATCTAATATTCAGAATTAAGTGAGGAATAGAGAAATAACGCTACTGGGTTCTATAAAGTCTAGACAAGTCACGTGTTGTGAGGAAAATTTCTGAAATTTCTTATTGTGCTTAAGAATTTCAGTTATGTGGGGAATTTCTCTAAGTCATAAATCTGAGCACTACATTATGAATTTATGGTAAATATATAGTATTAAACTATATCAAATACAAACCATGTATTTGACTATCGGGTTAAGAAATACAGTTGCAATCGTACAACCAGTACGCTAAATGTAAGTATGCACATATATAGATATAAAGACATGCGTCCCTCAATTATATTCGGAAATATACTTTAATATTGCTCATTTTGTATGTTTCCATTTTTCCATCCATATTTGGTAGTTTTTTTATGTACGATATCCCAAATCTTTCACTTTTTTAGCTCATTACAGCTCCTGCAAGGATTAAATTGTACCTGATAAAAAGGAAGAATACCAACGTTATAAAGGCACAAATAATACACAAAAAGCAGCAAATAGCCATTTTGAATCTACAAGCTAGATTCTTCTTCAGTGCGACACAGAGCAAAGCATGGCGTGCTAGAAAAAGCAAGACTGGGAAAAACGACAGAGGGGTGGTGGCTTACATACCCGATGCGGGTAGAGTACGCACCAAATGCAAACAATGAGAAGAAAGCAGCATGAAACAACTGAGAGGACAAGTAGAGCCATCTATTGGAGAACAAAAGAAACGAAAACCAAAGAAGGGAAATTAAATTAATGTTTTCCAAATACTTGGAAAATCAGGAGTACTAGATAAGTCATTGACTAAGGAGTGAGAATTTTTAATGATTTGGTAACCTTCCCAAAAATCAAGATCAAGGTTAGAACAACATTTTTGGATAATGTTAGCTGAGCCTATGTTGAAAAGACCAACAATATTGAGCAACAGAAGAACGTTTAAGCTCCTGATTTTTAACATAATGTTCATGCTCTTTTAAACGAAATCTAAGAACACGTTTTGTCTGACTAATATAAGAGATACCACACTGGCAAGAGATTTGGTAAATACCCCAGTTATCTATATACGATCAATGGGGTGTTTGAAATTTGAAAAAGAGATTTTATTAACAGAAAAAAAAATAATACGGAATTCAAGCCTTCTTAAAATTTTAGCAATTTGCTGACTCATTTTAGGAAAAAATGGCAAAGCAACTGAAGTATTAGAGTTGGAATTAAAATTTTTACCTGAATGCATGGGTTTCGTCATATTCTTATAAATGGAATCTATAATATTAGAGGAATAACAACGATCAACAGCAACTGCTTTGAGATAATCAAGTTCAGCAGTAAGTATCTGAGGAGTGGAATGTTAGAAGAACGAATAAAAAAAGTATTGAAAGCAGCAAATTTCTGATTAGGAGGATGAGAAGAATTCCTGTGAGGTGGAAAACTGACAGCAAAAGATTTACGAAAGACTGTAGTCTGAAAACCATCTTCACTGCGAATAACAAGGACATCCAGGATAAAAAGACAATTGTTTGTCTCAATTTCAAAAGTAAACTGAATTCAAGAATCAATGGGATTGTTAACAGAGAGAATATGATTTATATCCGAATTAATTTCAACCAGGACATAACTATCATCAACAAAACGACATAAAATGGAAACTTTAATATTTCAAACAATTTGACTTCAAAATAGTGCATGTAAAAATCGCAAAAAATTGGACTAAGAGGACCCATAAGAATTGGACCCATAGCCAAACCATCAGGCAAGCATGAGCAATTTCTTATAAATGGAATTTATAATATCAGAGGAATAACAACGATCACCAGCAATTGCTTTGAGATAATCGAGTTCAGCACTAAGTAACTGAGGAGTGGAATGTTAGAAGCCCGAAAATAAAAGTATTGAAAGCAGCAAATTTCTGATTAGGAGTATGAGAAGAATTCCTGTGAGGTGGAAAACTGACAGCAAAAGATTTACGAAAAACTGTAGTCTGAAAACCATCTTCACTGCGAATAACAAGGACATCCAGGATAGAAAGACAATTGTTAGTCTCAATTTCAAGAGTAAACTGAATTTAAGAATCAATGGGATTTTTAATACAGAGAATATGATTTATATCCGAATTCATTTCAACCAAGACATAACTATCATCAACAAAACGACATAAAATAGAAACTGTAATATTTCAAAGAATTTGACTTCAAAATAGTGCATGTAAATATCGCAAAATATTAGATTAACAGGACCCATAGCCAAACCATCAGTCAAACAAAAGTAATTTCCATGAAAAACAAAAGTATTTTGTGACAGCCAAGCACGAGATAATCATTGGGTTAGGTCACATGTCCGAGAAAATTAGATTAGTGGGTTATTTTTGGGCCACTGTAGGTCAAGCTAATTTTATCTAAAAAACGGTTTAGACTATTTAGACTAAATTTTGCATCCTATGGTTTTCGGGCACGAGAAGACTGTTGGGCTAGGTCACATGTTCGAGAAATTTCGATTAGTGGGTCATTTTGGTCATGGGTCATTATGAATCAAGATATTTTTATCTTAAAATTGGCTCAGACGATTTGAACTAAATTTTGTAGCCTACAGTTTTGGGACACGAGAAAATTATTGGGCTAGGTCACATGCTCGAGAAAATCAGATTAGTGGGTCATTTTTGAGTCACTATGGGTCAAGCTAATTTTATCTAAAAAACGGCTCAGAATATTTTGACTAAATTTTATATCCTACTGGTTTCGGGTACGAGAAGAAAATTGGGCTTGGTCACATGTTCGAGAAAATTTGATTCGTGGGTCATTTTGATTATAGGTCATTATGGGACAAGCCATTTTTTAAAATAAAAGAGCTGAATCTATTGATACAGTTCATATTGTTTTACGATTGAATGTTAGCTGCAATATTTTTCAGCATCTTAACAGAATTTTTAAAGTGTTTTAACCTCTACGTACAATGATAAAACATTACTTTAAATTTCACGAAATTGTAAATATTTTATTTTCATTCGCCATAAAATACTAAAAACTTGAAGAAATTATTTAATAGCTAGTTCATTTATACATTTTTAAAGATGGATATTCAAATTTTAATTCATTTATTTATATATTCCATTGCTATTTATTTAGATTTTTCTAGATTAGTTTGCTATCTATCGTCTAAACTTAGAATTTTCAATTGTTTAATATTTAATTAGTAATAGTATACTATGAAGGCATACTTCCATTTAGTAGAAACTTTGTTAATATATCTGAAGCTTAAAATCAGATGTGTTTAACTATGAAAATTCAGTTTTGAGATTTAAAAAAAAAAAGATGAATAAAAGAGTACTCTCGGCTTTTCGTAATTTTAAGACGAAAGTACATTTTAAATGTGTTGAAAAACTGACATTGTAATTTTTATTATTAATGAAAGCAATTTCTGTTTTTACCCACCATATTTACGCTTCTATGTCATTTCGCTTCACAAATACCACACAAAGAACAGAATGAACGTACTTCTATGAGTTTTTCTTTTATTCAAAGATTTGATGTTTTTATCTCGGTATAGTAAAGTTGATATTACACGCACTGTTTTTTTTTATAACTACTGTCTGAAGTTTCAGAAATCATGAAAATTACAATTTCTTTCAGACAGAACCAAAAATATTTTACATAATTTAATTCTTAATATTAAAATTTCAAAATTAATATGTAAACACTGAATATTACTACATATTTTCAAGCACTTTTAGGCACAACTTTTTTTTCTTCTATAAGTCAAAGATTTTTGATTCATTTTATACATAATTATTACATTTATAAGTTATGTAAATTTTGGATCGTGTTATTCAATGGTTATGAAGCTAACCTGTGAGCATAGGTGTTTAAAAAAATTTGAATTAAAGGAAAAGTTATATAAATGCGATAATTCCTTGTTTGATATTTTTGAATAAAAATAACGCAGAAAAATATATTTAGTACCAAAATGTTTTGAACTAAATTTGCATTCTATTAAAATATATTATGCAACAATTGAAAATTCGATTTTTTATTTATTTGTGGTGTACTACTCCTTTAATAGAATTGTTGTTAGAATTATTTATTTGTTTGTATGAAAACGGCATTACAAAATCAACATTGGACAGAAAAAAAAATCAAAATTAATCTAATTTCAATTTCATTTCAAAATGGGAAAAATTATAGCTGCACTCTTCTGATACTAAACCAACGATATCTACTGCTATGTGTATTTAATAATTAACACAAGAAATGATTGTATAAACAGAATATGCAAGAAAAATAAATTTAGCGATGAAATAAAAATTGCAGTAGCACCCTTTTGATACTAAACAACTAATATTTATTACTATACGTATAAGGGAAGTAAAACAAGAAATGTTCACTTAAGAGTACATATGATATCGCCGCAGTGTGAGCCATGCAAATTGTGCATGATATTTAAAATCATAGAATTTGTTTACAAATAGATATAAAAATAATTTTTTTGTCATTTAAAATAAATAAGTTTTTGTTCATACATAATTAAAAACAATTGCTGCACAATTTATTTTAGTGTACGTATTTAATTTTTTACTTACTTCTGTCCACATGTTTATGAATGTTGGTCAGTTAGGTACACTTTTCTAAAAACATACTGCAGATAACTTCTTCATATTTTATATGACGATTAAAAATGTATCATTTAATAATAAGAAGAATCAATTTTCGTTTTCTTCAAAAATAAATTAATTTGAAAAATAACTTTTGAAGTATTCAGACAAATCAAAGGCAAAAATTAATATATTCATGCATATATTATGTAATATTATATAGTTACTTTCACAATTTTTCATAGTTTTAAAGAAATAAATTACAAGCAGGAGAAATATCAATTCCCTAGCTTCAATATATTTATACTTAAATGTGAGAAAAAACTGTGTGAAAATAATTTACATACACATAATATTGTTTATTTAGATCTTAAAGCTTTATCTGTTTTACGGATATTGTGAACCTATAAATTATACATTTTTAGATTTTTCTGAGTCTGTTTTATTTTTTAAGCGTAAAATTGAAAAATTGAAAATTTAAAGACTTTTATGTCTTTTAAACAGATATAGAAAAAAACGGGCTTAGTTGTGAAAGAAAAACAAAAATACAGTGAAAATTTGATGTGTACCTGTTTAAGAAATCCAAGTTCACAGTCATCCGTTCTCTTAGCATCATTATGTGTGTGAAAAAACCGAGGACATCCTCTCTCGGCGTACAGTCTCCAGTCAAATAGGATCAACGGACAGAGCCGTGTTAGGCCATCCAAGGCCATAACCATGGTGGAAATATACACTGATTGGTTGTTTTCAGATGTGCTACTGTCTGCAGACAGGAACTGCTACTAATAGGAGATGGCAATGTTATAGGTAATAAGAAATTTTACACAGTTGGAGATCCAGTTCTTCTTTGCTGATAACGCATAGGAAGTGTAAAGTAGAAAGGCAGTGACTTAAATGCAATAATTTATAAATGCATAGTAGAACACATGTTTCCGCTTCTAAACAATCACTAAAGTTTTGAATTAGAAGGTTCAGTTTTATAGTTTCATGTAACAAGTTAAAACAGCTCAATTGAGTAAAGCTACTTTATACACGATCGATGTACCAGTACTCCAACCTTTTTTTTTTTAATGTTAATTATTTTGATCCAGAAATGCAATCCTCAAAAAAGTGATACTCGTATGAGAACTCTTACATATTATACATTATTTGTAATAAGTTCAGTATTTATTTCGGGAATATATATACCTAAAGAAAAATAAACGTATCACAATCTTTTGAATCTTTCTGAGTTTCGTTAGGTTATATTTCAACGGTAAAATGTACTTAAAAATAAAATATTTTCATAATTTAATTTTCGAATGGTAATACCTATTTATTAGAATTTAAAAATATCTTCTTTTGTAATGAATAATGTTCGAATAAAATAGATATTCACTTTATTTTGATGATAAATGTTTAATCTGTTTAATATATATATATGTATTATTTGAAAACACAGTTCTTTAATAAATAATCACTAAAACCTCTTAAACATGCTGACGAAAAGATTTTTGATCCATTTACTTTTTATTATTTAGCATAATCATGAAAATATCGCAATATTTTAAGTATTTGACTTTAATTAGGCGAAATTTTATTTAAATCAAAAAAGAGAACGCTTTTATAAAAATTTATATTTTTTAAGCAACATAAATTAGTTTATTGTGAGTAGAATAACGTTTTTTTTATTACCACATGTTAATATCATATATAAAAATTTAAAGCATTTATATTTAAAGTTTTTTCCAATTAAATCTAACAACAATGAATAATAATATAAACTTAATGAGATGACATAGAGCTTTACATATATCGTAAATTCTAATTATATTTTGTAAATTCTAATTCAATTTTATACACAGTCTTATAGATATCTAAAATATATCAGTTTAATTGGCCAAATCGAAGAATATTTTAACATTTGATCTATGAATTTTACGTGAAAGTCATTATATCCAAAATATTTAATTTAAAATAAATAGAATCTTCAAAGGCTATCAGTACGTTAAAATATTTATGAATCAAAATGTCATACAATATCAACAACAATATATATCTTTTTTCACTTATTTATATTTTTTAGTTCATTCGTTTTATAATAAAATAAGTTTTGTACAATAAATATATCGTTCAACGACTTTCGAATTTGAGTGTTTTAGAAAAAGTATAGCTATGAAATTATTTTCAATCCTGATTGTTTACTCATGTTTCCATGATGATCAACAATATGTTTATTCGTAAAAATTAATATAAATTTTCTCTCTTATAACTGTTTATAATCAAAAATAAATATTTTTAACATGTGATCTAATTATTGTGTCAATATATTACTACTCTATACTGAAAATGCATCAGTACGAAAATGAAAACGGAATAAAAAGTATAGAGATTTGATGCTCATTTCGCACTGAACACTTATGGGATCCTTGAATATTGTTTTTCCGAAAAAGTTCATAGCGCAATAAATATTCCAACATATTCCTCAGTAAAATATGTTCCTCTCCCCTCTTAAGATATAACTCCTGATTCACATTCTTGTGTAAATCAAAAAAGTAAATAGAGATCCTCATCTGGTGTCTTGTTGCTCACATCGTGACGTCACCCATCCGAAGAGTGGACGAGACAGAGTATGTCCCTCATCTAATCACTAGCTCCCTGCTTCCCTCATCTGTGACCAACCTCTCACTGGAAGAATTCCGGACCTCAAGGTTTAGTGACGTCATTGAAAACGCAGTGACGTTATTGATGACGTTTCAGAAATATTTGGCGCATGCTCAGAACAGCACAGCCGAATCGATGACCTTTTTCGTTTACGTAGTTATCGCGCATAAGCACCTGTGTCCAAAAGCATCTTGGAAAATATGATTGAAAAATAAAAGCAAAGTAGTTTCTTTGGAGGAGACCTGTGATTTATAGTATTTTCATTTTTAAAAAATTTCACGGTTGCACGCAAACGCAAATGTGAATTCCATCTTTCATTCTCCGTTTTCCGTCTTGCTTTTCACTGGAGTTCTCTGGAAATCAAAATATTTCTTTGCTGGTTTTTATTTTCCTAGATAATACCTCAGAGATTTTCGGATGCAAAAGTTTCGCTAATGATGTTACTTTTCCCCCTGGAAATCAATGATTTAATTTCAGTTGTGGGAGAAGCTGGGACTGTGCGCTATCAATAATCTTGAACATGCATGGAAATTTTACAGTAATAAGAATGGTAGAATGTTCAGATAGCATATTATTTTAAATTAGTCGCAGATGCCATTATCTGACTTCCATTTTCCTGTTTCAGTTCTCATGTTCTTTTTTTTTTTTTCGTTAGATATGTTTTTATGAACAGTTGGCGAAAAAGTATCATTCATGCATAAATTTCTTATTTTTTAGAAAACTCTTTTACTTCATCTTTTTATTGTCGTTATTCCAAATAAAGAAAAAAATCCTAATAAATAAAGAAATAAATTTAAAAAACAAATTATTTTTTCAACCAAAGCAAAATTTAAAATTTCCATTTTTTCCCCTTCGTTTCAATGATTTGTTTTATGTATTTATCTAGAGGAAAAAAAAAAACAGATTCTGTTTGTAACCTGTTTCTTTTGGATATTTTAATTAGGAATTCTTTTAATTTTTTTCTTTTTAGCAAGAGAAAATATGCATATATATATATATATATTTTTTTTTTTTTTTGAAATTAATATAACTATTAAATCACAAGATAAGCGGTACTATCAAAATTAACCATTAATTAAATTACGATAGAAAATATGTCCGCATTGGTAAATGCACTGATTAAAATTAGGAAGAGAAAAAAAACAAGAATAGAAGGTAATAACATTACAAAAAGGAAATATAAACTTATATTGTGAAACACTTTATCCAAGGCAGATATGCATTAAAGATATATATATATATAGGATGGAGGAGGTATGTGGCGGAGTTGTATGGGAAAAACGCATGGTTAATTTATAATAAAAAAAAGAGGGGGGGGGCATTTTGATTTACACATACGTTTACTAATACACATTTTTATAATCGACTATGATATGATGCCTTTATATGCAAATTAATGTAGTTATATTTACATATTCATTAATTAATTTAAATGAATTTATATTCATTACTATTAAGCATGTTTTTGATTAATTGTATTTACATTAATGCCCACGGTGGACAATATCATATTAACTTCTAATATAATGTATACTTTCTTAAATGCTAATATAATACATGTATTAATTTTCATTAAATGTTCTACCCTAACCACTTATATCATGTGTATTTAATTTTTAACTTTGTATGCAGAAACATTATATGTAACTAATTAATTTCAATATTTAATTAATATTAATTTTAAATCCTTAGCAACTTAATTCAAATAATTTAGTATTTTAATTTTAATTTAATTTAATTTTTGTGATGTTGCATTTTTGGCAAAGTTATTTAATAGTGGCTATGTCATTTTTTGGTACATATATTTTTTATGTAGCATTAATCATTAATTATTAATTTTACCATTTTACATCTTATTTTTTAACATAGAATTATTCATTAATACATCCATTTTTACTTTAATGTAATTGGATATTTTATTTATTATTTTATTTAATTAATTAATTATTTAACTAATTGTTATTATTCTTTAGATAGTATTTGGTTTAATTTTTAAATATTAATTTTATTCTACTTCTTTTATTAATTCATCGCATATTCACTTTTTCTCTCATAGATGGCAGCACCATGGTTTGTGTTGCTTTACAATAATATTCCATGGTAATTCATCTTCTAAAACTTATTTTGGCAACATGGTAAATCATCTTCTAAAATTTATTTTGGCAACATGTAAAAATTTTTTGAAATTCATTGCCTCTGTATAGTTATGCTCCTATATCTGGTTACTGAAGTGCACCAATATCCTTTTTAATCCAATTGTATGTGTGTATGATTAAATTTCAAGTTCTTATCTCTTTATTATGGGTAAGGTTTATTTCCTTTTTAATATTGTATTTATTTTATGAACTTTAAGATTTTTTCACAGGTTTTATTCTTTGTTTATGAGTTGGTAGTCCCAAAATCACATTCTTTAGCAATGTTATGGCTAATATGATGATGAAACCACTCATTTTATTTGTGGTATTTAGGCATTTGGGACTTGATAATTCTGTCTAAATTCCACAAATTTCATTCATTCAATTTCATTCATTCAATTTTTAATTTAATTTCTTCTTCTTTTAAATAAGTATTTGGTATCTATATTCACAGTGTTGGGGAACACTATCGTTGTCAATTAATTATTACATACTAAATCGTAATTTCATAGTTTATGTTGGTGTTACGGTAATGTTTATATATATATATCTCCATGCATAGTTCTGAAACAAATACTGTCATCTTATTTATTTATTTATTCACTTTCATAGTTCTTGTTTTGATTCTGATTCCCTATAAATTTCATCAGGAATTCAAAATGCTATGCTTATGTACCTATCTGTTTCATTGTATTTTTGACATTCTAGGCTGTAACTTTCATTAATTTTTACAAGCGAAACTGAAATGTAATATGCTGTTAAATGACACAGAACTATTTTACGTTTTAAAAAAATCTTTGTACAGTATATATGTTTGTTTTTTTCTAGATTTTTTTTTTCAGAATTATCTATTGTGCGCCAAACGTGAACGATTCTGGCAACTATGTGTTTAAAGTGAATGTAGATAAGAATAAAAGTTGTCAAAAAAGTAAAAAAACTATTCTGTTGCGAGGAACAACTCTCACTAAAATACTCTTTATCGCATAATTTAAGTAAAAGAATGTTTCCGACATTTGCATCTTTTATGCTAGCGACCATTCAGAAGGGGTGTCGCTAGCCATTTTGATAAAAATAAAGTCTTTTTGATGAGTGTTCGTTGTGGTTGGGAATTAATATTTCGGCTAATTTTCAAAAAATGAAAAATCTGAGCCTCAGGTGCTTTAAGGCCTGCCTTGGACTATCTTCATCTAAATTTCCAGGCCTCTACTCACGGTAAATTTGCCTAGCCATTGTCAACAGATACACAAACACAGACAGACAAACTTTCTTTTTTTATTTGTATAGATTACATGACATGCATCGATTTTTTTTTTTTAGCAACATTAAGAACAAAATATTTTATTTATATATGTGAAATTTTAAAATTATCATTTCATGAATGCAGAGAACAGAAAACAGCGCATTCTGTTGCTATACGGCGTATAAGTAAATTTCAGTAACTTGCTGCTTACAAACATAAAATTAAAACTGCGCCTAATCAATGCGCTGCCCATTTTTTTTTTTTTTTTTTTTTTTTTTTTTTTTTTTTTTTTCAAAATGTGTTCTGTACGAAGTATTGCTATGACATATCGAATTTCTTAGGCTATGCTGGCATCACCTTTTATAATTGAGTTAGGCTTAGTCGCCCTGAATGTTATAGAAATAATTTTGGTACAAAATTTTATCACCCAGAAAACCATCAAGGTCATGTCTCCGATTTAAATAAAAGAAAAGAAAATGAACAATTTGGACATTGTACGTCAAACGTGACAAATGAGATGCGTTTGTACTGTTATTATTTCAGTGAAATGAATTATATCGTCTGTTATTATGATATGATTAATTACCGTAATAAAATAAGCACATTTTCAGTTGGCAACATTTTATCTTTTGTTGACATTTACTGAAAATTTCAATGGGAAACTTAAGCCTAGCTTTGAAAATTTCAGAACTTGATATACATATTTAGATATTTTTTCCATTTAATATCTATTTCTCCGGAAACATCTATCCAAAAAACTGTCAGTAGGTTATATGATTGCTATAATTAAATAATTTCAGTATAAAAATTCGGTTTTTAAATTCAATAATACGGAAATAATACTCCAGCTTAAATAGGACGTAATCACCATGCCAAACTAGAATCATTACCTATCATGGATATCACTGAATTAATTAAGTATGATAGGATTTAATAGAATTAAGAATGTGACTATAACTTGGTCATAGATGTTATAAAATGTCATATATGACTATAACGTCATACATGTCAGATAACTTTGCGATATATCTCCTTCCCTTGACGATTAATCCTCGGAAGCTGCTATAACAAAGAATTACCAATTAAAAAAAAAATCATATTACTTAATAAATATTTTTATTGATATCTTTTTAAGTTTTGATTCAATTTTCATAAAATTTTAAATGACTCGAAAAAATTCTGCAACGATTATATATATTACATTTCAAACCATTCGGTTGGGTAGTTTTTGCGCTGTTATTTGCGGACGGGCGGACCAGACGACGACTATAGGTGCTACGTATTTATATAATTACGAACGCACCTAAAAACAAACTATCAATCAATAGCCTCCTACTAGAAATTATCAGTAGTAATGAAAAAAAAAAAAAGAAACAATTTTTGACATTTTGTAAAACTAGTGTTTCGAAAACAGGATTAGTGTAGTAAAGGTGATTAAAAAGGTTCCTTAAGTTGACGCAATATTTATTTCATGATTATTCGACATAAAAATTGAATTAACAGGAACATATAACACTATTATGGAAGCAATCATGGCGTATGCAACAGAAATTTCAGAATCAAATTTTACAAAACAGAGACAAGCAACACTCCACAACTTCATACTTACAGTCAAAACGGAGTTTAAACTCTTAAACTCAACTGAATTATAGCTCCGAGCTCCGACTGATTCTGCTTTTCTTGATCGGGACTTTTATACTCAAGGATGTCTACTCATCAGAAAGGGAATAGGGTAGGGAGACATGAGAGTAGTACCGGGATTTTTTATTTAAACATTGTGCGTATGTTGTATAAGGCGTACTGATATTTGTCTTTCTTTCTTTCTTGTGAATTTTAGTAAGACATTCTGATTTTTTATTCATTATAATTTAAAAGCCTATTCATCATTAGCTGCACTTGTCTTATCTAACTCGATAGAATAGTGCTAAAGATATATTCATTTTGAACAGTTTTCATCATAGTTGAAAACTTATTATGACTTCGATTTGTCTGGCCGCCTATCTGTCTCCGTATTCTAACTTGCATAAATTTATTTGGATTAACATGAGTTTGGTACATACTGTTGTGGCTTAACATAGAACATTCCTTATTAAAAGTAAAGTGTGTAACATATATAGTTCAATGTATACATAATATACACACAAAATTATTCCAGTACATAAGGTATATGGGCAATAAAACTCTTTTACAGTGTATTTTAATGAAGTTTCACTATTAGAAATAAAATGAAATTGATATACATTGGTAAGGTACACCAGAAGATCCTTACTGTAGAATATGGAGAATATTTATTTGTTCATTTACAGGGAAACAAAAGAATTATGTTACAGTAACTGTGTATGAGTGATAATCGGCGGAAGTGTGTTTTCAGATGCAGTAAGTGATTTTAAGCTTAACCAAATTTTAGTACATTACGTGGTGTGTGTAAATATAATATAAAGAGCTGCACAACGAATTCGTAAACACTATTGCCTAAGGGCGCGAACTACTTAGAAGTGTTTTCTTTTTTAAATTCTGTTATGTATTGCCCAGCTTAAATATATTTAGTAAACTAAGATATGTTTGTAAAATATAAATAAATCCATATACATGGTAACATGGATATATTGCCGTCTATAAACGAAAATTACTTTAAAAGTGTTTTTAGTTGGATTTTTTACTTGAATTAAATTTTAACTTACAATGAGGTATGTATAAAAATATGTAGATTATACACAGTTCCGCAGAAAAAATTTCAAGTTATCTTCTACGGCAGTAATTTCTAAGAGTTAATTTTTAAACTTGTTATGCGTTTTTATCTGAATTAAATTTGAGAAAACCATGTGGTGTGTATACAAATCTATAGATAATATAGAGGACTGCTCAAAATAATTAGAATACCTTACTTAATATATGTGCTGTAACTACAGAAACTGGGTGTGCAAATGTGCTATGCGTTTTCTAAAATGTTTATTTAGATATCTTCTTTGATCGTATTAAATGGTGAAGTTCTGTTACAGTATTCTGGTTGTGATGGAAAGTGCTTCATAATCTACGCGTGACGCATGATTTTTCTCTCTTGTTAAATCTATATTGCATTACTATAAAAAAAAAAATCACATTTCTAAAGTGAAATCCAATTGAAACTACACTGAGTCAAACACAACATCTCTGAGAGTAGAATCTATAATTTCGTTGAGAGAATTATTCTGATTGCAAAACTTTCAGCATCTATCTAAGAGAAAAGCATCTGAAGATTTGAGAATTACTTGCAGTTATGAAGACGTGGACATAAAATGAATAATAAATCGAATGTATATACATAAATTAAAAGTTCTTGAAAGAGAATTAGATATTTGTCGACGATATATTGATTAGTCTTCCATTTTCAAAATATATTTTAAAATATACTAAAAGATCCAACTCGGCTTTCCCGGGTTACAGAATATAGGAGAAACATTTTTTTTTTTTTTTTTTTTTTTTTGCAATTGAAAACTGTAATAGATTTTTTACATTTATTATATTTTTTAGATTTCACACTAACAACACCAAAAAGATTTTTATATACAAAATAGCAATTATGTATTTTAAAAAAGTTTTGAAAATTACTGAAAGCAATATTTCGCCTAATATACGCTTGCCAGGAGTTAAAAGTAAAAAGTCCTTCCACCCTGTTCCGGGCGGAAAATGGAAGCTTTCATAGTCTATGTTTTTAAAAATTCAACTCATTTTACTCAAACATCCGAAGCTAAAATGCTTTGAACCCGATTATAGAAGATCCAATCCCGGTTTTTGTTGATACTGAATTTAAATGCGAATTTCAGCGTGAGAGTTACAGCATAACAAAAATCAGATTGTTTCAAAATGTCAGCAACCCTAGAATTTCAAACTGTCATATCTCTGCCATTTTATAAGATAAAGCCAAAGCAAAAAATGTTCCGGAATCTTTGTATCACGATCTAACACTTAACGTAAACAATTTTTTTCAAATTATAATTTTCTTGTACATCTTTTTAAAATATTTTACTGGCCGCCATTTTGAAACGAGATAGCGGATGAAACTGGCCAATGAACTCTGTCGAGACCTTGGTATGTTCTATAGACATAATCAATCAGTCACATTCACATCGGTTCATAAATACGAGAGTTACAGCATAACAAATTTTAAATTGCTTCAAAATCTCAGCCACCCTACATTTTCACACTGCCATATCTCAGCCATTTTGTAAGATGTAGCCAAAACAAAAAATATTCCACAATCCTTGTATCACGATCTAACACTTAACGGAAACAATTTTCTCAATTTATAAATTTTTTGTGCAACTTTTTGAATTTTTTTTTAATTAAAAATTTTTAACGGGCCGCCATTTTGAAACAAGATGGTGGATGAAGTTGGTCAACGAACTCGGTCGAGACCTTGGTATGTCCTATGCGCATCCAAATCGGTTCATAAATAAGAGAGTTACAGCATGACAAATGTCAGACATAATATGCCAAGAGTCAGTATACTAAAATGTTTTGGAATTGCTTTCTTCCAAACGGCTGCAATAAGTAGTTTTTTGTAATGAAAACTACCTAAAAAAAATAAAATAAATAAAATCGCCACTGATTTCACTAATTACAGCAGCCTTTTTTACTCTGATTATTTCAGTATTAAACCTGCAGTTCTACATAACTGCTAAATTTGTGTTTTGTGTATTTATCAAGTTTTAATTTTGTTACAGAATATTAGCCGTAAACGATTGCTGAGTTGTATATTGTTTTAATTTCAAAAGGATTAATCTTTTGTCGGGCACAGTATAGAGATACAATTCTTGAAAATTATTTTAAAAACCATAAAAAAAATTAGTAAATTTAGATACAGTTTTCAAACAAATTGCATTTGAGTCATTATAGCACGTTGCAATAAACCAGCGAAATGAAATGAAATGAACTGTGGAAAAATATCTGGAAATGTGGAAAAAAAATTTCAATTTTATGAATAAAATATGCATGTTTTCCCTCTGAAAAAAATTGTCATTTTCTTCAACGAAAACATTTCACTTTAAGGGTCCTTGAGAAATATTTTAAACACTCTCTATTTATGTTAAGAATATTTTTCTTTTATATTTTAATTAAATAATGGCATCGTTAAAGATATAGTAATTGTACTTTGGTCTCCTTTTTCTCAGAACAATGGAATAAACCAGCCACCACCGTCTTATTTTATTGCTGAATTTTTATTATTATTATTATTTTAATTAAAAAATGAAAAAAATATATTACCGATATAAAATTTGATTTAGAAATTTCGTGAGTTATTATAGCACATTCTGATCCTTACGATTAATTGATATTTGTTTGAGCTCGCAACTTATCATGTTCTTGGATTGGTGGATGTGAAATGCAGACATAATACAATCAGATTTTATTGTATAAGAATAGAAATAATTGAAGAGTGAGGAGAAAAACCATATTATTCATCTTTTTTTCTTTTACGTACGTCGACTTTCATCGATATTCCCCTATTATACCTATGTTTGACAGTGTTCTTAAAAACACTTTCACATTTCTTTCCCCTTTTAAATATATATATCTAACTGTGCTTTTCAAAGGATTTCTGTATTTTTGTCTCAATTCAAGGTTGAAAAACGATGGTAAGGCTTTCAAGCTAATTTGTTGTCATTTAAAATTTCACAAAGAGTGGACTATCATCGTTTTTACACTTTGCCATTTATCTATTATCGACACACATCCCCTAGTCGCATGATTTGCATTTCTGTAAAATTTACTTAGAAGCATCGAAAATATGAAAATCTGATATATTTTTGAGTTATATACTTACAATAAAAAAATTAGAAATAAATAAAAAAATAGAGTTAAAAAAAGGTAAAAACTTCCGAATCATATAATAAAAATGTATTTTTTTTTTTTAAACTGCACATATAAAGAGGAAAATACCATAGCATTATCTACAAATACAACCTACGGAAATCGTACCTCTAAAACTATTTGGGGCATGGTCGAAAAACTGAAGTGAATACCAAATGTTAACTTCCGTTCATAAAGCAGTTACCATGGAAATAATGTAGCTTCACGTGATCGCTCATTTTATGTTTTTAAAAGTCTAATTTTGGAAACGGGATGCTGCAAGACGTATTTTGATACAACCGAACTTTTTCCATGAAAACAGCATCGTATTTACCAAGAATATATTTTCTCCAGCGTTTGGAACGTATTTCTCAATCTAGCTTTATACAAAATATTGGGAAATAAGCATCTAATTTCAAAACTGATAGCTAAAAATTTGAAGACGAAATAATCTAAAAGAAATATTCTATTCCGATTTCTGGTACTAGGAATTTTATTTATGTTTTCGTCTATGTATTGAAGAATAATATTCCATACGATAAATTGAGAAGGAATATTTTATTTTATTTTTTATTTTTCGCGTCTGACTATTTCATAATTTTGCAGTAAAATACATTTTAGATGAAAAAATTAAAATCACCTATCAAAATGGCAAGAATTGCGGTTTGTTGAAAGCTAATAATCATGTCAGTAATTATTTTGTGCGTTATTAATATAATAATATAACCATAGAAAATTTTTAAAGATGTTTGAAATATATTCCACTATTACTACAAAATAATTAAATGTACATCATAACATTCTACACTACAAAAAAAATTGTTGATTTTACAGTATAATATTGGCATCCCAGCTGCTAGTATTATACCGTAAAATTAACAGTAATAAACAGTAAAATAAGCAGTAATACACTGCAGCGCATGCACATATTACTGCTTATTTTAGTGTTTATTACTATTCATTTTACGGTATAATACTGGCAGCTGGGATGCCAGTATTATATTGTACAATCAACACTCTTTTTTTGCAATGTAGTTACACTGAAACTCGGCTGATACAAGAGGCAAGGGAATTGTACAAGTACTCATATTAACCGTTACTCATAATATCCGTCAAGATAATAAAAATCTTAAAATACAGACATAATTACACGATTTACTAATATTAATTGCTTTACTTATCTCATTGCTAAAAGTAGCTTGACATCAAAAAGTTAACATAAGATGTTCAGTTTTGGCTTTTGAGTGTCCTTTACTTTAGACGGGTCTTTTATTCAGACAAAATCACAGTATCTATATATATATTACGCTATCGTACGTGGCACAGAAATCGCGATTATTTGTTAATTGTTTAATGGCAACGCCCGAATGAAACGCATCTCATTGGTTGGTGCTGCCATCTACAGCAATAAAATCGAAACAAACAATGATTTATTGATTATTGTGCAAATAAATTGCAATTATAATTTGTCAACATTAAAAATTAAATAGATATATTTTTATATATTTTCAATTGAAATATTCATTTTTGTAAGCATTTAATAATTTAAAAAATACAATTAGCAATATAAAATTAAAAAGGGAAAAGTAAGTGTAATAATTTTCCCTAACCGTTTCATTTTTTAAACGTAACTGTTATACTTTTGAAAATCTAACTCTTATTTAATTTTTTTACAAGCTTTTAGTATAAATAAATATTATTGTCTTTTTTTAGATGAAGTCCATTCCACTGTTATATTTTTCAATGACAGTCTGCCCGGGCAGCGCCGGGTGGGTCAGCTAGTTGAAAAGAAATTCTCTAAAGAACTAGTAATTCGAAAAGACATGAACGACGTGCAATAATGCAACTGATCACTTTCCCTTTTCCTGGAAAAACTCGCCTAACATTGCAATAGTCACTGACGTTCTCCAGCTATTGATTTCACAAAGCTTTTTCATTTTAACAGTGCAATAAGAAACATAAAAAAGCCGGTTAATATGGCCGAGAGTCCATATTTAATGAAAGAAACAAATAAAGGTATTGTTCTGTGTTCTTTTCTTTCCATGGTAAGATGTAAATTATACAAAGGTATTTGAAACGTCCTTAACTCACTCTTCTTTCTTTCATTCATTCAAGACATCAGTACATTCCGTATTATTTCCTTACCCTCCAAGTAGATTGAAATTCTATGATAAAACTGATAAATTACTACATTTTGACCGACAGTTGTAAAACAGAAATATTATCCCTGAGAGAGAACACTGTTCAATAAGTAAGGGATTTCTTTCCTAATTCTACCCTAGTTTTCGACGAAAATCACATTGGAATGAACAAATATTTTGCTCGTATTAGGCCTAATTCTTATTTTCTTAGCTTGTAAAAAGGTCTAAATCTTAATATAGTTTATATGATGATCCATCTACAACATACAAAATTCTCGTTGTAACCATTTCCTTTATAGCCGTGCTCGTATTAAACGAGTTCGACTGTATTATCTATCTGCCAATAACGATCATCGCGCAATTTTACCCACAGAAACACAGACAAACACTTCAAAATTTTGTATAGATATACAGAGAGAAAGAAAGAGAGACAGAAATAGAGATTGAGATAAGTCAAAATACGAACCTCTTCTTTTATTTTTAAGTCGAGTTGTAATATAATGAAACACATATGTACATTGACTCAAAAATTCTCCAGTACTTTTTGTTCTATTGTCAAAGCATATGATATTCGTAATCGCGCAGAAATAAATTCAATTTATTATGGATATGCCCTCTATACACGTCTCTTAAATATTTGTACTGACATATGTCGAAATTTCATTCAACATTCATATGTATATATACATATATATATATATTTTTGTATACGGTAATAGTATATATTTATTTCTGATTTTCTTAAAGTAAAAATACATGTATTTATTAGCAGTTAAATAGAGTATTAATGTACAAACTGAAATAATAAAAAAATAGAAATAAAAAGTACCTGCATTAATTTCAAAAGACAGTAAACAAAGATAGTAATATATACACATTGTTTCAAGAATGTCACAATTTATTATTTCTAATAATTTCAGTTTTTTATTTTTTTACAAATACCTGCTGACTTTCTAAGAGGAATTAACTTAAATGTCCTTTGTAGATTTAAAATGACACAACTGTAGCATTGGAAATTTTAAATATATAGTAATATCACAGCTTGCATAAAACAAACTTCATTTTGTTTTACTTTATACTTAAAATATATGCTTAAAAATTACTATAAGTGCTTCTAATCTCTTTTAAACACTTATCCTAAATATATAAAAAATGATTTTATCTTTCATAATAGGGTGTAAAAGCATAAGTTTTATTCTGATTCACTTTAAAATTACACACATACATTGTGTTTCATAAAACAATTTTTCATTTTCATTTTCAAATTCAATAATTTATTAACTATAATAAATATAAAGATGAAATAAGGGAGATGTTTATCAAGTAGCTCATAAGTTTTATGTACAGTAATTTTTAAAATAGTTTAAATTTTCGTCAATAGTTTTTGCTGTGATATCTCAAAGTGCAAGAATGCTCAAATTGCCATGTAAAACTGCATCAAAGGTATCTGAGTGTTTATTTTGTATTCAATTTAACAATTGAAACGCAAAAAAAGTCTTCATTGCGAAAATTTTAAGTTAATTTGAGCATGTTTACAGTTTGAGACAGCGAAGTACCATCTAATAATAAAAAATAAACTGTTTTTAAAATTCTTTTATACAAAATTTATAGACTACCTGATAAGAAAGTCATTTGTTTCAGATTTAATATTGAAAAAACGTGAGGTGCGGTCTTATTGAAGAGAGCGATGGGATTTTCTTGTCTGTCTGTCTGTCTGTGTGTATGTATGCAAGTACATATCTCACGATAACTCGATTATCTTCAAATTGGATAAATATGTTGATGAAATATTCAGAATTAGCTGTATAGTTTTTGGTTTAATTTGGTTGATTCGTTCAAAAAATATAGAATATTTTGTTTTATGCTACAATGCTTTTTAGGAGCATTCAGAGCACTTTGTAATTTTATCATTCGCTGTAAAGAAAATGGCACATTTAAATGTTAAACTTTCAATATGTGGTTTTAAATTAATCCTATCGGTTTGAAATTTTGGCAATACATTGAAACATATATTTTATTTATTTATCTATTTATTTTATTTTATTTTATTTATTTATTTTTGGTGGTGGGGGGGGGGGGGTGGGTGGGTTGGTCATATATTCCAAAAATATATAGCATTTTAAATTTATGTTTTAAATCGTATATCTAATTTTTTTTTCGATTTAGCAGTTAGCTGCCTGGAAACACGTCCATGATGCATTAAAGAAAAAAAAAGTTAAAAATCTTTTTTGACATAGTAATTATTTTAATCCTCGTAATTTGACAATATTTAAAATCTAAGTCAAGTAAAAATAATACTATTAATAATAAAATAGAAAATCTTTGTTTATTTCGCCACTTTAATAATTTGTGTGATGATTTGTTTTGTTATCAATAATGAAAAAAATATTTACATTGATGAACGAAAACTAATTTATGACATACACTCAGAAAAAGAAACTGATTAAAACTACAAAACATATTTTTGGAGTACATTTTGTTGTTTTAGCAAAATTGGAGTAAAATTGAACCATTTTACTTCAATTAACAAAACATTTTTCTGACGATACAAATTTTTTTTTGGTTCAATTTTACTCCAATTTTGCTAAAACAACCAAAATGTACTCAACAAAAATGTTTTGTAGTTTTAATCAATTCCTTTTTCTGAGTGTAGCAACAGAAAATAATAATTGGGAAAATAAATTTTGCATTTTTTAAACGTATAAATGTTTCCATCGACAATCTAATATTTACAATTAAAAAAAGCACGTAAAAGTTTATTTATTAATATAAAAGTTACAGATAAATCTTTGAAAAATAAAAATAAATATATGAATGTAACATAAATTCAGAGGATTTTACAAAATAATAATATTCACGCCATGCACAGTCCCTAACATTAAGTTCGTTTTAAAAGATTTTCATTTAAAAATATAAAATCATTCAACAGTGATTTAAGGTGTATTTAAGGCTCTTATCATTTGACTGGGGAACGCCGGGTGGGTCAGCTACTTAAACATAAAAGAAAGTTGTCAATACTTTTAATTTTAATTGATGTAAGAAAAAAATGTCTCTTTTTGATTCGTGAACAGGTACTTTGAAATTTATAACAGTTATTTTATTATAAAGGCTTATCAGCATGTTAGTTCTTTAGGTATAACATATATCTTAAATATTATAGAACATAATGATAATACTTTCTCGTTATCAAACAAGAAAATTCTGGATAGAAAACTTTAAAAATGGTTGAGAAATGCTATTTATTTACATTTATCTATCTGAACATCTAATAAACATAAAAATCAAAAGTTGCCAAGTTCGGCTATATGATATATATATATATATATATATATATATATATATATATATATAATTAATTAAATGAAAAAATAAATTAAAAGAAAAAAAAATAAGTTATTGCGTTTTAGATATTTTAAACATGAGTTATAATTCTTTTAATTGAATTGTTTTAACCAATTTTTCCTGATAATTTTTTTAAACATCTATTGTTATAATTAACAAAAATACTTTTTGTGATTTTTCTAACGTGTCTGCACATATAAAAAAAAAAAAAAAATCATCATATAGCTGGAACACATGTTAATCCCTTCCTGTAAAACCACTTTTCTTGCAGATAAACTCTCCTTGCAAAAAAGATGATGCGATCCTTTAAAGCTATCAGTAGGCAAGGCACGGTAGCGAAAATTCCCATACTCTTGGCCAAAGCACGCAGCGTTTTCTGTTTTTCGAGTTTTTTTGCAAAATACGAGAATGCAGAATTGTTATATTAAATTGCTATGGATTAATATTTTATATGAGGCAATAGGTCTCACGAAGTATATGTAGTTGAGATTATGTGAACACCAGTGGACCCGTGAGAAGATTTCGCACAGCTGTCTAATATTTTTTAGCAAATATCTAATATTTTTGAGATGCAGGTTTAAACTTCTAAAGAAACATTCAGGACTAAAAATATCTGAAAATAACACTAGTCAAGCTATAATATCTCATCTATTCTATCAAAGTTACAGTAAAAACTGATCGCAGAATGGCAAACGCAACAACAACACACACATATATATATATATATATATCGAATTTTAACTCCATTAGAGGGTGACATCATCTGTTTCGGAATAAAACATGGAATAAAGAAAAATAAATTGAGCATTTGAATTTAAATTTTGCTTTTTAATCATAAATATACAATAAATCCGTTCAGAAACTACGTCCCACTTTATCTTTATTGAGAATTTTTTTTTAATAATCATTGTAGCGGTATTTTATTTTTGTTGCGACACTAATTTGAGGAAAATCTTTCATTTCATTTATGAAAACAATGCCGATTTAATTTTTAATTATTTGCAATTTTTAATCAAAAACCATGTTTTAACTAAATGTGAGTGTACTACGTGGGAAGCCGCTTCAAAATCCTTTCATATGGTATGGAGTTTTTATTTGGTTAGAAAAAGGTATGTTGACAACATAAATAATATATATGATTATTATACAATTCACGTAATTTCGTGCATTTATTGAATGAAATAAGAATAGAGAATAAAACTGCATTAGTCTTAATAATCTTAATAAACGCTTTTAAAAGCAGTTATTAGAATTACTTGGGGATCCAACCCGGGTTTCCCGGATTACAGAATATGGGTGAAAACTATTTTGTTTAATTGAAAACTGTAACAGATTATTTTAATTTAATATATATTTTGCATTACCCATTAGAAACACCAAAAATCATTTTTAAAAAAATGAAAAATAGCAATACTATTGTGAAATAAAATTTTGAAATTTATTAAAAGCGATATTTTTGTATTAGCCGCATGTCAGATGTTAATAGACGAAAAAAAAAAGGACAAAGATTTCGCTACTTACTGCGATAATTTTAATTCTGATAATTTGAGGGATTTAAGCGCGTAGTTCAGTTATATGCCTGTTAAAATTGTGTTTTATTTATATTATTTTATTAATTTATTTCTTTATTGATAACGTTTTGATTTCATTATGGTATATTAGCCGGAAACAAATGCTGAACTATTTATATTGTTTTTAGTGTAAACAGGGTAATCTTTTGTAATCGGTTTGCACGTGATAGAGATAGATTTTTAAAAAGTCCTATTTGAAAATTATTTTAATACCCATAAAAAATGGGTAATATGGAATAAAGTTTTCAAACAAATTTCATTTGAAAAAAAAAAAAAAAACATATTTTTCCCAGATAAAATGCGTAAAAATTTAAATTGTGCGATGCTTAGAAGTTAAAACAGTTGTATTAAATTGGTCACCATCAATATTACATCGTATATGTTTTCGCTTTGTAATATAGATTGTTGTAAAGTTAATATTACTAAATCTTTGACGCATTTAATATTTTTACGGAATACGGCGAAAATCCCAACTTTTTTGGGAGAAAAATAAATTTAATGTGACCTACTCATTCTTTATACACTTTCGTAATATTTCTAATTTCTTACAATGAAAATTCTGCTGATACAGCCTTCCTGGAATACAGTGGACGTTGAAACTCTAAAAAACACCCTTTAAAAATCCAAAATTTTAGCACATGACATTAAAACAAAAAAAAAAAAAAATCAAAAATTTCAACATGAACAATGCAAGACCTAAAAAAACTATTATGTAGTTTTCGAACGCCACAAAGATAAGCAAAACATATTCTAAGCACATAAATCTACAAGTATGCAAAATCGTGCGTGGAAAGAATGCGCCTCTTATTTTAATCTTTTGGTCAGTATTTTGTGAAATTTCGTCAACTGTGCGGTGCACAGTGTGCCGAAATGACGATTTTCCACGATATAGGTGAAAATTTTATGTATTTTCCCGAGATTTGTTCAAGTATGTAGAGTTGCTCTATAATCTCCACAGCATGAGAAACCCTATATATTTTTTCCCTTGCCATACTGTCTAGCCTCATTTTTAGAAGGGAATTTATAGGAAATGTAGGAAAACAGGTAAAAAACAAAAATGAGTAGCTGTCGAAAATAAAATTATGTGCAAGTCCATTTTTAGGTGTGTAAGTAATTATATAAATACGTAGCGCCCATAGTCGTCTGTCTGTCCGTCTGTCCGCATATAACAGCGCAAAAACTACCCAATCGAATGGTTTGAAATTTAATATATATAATCGTTACAGAATTTTATCGAGTCATTTCAAATTTTATGAAAGTCGAATCAAAACTTAAAAAGATATTAATAAAAGTTTTCTTTATTCTATTAAATCCTATCATACGTAATCTATATAATAAAAGCGCAAGTCATGTGACTGAGGAAAAATAATACCGGCTAACCCCATCTTTTTCCATATGCCAAGCGACCATTTTTATTAAAAATTATATTTTCGAATAAAATTGTATAAAAGTTACATTTTTAGAAAGAGTGTTAAAAAAAAAATTGTTTGTTTGAGAGATGCGTTACATTAAAAAATGTATAGATTCTGAGATAACTTCAGTGAAAATTAGGTAGTTAACAGCTAAATATCTCAATCCATTAAAGTAAATAAACAAAATATTCATTCATCGTGAGTCATAGAAATATTAACCATGGAAGTAAGCATTCGCAAATCAAGATCTCCATGGTGAATTTACAGCGCTGTCTGGTGTCGAAAAAAAAATTTTGCGTCTGTAAACGTGGCATACGTAATAAGAAAATAAATCCTCATTTCGTTCATAGCAGACGATATAATTTATTTCACTGAAATAATAACGATGATTTTTTAAATTGTAAAACTAGTTATAGCAAGAAACGAACGCACCTCATTTGTCACGTTTAACGTACAATTTCCAACTTGTTTATATTATTGTAAATTATTTATTCCGTCTTGTGAACAATGTACTATGTCTATTGTTTTTAAAATTATTTGGGTTTTGATACCTATTGTATTGTTTTGGAATTTTTTAACAATTTAATTTTCAATACTTCCGTCTTGTAAAGTCAAGATCCCGCTATATACCACAAAATTATTGGTAGATTGTCTTTTGTAGGCATTTGAGGAGTAGTAAGAAAGTTTGGGATTACCTGCGACCAGGTGCGACTTTGACAGTTAGCAAGCAGTGTTTGATTGAATGAAAGTCCATGTAAAAAAAAAAAAAAAAAAAAAAAAAAAAAAAAAAAAAAACGTGTTTCTATACCAACCTCATAAAAAATAAATCAGTCAAGTGCAAGTATAACTCGTGCTCAAAGGATTCCATACATTAAATTTATTAATTATTATTTATTAATTAACAAACTCCTACTACCCCTAATTTTTTCATAATTTTAGTTTCTATAGATTCGGAGATAAGAGGGGGGGGGGGTGCACATGTTTTGGCTTTTGACGATATCTCTGAAAATATAATACCAAAATTAAAACGAATATATTTTTGAGTTCGGTATAGCAAGATCTTTCGAACGATACCATTCACGATAGATAATTTTTTTTTCAAGTAACTTAATATCTCGGCAAATTACCGACATTGTTTTTCGAAAAAATCATTATCAACTATCTTTGGATGATTCTGAGTCGATAGATATCTGAAGCGCCCGTCAACTCCCCCGCTGACCGCCCGTAAAGTAAAGTTTGGGTGTAACGAAAAAATGCGTTTTTCTCAAAAACTATATAGCCTAAGAAAATCGCTATAGTTTTCCTGAAAGGTTTAAATAAACTCCTACTACCCGTAATTTTTTCATAATTTTAGTTTCAGTAGATTCAAAAATAGAGGGCGGGTGCGACATATTTTTTGAAGTTTATTTTCGACGATATCTCTGAAAATATAATACCTAAAATTAAAACAAACGTATTTTTGAGTTCGATATTATAATATCTTTCACATGATACCCCACACGATATACAAAAAGAAAATTTGTTTTTTTCAAGTAACTTAATTAGCCCCCTAAAGTTTTTCTAAATATATTTGTGAATTGCTAATAATCTGAAAATTTGTGGGTCAATAGACTTTACAACTTTCCACGTCCCACAGGTTACGAGTAAAAGTGCTCTGACAGACGGACAGACAGACCTAATCTTATATTGGCCTAATCTTATAATGGTTCCATTTTTAATTTTTAAGTACGGAACCTTAAAAATCAGTTAATATTTGAATAAAACGTGAAAATATCATTATAGTTCCAATTTCTTGATATTTTCATTGGAAACAACTGGTTCTACCTGAAAAAATACACAACAAGGCATATAGAAACACAAGCTTGGGCTTTCGCATATCGTGTGCGTTCAACGGCTGCAAAAAACCCACTGCGTCACGGTGTGCAGTGCTTGCTAATAAATGCTGAAATTGTTCTTACAGAAAATATTATTGATTTTATTCAACTTGTTAAAAACAAAGATAAATGCCCAGTAATATATTTTTTATAAAATATCATTTAACTTTCAATTTTTTTTATTTATATCAACGCTACATCTAATACTACTACTACTATTACTAATATTATAATTATTACTATAATAATAATACTGAAATAAAATGCCTGATATATACCTAATTTTTGCTCTTACTTTACAGATATGTTTTCTATGCGATTATTTTAGTTTTTTATTATGTATATTTATTGATAAATTTATTACTTTAGTGCTCTTTTCTTTTCGTTGTTCATGTAATCTTTTTCTCCCCCATTATCCCTCTTCTCCTTTCTACTATATAGATATTTCCTTTACGTTAGTGGCATTTTTTTGTACATTTTTATTTTATTTATTTATTGCGTGACGTGCAAAGCATTGCCCATTTTTTTCGCCACCTAGATTATTTTTTTATAAAGTGTAATGATTGTAGTTGCTTCATATTATACCCAATGGCATCTCAAAAAATATCTCGTATTACTTATCATTTCAAAATGTCAATGAATACATTGGTTGACATATATATTTTAATACCTCCTTTTTGAGCATTGAAAATATCCAGCATCATATGCTGATTTCTCCATGACTGACTCTTCTATTTTAAAACGAAAACATGTTTATCATTTTCTGAAAAGCCAGTGATCTTGTAGAGATTCTCTCCTTGCATAAAAATAGCGACCCCATTTTGAATCATCAGGTGTTTTGCAACTAATGTTAAGATTTACTTACGAAAAATATTTCATCGAATATTTCTTTATAGCCTGCAAGCATACGTTAAATGCATAGCAACACATATTTAATTCGACAGCATTTTACAGAATATGTGTACGGGAGGGCTGTGAACTATTTATAAGAAAACTTTTGTAAGATATGGTAATTTTATTTAATAAATAGATTTTATCTAAAAATAAACATTCTATTCACTGTTGATAAGAGATGTACACAGTTGTCTCAATTGTGGTCCAAAGTAAAATCTATAAATGGAATTCTGAATTATAATTTTGTAAGGAACTGAGATACGAAATATTTTTAAACTATATCTGTTGTAAACTAGTGGTCGATGCAGAATTTTTTTTTTCCTTTGGGGCCCATTTTGTGAAAAGTAAAAGTTATTTTTGAGAAATTTATTATATTTTGTGAAAAATAACATTTTATAACGAAAGATCAAATCCAGTTACTCAAAATCGGACCATTAATAATAACTTTTTTAACTTTTCCTGCTAAAGTTTTCCTTTCGGGTGAGCTTGTTTTGTTTGGAAATTAAATTTAAAAACCTAACAAAATAAAAATAACTAATGAAGAATATGCTTTTATGGAATGGAATTTTGTGAAGATGCCTATTTTATTAAGAGGAATTTTGTGAAGAGTCCTGTTTTATTAAATGGATTTTTGTGAAAGGGCCCTACATAGGCCCCAATTTTGCTTGGATGAACTCCTGTGAACTATACCAAATTTATATCTATTTAAAAAATAAATATGTAAAAAAAATTGTTATATATATAACATTTTTTTTACATACTTATTTTTTATGACTATATATATAGCCATTAAATAACAACACAGAAACATCATACAATAATTGTGGGTTAAAATATTAAACATGAAAAATGAACACGTACATGTTTGAATAATATCCAGAATTAGGTAGAGAAAAAAGTAAATAAATATATAAAGATAATTTAAAATAAAAAAAATATATAACAGACTGGAGGGGATATATAAAAATAAAAAAAGCTGGAAGATGGAACTCAAAACTGTTATGAAATATATCTATAAATTAACAAATAAAGAAAAAAGTGAAATTTTGAAAAAGATGAATTGATTTAAAATAATTGTGGAACCATGGAAGAATTATCAAACCTAAATTACCATAGATTCTACAAAAAAAGTATGATCTCATCTTTGTACGAACTATTAAGTTAAAATTGTTCAATATATATATATTACAAAAATCAAAATTCCGTACTTTATTAAATTTATTCCATAAAAATGTTCCCTTCTAAATTCTTCACACAACCCTAGTTTATTAAATGATTTACTATCTTAAACAATATTCCATTTATTTCATTTATTTAAATCCCTTTCCATTTAAAATGGTTATTTAATATCCCCCCCCCCACCTTCAAAATATTCTAAAATCAGTTCCCGCAATTTTTTCCTCCAAAAAGCTTTTTTATTTACTAACATTTTATTGCTCAAGTCATGTTTGTTCTATTTAAAATTATCATATGTACCATTTTCTTTTTCCTATTTTTTATTCAAAAAACCTGTTCGCGCGCTTTCTTGCCGACGCCTTATCACCTCAAAATTCTGTTGCTTTCAGTAAAGAGTTCAGACGTCACTGAGGTCTCTCATTGTTTGGTTAGTAATACTGCAATGCGGTAATCAGCTTTGCGCACTCGAGTATAAAACGTGATCTTGTGTTTCTTAATAATCTGTAGCTGCTTGTAGTGAGATTATGACAAATCGAATAAGCTTTATTTAACATCCAATTTACGTAGCAATTTCAAGATGTCTAAAAGACTACGAGAATGTTTTAATATCTATTTATTATGGAATAAAAAATCGTCTTCAAATAAGTAACAGTGTTTTTTCTTGAAATTAATTTCAACATTTATCGGCCAGAACCAATAATAATGGACTGCGACTTCATTTTACGTGTGATTTAATCTACTGATCCTGATAAGGGATGCGGGATGTATTTAAAATATCGAGAAAGATATTTTTTAATTCGACTGGGGTGTTCATGTCATCATATATATATACAGTGGCTGCTCGTGACTGGCTCTTTTTGGGGCAGTAAATGCATGGCTGAAAAATTTATTCCTTTCATACCATTACTTTTTTTAAAGACATCTTTTCCTTGTTTTAATGGCAGAACTTTCTTCCAACAGACGTGTGATTTAATCTGTTGATCCTGATAAGGGATGCGAGATGTATTTAAAATATCGAGAAAGATATTTTTTAATTCGACTAGGGTGTTCATGTCATCATATATATATATATATATATATATATATATATATATATATATATATATATATACGTATATATATACAGTGGCTGCTCGTGACTGGCTCTTTTTGGGGCACTAAATGCATGGCTGAAAAATTTCTTTCTTTCATACGATTACTTTTTTTAAAGATATCTTTTCCTTGTTTTAATGGCAGAACTTCCTTCCAACAGATAAGGCAAATATTTATTTAAAAAAATAGTGGTAAGAAAGTAATAAATTTTGCAGCTATGCATTTAGTGTCCCAAATAAAGGAGTCACGAGCCGCCATTGTATATATATATACTATATATATGTCCATATATATACCATATATATGCAAACGATTGAAAATCGAAGCTTCCAATAATATTAATGGAGAGTAACTGTAAAAAGTTACAAAAGCATTATTAGAAAACCTCAGTTATATATTTGGAATTGAATAAATACACTTTGAGAATGCTCTGGAAACTGTTTTTTTTTTTTTTTTTTTAATTATGTTTCTAGGATTTAAAACTAAATTTGCCATTTTATATAATCTCTGACCAGTATATGCTTTATTTAGATGTATCTGTAATGCAATTTGTGCTCACTTGTTAACATATTTTTGATCAACAGAACGCCTTCGCCAATTTATATATACTCTCTATTCTTTCTAGCATTTTAAATGATACGAAAAAGTAATATAATTCAACATCTTATACTTCATTATAATTTAGTTACTTTTCAAAATAAATTTAATCCGTTTTATGTAATGATTCTCGTTCGAAAAAAACGTGAAAATAAAGAAATAATAAAATAAGGACTCGTCTAGAGAAGTTGTATACAATTTTTTAAAGTTTAACTTTTTGTGAAATCATGTTAGAGTTATTCCATTAATATAATTTTATTTCCTACCTTATTTTGAGCACTTTTGCAATTTACATTGACTATTTACCTTTAACATATAAAAAATTAAAGTGCTTTTAAACTCTTTTGGGACACTCCTTATAGCGACATAGATATAATGAGATCTCTTTTAAATCTCTCTCTATGTTTTCTTGCACCAGTTTTGTAACTCTTACTCTTTTTTTCAAACATTATATTGTGTGCTCTTTATTTTTAACAAAGAATATCTTGAACAAAAATAAAACATTCGTAAAATAATCCCTGCATTTCTTGTGAACAGGCATTCTGTTTTTTACTTGGGCACACCTAAAATATTTTAACGTAAGACTAAACCGCAAAAATACGTAATCTGTTTACTACATTTTCAATTTTTACTCTTCTTCGGAATTTTCTATTTTGTCGTGAGTAAAATAAAGGGAGTTCCATCTTTTTATTCAACTCTGAAAGAATCTTAAAACATTTATGATCTATTTTGTAACGTTTTGGGTTCTCTCGAAAGTATCACTAATTTTCTGAGTGGTATCTACGTACTCTTTTATTTGAAAAAAATATTTTATCTTGTTAATCCATTTCCAACACTAGCGCATATATGCGTGCATTTCAAGAATTACTTTTTTTATTGAAAAATTCCGAATCGATACCGGATATTTCTAAAGAAGAAATTTAACTTTATGTAATCACGAAACATTGGTCAATAAATAAAGCAAAAATTACTATTAGGAATTTCTGGTTTGAATTCAAAATTTCTGAATAAAAAAAGACTTTCTGGAATTCACGCATCTATCTGCTAACGATGCAAATGCACTCTCAGAAATAAAATACTCAATTTTGACGTTTCAGCAATCCTTGAGCTTTATTTCGTTATTTTTGACAATCATTTCGTCACAAAGTTACGTGTTTTTTAACAAAACACGAAACGTCAAATATCTGACAAAACTGCTTCCTCACTGTCAAAAAAAAAAAAAAAAAAAAAAAAAAAAAAACTCTCACTTTTGACGATTCAGCAATTTTTGAGCTATATTTCATCATTTTTGATAGTCATTTCGTCTCAAAATCACATGATTTTTAATGAAATGGAAACTCTCAAATATTTGACGAAGCTATTTCCCCATTCACGGCCAGACTCAATGCATATTAAAGAAAAACCTGTTAAGCTGTTTACAGAGGGACTCGCTGTACCTCCTCAAATCCCGCGATTTTAGTAAGCAGATATGCTTATGTTATTCCTGTCACAACTTATTTTTAGAAAACCGCTTTCAGTTAATTGTGAATGTATGTAGTTATTATTTCTGCATTAGTTATTTTTGCAGCTGTTAAAATTTTCAGGAATGTTTATTGTTATTTTTGTTGTTACAAAATCGTTCAAACAAATTAAGAGCTTTTTTTTAATTTAAGAAATATGTTCATATAACAATCAAATTTAAAATATGTATAACTGATCCCTTTCCCCTCTATAAACAGTAACGTGTTAAAATCTTAATCAACATCTAAAATTGATACACTCTCCTCCAATATTCACTTCAAAATTTATTATTTCTGACCAACAAATTAACTAGACCATATTCTAATCATTCATTGAACAAAGGAAATTTTTCCAATAAATTATATTAATCAAGACACATTCTAATTATTTATTAACCATAGAAAAACCATAATAATAATCAAGTCTTATTAATTAAAACATGCAGAAATTATAACAGCACCGATAAAAATAAAATCTACCTTCTAAAAATATAAACACACAGCAAAATCCCTTAGATACATTTAAAATCACATAGATACATTTAGCTTAGATACATTTAGAATCCCCTTGAAGACTTGAGATAAGCGGCGTAATTTTTTCCACTGTCAATAAGTACAGATGCTTCTAAAATTGTTAATAAGATGGCACCACCGGCTTTTTTTTACACTTTCGAACAAGCAGTTTGACGAAATTTGTATCCTCAAATAAGTGAAAAAATTAATTTACACAATTTGACGAAATATTCGCTCGGAGCATTTCCCAGGAAACGGTTTCGTCAAAAAAGAAAAAAAATCGTGAAATTTGAGTATCCATTTCTTGTGGGTTTCCCAAAAATCAACTAAAAAGTATAAAATATATTTTTGGAATAGTCTGGAACCTTTTTTAATCGACTTGCCAAAATGTTTTGTTAAAAATGTTTCTAACATAATTGAAACCATTTTTCTAGGGCTTTTAAGTGTAAGATAGAGCCTATTGCTATTCAAAATTTGTATAGATTGCTTAAAAAATTATGCTCTACTATTGAAATTATATTATTAACTATATTAAAGAGATATTTGGAAGAAATGACATACTTATCAGATAGTTCATAAATTTTATTAAGAGTAATTTAAAAAATAGTTTAAATTTTTGTCAAACGATGGCACTGTGGTTTCTCAAATCGAAAAAAAAAAACTCTAATTAATTTCAAAATTTCAAAATACAAACAACTTTTTCGCGTTTCAATTAGTAAATGAAAAACAAATTAACACTGAGATACCTTTGATCCAGTTATACCAGTTTGAGTGTTCATGTTGCTTTGAGACAACGCAACAACATGCACTTACGGAAATTAGAATATTTTTTAAATTTCTGTATACAAAACGTATGCATTACTTGATAAACGTGTTATTTATTTCATCTTTATATTTATTATAGTCAATAAAACATCCTGTAATATTTCGATGCAAGACAGATTCAAGCAATATTTAAGTTCAAAAATGCTCCTATTATACATTAGAACATGGACAACTCATAGTAAAAGATTTTTTCATTATACATAATCTAAATAGAATCATTCCAATGTAGTACTATACATACAGTATATGTTTATTAACACGAAATTTCATCCACATTGAAAAGAAAATACTGTTTTAAAAATTATCTAGCATGTAAACTATCTAATATGTCTAACTAGTTCTAAAGCTTTTATAAAACACTTTCATTTAAGACAAAAAAGTAATAAAGAGAAAAAAAAAATCCCATTATCACAGAAATCTAATGTTCACAAATAAATTCTTAAAACAGCTAGTGTTGCAAACATATATATCTTTCTAACATATAACGGGATAAACCCCAAATAATACAAGTTGGAGTAATCTTTTTTTTTTCTATGACAATATCAAGTGAGTTGCTACATAACAAAAATAATTGTATTTCCACTAAAAGCAAGCGAATTTATCATGTTATTGCGTTTTCTTTTTAGGCAGTGACTAATTCAATTTATAGTTCGTTTTCTTTGACTCATTTCATATAGCTACTTATAGATAAAGGATATGTTGGCTCACTGCCTAACATAGATCTGAAGCTAATAATTAAACATATAAAAACCTCCATGAATTCAGTTATGATTATTTTTTGTCATAAAAAATTGAATTAAGAAATTTCTGTGTCTTAATCTAAATGTATAAATTAAGCAAACGTAAAATAAATAATTACATTTTGGGAAAAAACACATTAGTTATTACGATATTCTCTTATAGCACATAAAATAGATTATTTCAATTAGAAATTCCTTAGTTAAAATTGGATTTAAATTATGTTTTCATATGAAAATAGAAAGAAAAATCCTCCATCCCGCATAGATTATGAAAACTTTATAACATTATCAGAATACTGCAACACATCTTCATAGAAGAAAGGACACATCTTAATAAGCAGTTTAAAGAACACATAATACAGTTGAAAATCCATTTTCAACAATTGCCACTCCCCGACAGTACTTTATTTAAATTGTTTGTGCATCCCTGTATATGACGTATAGATTTTTATTCTTGACAAATAGTGCAATAAAATGTCAATTAGCTGAAATATGCATAACTGAAAGCGCTCTTATGGCAGTTATAATTCATAGACGTCCATGTATCCACATCCTTTTATGCAAGCCTCTATATGAATTTATTTATATTTTATTCAAATCACAGAAGAAATATCGAAACATGTTGTAAGTGCGTAAAAAGCATCAATTTTGTAAAATATGAACTAGTGTAACATCATTAAAATGTATTTCAAACGATTTTCGCCCATAAAGCATAGTGTACTCGAGTTCTTTTAAGGGGACATATCACCTTTAAAATGGTAAAAAATTCAATTTCAAGGTTTTGATGTCTGTAAATAGTGCATTTTATTCTGAGTAAAAAGGTACCAATGTTTTTCAGAGGCGATAATTATTGACGAAGATATAAAGTAAAACGCAATCGTCATTCTTTGTTTTTGAATGGGGCGTAAAAACTTTAAATGCATTTAATTCACAACAATGATTTTCAAACTTGCGCGCACGATTTCTCCAAAAATAATTTAGATAGAACCTCATTTTTTCAATCTTATTAATGTTGCAACAATGAACAAAATGAACTAGAATCTTTTAATTTGGTCAATAAATTAAAAAATAATTAACTGTAATTCATCGAAAAGCGCATTCAAAATGCGTTTATAATTTAATTACAGTTATTCATTTTTTAATTTATTGATCAAATTAAAAGATTCTAGTTCATTTTGTTCATTGTTGCAACATTAATAAGTTTGAAAAAAAATTGAGGTTCTATCTAAATTATTTTTGGAGAAATCGTGCGCGCAAGTTTGAAAATCATTGTTGTGAATTAAATGCATTTAAAGTTTTCACTCCCCATTCAAAAACAAAGAGTGACGATTGCGTTTTACTTTACATCTTCGTCAATAATTATCGCCTCTGAAAAACATTGGCACCTTTTTACTCAGAATAAAATGCACTATTTACTGACATCAAAACCTTGAAATTGAATTTTTGATCATTTTAAAGGTGATCTGTCCCCTTAAGATTACAGTCTGCAAACAAACTATAAATGCTAAACCTGTCATTTTGAATAGGGAGCATACTGTAGTAGACCACAATATGAAGTTTTTAATAAGAGAGAAAAGCTACACCTATGTACCGTTTGAAAAAACAATCGCTTTAAAAAAATATTTATCTTTGTCTGAGTCTCTGTGCTTTTTAAATGTGATCGAGGAAAATATTTATATGAAAAGTAAAATCTGCTTTTATTAATTGACTAATTAAATAAACTTTAGATTGAAATTTTCTTTATTGGCACTAAAAAGTACCGCTGGAACATAAAGGGTTAATTAACAGTTCAAATTTTTGTCAATAGGGACTGTGCAATCTCAAAATGAAAGAAAGTTCAAACTGTCAGTCGGGGTCTATGAATTTTTATATATTTATCTTTGTTGTTGTTGCCGTTATTGTTGTTCTTATTTTATTGTTCTATTGAAACGTGAAATAAATTTCGTATTTTGAAATTTTGAAGCTAATTTGAGCATTTTTACAGTTTGAAATTGCGCATTGCCATCTGTTGAAGAATAGTTGAACTATTTTCAAAAGTACTGTATACAGAATTTATGAACTATCTGAAAACACGCCACTGATTTCATCTTTATATTTATTTTAGTTGATGCATTATGAAAAATTCTATATGTCAGATGAAATATTTTTTCTATTAATTTCTTACAAAATATATCCATAACTACGTAACAATAAACCATATAAAGGTGTTCAACGTACTACGAATTTTAGTTGATGCATTATGAAAAATTCTGTATGTCAGTTGAAATATTTTTTCTATTAAATGCTTTCAAAATATATCCATAACTACGTAACAATAAACCATATAAAGGTGTTCAACATACTACGACCTTCCACGCAAATTTACTTAAAAGCCTACGCTAGTCACGCGCAGAAACGCTCAAGCTAATGTTAAATCTATGGGAAGGTTCTTGCGCGATTTCTCGCTCGCATTTTCATATTTTCAAATGATTTTTTTTGCATAGGATAGCTGAAGTTGATCTCTAACGTTGTTAGTTTTTACTTTTTCTATTTTGGTTACAGTTATTTTATAAGCAGACATTTTCAATTTTGGAACCGGTTCTGATAGTGAAAGTATCCTTATATAAAATAACTGTAACCAAAATTGAAAAAGTAAAAACTAACAACGTTAGAGATTGACCTCAGCTATCCTATGCAAAAAAAAAAAAATCATTTGAAAAATATTAAAATGCGAGCGAGAAATCGCGCAAGAACCTTCCCATAGACCTAACATTAGCTTGCGCGTTTTTTCGCATGAGTGATGTAGGCTCTTAAGAGCCTACATCAGCATCGCAACAACTCTGTTTGGCGTCTAGTGCGAAACCCCTTGTTAGTTTGTCTGCTGGTCGTAGATGCATGAGTAGTGATTAGTGTTGGCGTTGATTGAGCTTGTCAGCGACTATTCAAACTGATGGTGCTTGGTACCCTGAGTACAATTACTTTTGAAAGTGGTTTATGATAAGTTATGTCTCTTTTCTATGATTGGAATTTAATACACACATTAGATATCAAAACACTTTTTTAAGAAATCCCATTAATAGCAGTTAATGGGGGAAATTTCCTAATCTTAATCCATAACATAACATTTGCTAGGATAAGGTTTCTATCCATGATCGAAGTGTTTTTATTATAAACCACGCATTATTTTCCCCGTGATTCGAAACAAGCTACACCTGTGTCACTGAACAAATGTAAAAAAAAAAAATAATGATAATAATAATAATAGTAATAATAATAGTATTAATAATGTAGGAGAACAAGAATAAAAAAACAGAAATAGAAATAGAAAGGCTGAATAAAATGACAAAAAAGGATGAAAACAGATTCTTCTCAGTGACAAGTTAATGGCAGTTGGAATGAGGCCAAGAGATCATTCGTAATCATGTATGTTTATACTTGCTCCATATGAGCCACCTTTCGAAACAAAATACTACAAAAATTTAAATTAAAATTCAAAAATATATTCGTGTTCGTATTTAAATAGTTCTAATTAAAAAAAGGAAATGCGTAGATAAAAAAATAGGCGATAGACAATAGACATTGAAAACAATTTATTTTCCTGTGATTAAATCACCACTATCTTACTTTTACTTATAGTATATTATTTGAGAATATTCAGTCGATGAAATAATATTTGTTTTAATGTGGTATGTCGATTATTAATGAAGGAAATGCAACACCCTAATGACGTTTATTCTAGTTAAAAAAAAACGAAAACTTCTGATTTACAAGTTATATTTTTGGTATTTTATTTAAATTATCTTAATCGATATTCATGTTCCTTGACATTGAAAAAGTTTCCTATTGCAATGAATTTATGTTTAGAACACAGTAGATCAGTTTTGAAATATCCATAAAATAATAATAATAATAATAATAATAATAATAATAATAATAATAATAATAATAATAATAAGTACTATTAAATGTTAGTATGTAATAAATCGATAACGAAATATTTACTCAAAATGTTAATTTTGTGAAATATTATTTCAAATTTCTTTCTTTCTTTTCTTTTGTACATCTGAATGGATCATTATTTGTTTTAGATTTTTTTTTTGTGTGTGTTTCATGGCACATATTTTAACACAGAAAATTTTTGAAGCTTCAGTGGACTGAGAAAGAGAGGGGGAGGGGGGGGGGGGTGATAGCACATTTTTCAAAAAGACTGAGATGTCAGTGCCACCGTCAGCACGGGAAGCATACTATCGTTTGTCAACCTTAATTCGAGGCAAAAATGACGATAATCATTTAAAAAATACACTTGAAGATTTGTATAAAAAGGGAATAATGAAAAATGTGCTTTGAAAAAACACAGCAGAAGATTGATATATAGGGGAAAGAACGATGAATGTCGAAGCTCGAAAAAGAAAGAAAAATGAATAACTGTAATCCAACTATCTGTGACTATCATTGTTTTTATCCCAGACCCTTCATCAAAGAATATCGTTTTCATATAAATAACATCGGCAATAGTAAAACCTGTTGTCAATAAACATTGCATATACACTGTTAGTAAAAGACAAATGTTTCTTGATCTACGAAATTATAATGTAACCACAAACGAAAATATACGATAACTGTAAAGAGATACCCATGATTCCAAAAAGCGTGCTTTATCGTTAGAAACTTCAGAAACCGATATATTCTCGATATTTAAAGACGCAATTATATATATAAAAATTTCTTTTGCTGTCACTAATTTTCGAAAACTTTTTCAAGTAGTTATTATTGTGTATTAATATGTTTTCTCCAACCGGTTTTTACGATGCTATCAAATCTCAAGTAAACATTTTTAGCTGCGTAATTGTATTTATACATGCAAAGTAACAATATAGAATTAATTTTATTGTTAAAGTTAATGCAATTAATTTATCACGTTTGTCTGTAAAACATGCTTATTGAACATGAAAATGTTTACTTGGAAATTGATAGTATCCAAAAACCTTAATTCCGGGTTGAGAAAACGGAAATGTTTCCGAAAATCAGTGGCAGCAAAATAAACTCTGTTTTTATAAAATGTTTCTTTTAATCTCGAAAAAATGTTGGTTGCTGAGGTTACTAACGATAAAGAACGCTTTTCGGAATCGTAGGTATATCGGAAGAGGTTATTGTATATTTCGTTCGTGGTTACATTATACTTTTTTAAGATTAAGAAACATTTGCCCTTTTTTACAGTGTAGTGACAAATTAAGTAGATTTATCCCTGAAAATCTTATTTAATATGAAATATCTATTAAAAATGTGCACAAAAAATTCAAACCTTAGCATATAAAAGTATTTTATTTACAGTAATTTTTAAGAAAGTTATTCGATGTGTTGCTTTTAAAAAATCTCCAAAATCTATATATAAATATAAAAAATGGCCATTATTTAATTTTTAGAGTCGTTTTATTTTTAAAAACTGTTACTAATAAAATAAATATTTCGAAAAAAGGCATTTAAAAGTTTTCTATGTAATAAACATTGATTGAATAATATATATATTTTAATTTTTATGATCTCACATATTTTGTAAATTGCAATAATTATAAAAACAAATTCAAATAATTTAAAATGATTTTTCTTTCATTGAAAATTTTTACGTTAAATATTGCGTCAGAAATGTTTCAAAAAGATTTAAAAGAAAAATTTAGTCTTTTATTTGTATTTAAAAGTATGAGAAATAAAATAACTCATGATAGATGATTTAAATATTTCTACGTACATTTATATTGTTTTTAACTTAATTATGATGCTGAATATTAAGTAGATAAGACATACTTATATTTAAATGAATTCCCTTTTGTGATATTCTAATATAACTTTTTCAAATATTACAATAATATTTTTTAATTGTAAAACTAAAATTACATATAAAGAATTTAAAATGCTAATTACATTGAAAGCCTGATTTTTGTTGTTGTTGTTGTTGTTTAGCAATATCTAAGTTTAAATTGTTCTTCTTGCTTGTATATTCACATATTAAATTTAACGACTCATACTTTTTATTCTTAAGAAACACTGAACTTGTTTTTTGTTTGTAAAGACTTTCGTAAAAAAGATAATTCACGATTTCTGCTAAATCGACTTTTTAACAGGACAAAAAGTGTTATCTTTCAGAGAGTACTTCAATGTTTTTTTTGTTTTTTTTTTTAATAGAATAAACTTTAAAGAAAATATTACTTTTATAATAGATATATTTCAAAATAGATGAGAAAAAATCCTGCTTAGCTTTACTTTGAAAAAAAAACGGATTTTTTTCCTTTATAGGTTTATGGATAAGACAGCATTAATATAGCAATTGAACATTTTAGGACATATCTTATATGTTTTCAAACCATTATAACTTTAAATTTTTTACAATAATAATTTTTAATTGCAAAACTAAATTACATAGAAAGTTTTTAAAATGTTAATTACATTGAAAGCCTGATTTTTTTAAATTTAGAAATATATAAGTTTTAACCGTTTTTCTTGTTTCTATATATGTACATTACATTTAACGACTCATACTTTTTTCTTAAGAAATATGCTTATGAAATTGGTTTTTTGTTTGTAAAGATTTCGTAAAAAAAGATAATTCGTAATTTCTGCTAAATCGACTTCTTAATAGAAAAAAAGTGTTATCTTAAAAAGAGTACTTCAACTTTACTAAAAAACAGAATAAGCTTTGAAAAAAATATTATTTTTATAATAGGTATGTTACAATAAATATAATAAACCGGTGGTTATGTATAATTACCGGTGTTTATACATAATCACCACTAAACTTGGTAAATGTGATAAATTATTGAATATTTATCAAATTTGCCAATTAGTTTATAAAATCCACAAATCATAATAGGGAATGTAATAAATTCGGATTATTTTGTAGAGTAACGAGGTCTTAATTCCAAAAAATGAATATTTTCAAATAGTATGCACGCTTCGCGTACATTAACTGAAAAAAAAAAAAAAAACATCACAATACGCTACCGCGCATGCGCGGTAGCGTATTACTGCTTATTTTACAATCTATTACTGTTAATTTTACGGTATAATACTGGCAGCTGGGGTGCCAGTATTATACTGTAAAATCAACATTTTTTTTTTTTTTTTTTTTTTGCAGTGCATGGACAATCAAAAAATACCGGTACATTTTGGTCTATGGGAAAAATCGTTTGCGTTGTATTTTAACAATTTTTTACTATTTCGAGCATAATAACATTTATGTGCATTTCTCAGGTGCACTAAAACATCTTTTCCGTAGACTATGGAGTTCACAGCATTTATCATTCATTTACAGGGTAACACAAAAGAATTTGGTTTATAGTACTAAAAAAAATCGTTTAAAAATATTGAAATGCAAACGAGATATTAGAAAATAACTTCCTCATAGGATTAACATTAGCGAGCGGGTGTTTTCGCTTGAAGGGAGGGGACCCTTAAGTACCCATTTTTATGACTAATCATCGCATTAAACACAATCATTGACAAGTGATGATAAATTTAGAAGAACAATAGAATTTTCCTAACTGAATCATAAAAGACATCCTTGGGATACTACAGTAACTGCCCGCCTAGTCTTCCAACCAGATGACTCGAGTTCAACTCCCAGCTATGGTCGAAGCAATTTCTTTAAAAATTAAGTGCTGCGTTACGCCAATTAAAATTCATTCAAAAAATTCTAACTCACCTACGTTACTTCTGAGTTTAAAAATTAACTTTTATCTATTATTTATAAATAATAGTTCAGTATAAATTTACAGAATCTACTGTAATTTCACCGATTTTTTTTTCTTTTGTGTAACAGAATCTCTGTTTTTCAAATCTCTGTAATTTTACATAAGACTTAAGATAATGGATTGCCAGTAGATTATCTGTTATTTCACAGAAAACTTTTTAACAATATAGTAGAATCATTTCTTGATAATTCTACTAATAATTCGGATTACTTGCAATGTTGCAGAATACTGTAAAAATTTGCAAATAATTTCCTGATATAGCAGAAACGTTTACGAAAATTCCATGTAATCCGATAATTACCCAAGATTCCTGAAACTTTATACTTGCCTTCAGAGATCAAATGGAAAAGGGCCAACAAGAAACCCCTGTAAACAATAAGTTTTCTAACTTTACAGAAAGGTTTCTGAAATAAAAAAGGTAATCATTTTCATTTTACCGTGCGTTAAAAATGCACCATCAAATAGAAATAAGCGTTAATACAAGCGTATGGTCCAAGCTAATAGAAATCAATCAACCAATCAATTATCTAATAAACGGGTAATATACGTATACGTTTTGAACCGAGATTTACGTAAAATCAGTGAAATTACTTAACACAAAATGTCAAATAAATATGTATCAGAAAAGTAAGTTATTTATAATTTAGTACTGATTTTCTTCGATACATTTATGCATTTTTACCTAATAGGAATTTTCACAGTGAAATGAAGTAATGTATTCGTCAAATTTCTAACTAATAATAATAAAACAGCATGAAAACCCTTTCAATAAATTGCCAGAACTATAGGGGAACATATACACGATAGGGGACATATACACTAATATCCAAGCCATTTACAAAATCTAAAAAAAAAAAAAAAAAAACTTGAGTCACTCCACTGGAATTTCCGAACATCGATGTATGTGTCAGGGAAATTTATAAATTCCTGACATAATTAGAATCAATGGGATCGGATGATATTCGAACACTGGATCTCCCGTTTTCAAACCGGAGACGTTACCTCTGCGCTCTTCATGCTTGATTACATTTCCACAATATTTAGCACTTATTCTCCGTCCCATTACCTTGGTGATTTTTCCTGTGGAATTGATCGCAAAAGGCTTCGAAAAGGGTTTAAAAATGGATTAACTTACTAATCCGTCGACCTATTTTTACGAAAATGTATACAGTTCTTGCGACAGTGATCTATAGCATATTCGCCAAAAGGGAGCTCAATCGGAAGTACTATTTGGGCGTTATCGTGTTTCCTCACACACACAAATCGTGATTACACCGCTACTTTCCATACACTATGTGTTCGGATAGTAAAAAGTGTAGGAGAAAAGTTCAAACACGCTAGACCTCTTTTTTTTTTTTTTCAATTCCTACTATTAGCTCACACCCTCTCTATATTTATATATCTTGTTCAAATTTTCAATCGTTAATAAAATACATTTATTCATACACTCTAGTTCAAATACATTTTTTTAAACTTTTAGTGGATGACACTTGATGTTAATACAGTTTTTTAACATTAATTAATTAATTAAATTTAATTAATTAATTTTAGTTTTATATTTCATTTCTGTTCAAAAGTATAGATTAACTCCATTTCATTTCTATTCAAAAGTATAGACTCACTCCATATTTTAGTCTCCTTCGCCTACGCGCCGCCTGATCTTCGTCCGTGAACAGCCCCATTATCTTTTTACGCGTGAAGGTTTCGCTATGGTACTTCATTGTGAAGTTTAGTAATTTTTGAAATTCAATATTTGAAAAACGGCATAATCATTAGATTTGAAATTTATATCAAGAAAAATACATTTTTTTTTTACCTTTCTAACGCAGTTTGTCTAACAATTTTGTGAGAAATACTTTTCGAGCTATTAATTTTTGGTATTTTAGCTATTTATTTTTTATTTATTTTTTAATACATTTTAAAAATTTCTCTTATATAAGATATTTAGCAGGATATAAATTTAGGAATAAATACCGTCAGTGGTGAAGCGTGTAGATCGCCGGAAAAAAATTTCTTTTTGACCTAAGTAGGAATTGACTTTAAAAAAATATATATGTTACTTGTTTTATATATACACATGTATCTTTCAATGATATCTACGTGCGTGCATGTGAGCCTCTAAAAAGGGAAAAAAAATAACCAGTCGTAGAAATAAGATTAATAAAAACGACAAGTCATGCTCTCTTTCCTGTGTGTCGGGAAAATTCGAAAGGAAGAGCTAGAGTAGAGCCAGACATGCCCAACACTCCTGACCCTAATCTCGCCGTCGGTACATATCCTGTATAATGAGTATGTAACAGCCAAAAAGAGGCGGTTGACCCAACGACCTTTCACCAACCTCCCTGCGCAGGATACGTTGCTTTCCCAGATCGATGCCATAGAAGATGCTTCAGAGAAATGAGACGGATGGTGGCGCTCCGAACGGAAGAGGGCTAAAGTTTGTTTTCCCCGCCCGGTCGGGTCGAATTTGATGAGTGTTTCAATAGAGCATTGTTGTGAGTAAAGAGATGTGGATGTGTTTGATGAAGCGGAGTGGATTTTCTTTATCAGGAGAAAATTGGCTGAATGTTTATGCACAAAAAAAAAGCAATGATATTCATTGACATAGGCGGCGGGAAGGTGGGGGAGGGAAGGGTCATTCCTCGATTTTGGAAATTTAATTGACTAAATTTTCTTTTTCACTGCTTTTGGAAAAAAAAAAAAAGTAGTAAGATTCTTTCTTTACATGTGACATAAAATAATTAAGCAGTAAAAGAAAATGATAAACAAAAATTTCGTTGGGGGTGGGGGTGGGGGAAGGTATCTGAATCAACTGTGCAAGAAAAAATTGTAAGTTATTTTTTTTTCTTACGTTTATGTTTAAAAATTATACTATGCAACAAAAATCGGTGAAGTTATTGCTTCCAATAAAAGAAAAAAAATACTTGATTTTTAATAAATTCGAAGCACTAAACATGAATATGCCCCCCAACCTCTTAAAAAAATAAGGAATTGGCTACATTTTTTGCGTAATTTACACATAAAAATACGTCATATCTCTATCACGCTATATACTGCATGCGCCACATTACATTTCATTGTAAATATAAACGTTCAGAAACAATAAATATTAATGAATTCATCAAAAACAATAACTGTAATCATGTAGAATAACAATTATTTAGTGTGATGATGCTTTTATTTTACATTTCTATTCAATTTAGCTTTAAGATATGTACAGTCGTTAAAGAGTGATAAAAAGAAAACACCATACCAGCCATACTCAACCTGCGGCCCGGCGACCTTTTATTTGCGGCCCGCGACATGCAATCATTAAATCCATATTTATAAAAGAGAAGAAAGCTATTTCAGATATTCAACTTTGTTTTATATAATTTAATAGGAAGACAAAATCTTACCAGTCATTTATAATTTAAATGTAGATCATTTGCTTAGTGAAAGCCTTCATACATAGCCCTATTCGCATGACAGAGATGTATATATTTTTTAATCTTCACCACTAATCAAATATTTTTTTTAATTAATTAAATTTCATTTATATATTTTCACATTTTAAAAGATGTAAAGCTTTTGTATCGAGAAAAGTCAGATTTATTAAATAAAATCTGTTTTTTTTTTTCCTTTCTTTTTTTTTTCTTGTTTCTTTTTTTTTTTTTTTTGTTGGTGATTTTTAGAATTTAGAAATTTTGCAGTATTTTATTATCTCGTTTTATACTTGTTATATAGCTGAAGGTATATAATAAGTATACATAGTAAGCTAATTGTATTTTGTTACATTGCTTTTTTATGCTACTTTGTTACGTTTCTATTTTAACTATATTCTTTTACATTATTAAATAAGTATAGGGAGCTGCGGCCCGCCTAACGAAGAAAACTTATGTTTGCGGTCCGCGCGGAAAAAAGGTTGAGTATGGCTGTTCCATACTTTATAATTGCAAAATCGTGACACAGAAAAACAAAAACAATCATTCGATTCGGAATTATAGCATCTTTCAATTTATGTTAAGAAATAAACTTATGAGGCCGTCTCCGCACTTAAATTGTAACAAAATTTTACTTTCAATATGAACATTCAATTTTGACATCATATTTGGATTTTTTGACACATTTTACCTTCGGACACTAAACGGGAAGTCATTCGGTGGAGTAGTTTAGGAATTTATATAGATGTAGCGTTTGGATCTCCAATTATTAAATTCCTTTTTAGTAGTAGCACAAACTGCAATGCGGGTAGTAGTTTCTTAAGCATAACTCAAAAACTACTTAATAAATGAGCTGTAATTTTGAATCCACACATTTGAAGCTTCTAGAAATCGATTTCTGTTAAAATTTCGGTTCGTATGGTTCATATTTTTCGAAATGTTAATTTCAAACAATACGTATTTTGAAAAAAAATCTTAACTTTTCATATCTATATTTCCAAAATCAGAGCCAATGAAGGTTTTTTTTTCTTTCTTTCAGTGGATTAATTTCATACAGAAGTATGTGCTTTCACTTCAGAAGTAATTTCATTGTTACACCAGTGTTAGCTGAAACGGGGAGATAAAAAAAGAAACATCTTCAACTTTCCATTTTGAAATATTATAGTCAACATAAGTTTATTTTTAAATTTTTAATAACCTCCTTGAATTTTTTTTCTGTCGGTAGTCATGTTCATTAATCATGGAAGTGACAATGAAATGTTTCTTTTGCCACCCCCCCCCCCTTTTTTTTTTAAGAAGATTTCGTAAGAAACACTATCTATTACATTCTCCCCTAAGTTGGAATTTTTGAAAAATTTTTGCAGATCTACGCCGATCATGACTCCTAAAACCCTAAACCACCCCTAGTTCAAAACTTTATCTATCTATCTATCTATCTATATATATATATATGTCACTTTTTTATGGACACGATAACTGCAATAATTCTGTACAAATCTCTTCCAGACTGATACATAAAATCAAGAGGCATAAAATTTCAGTCAAGTTCGTTAATGGGCAAAATCGAACCAGGTGGTGGTGGTGGGGCGGGGGGGGGGGGGTGGAAGGCTTTTTGTGAAAACAGAAAAAAACCCATAATTTCTTAATTATGATACAAAATATCGAATCCGTTTAAAGTTGTTATTACTTCTAGGAAAAGGGCCGAAAATTTATGGACAGATTTTTGATATAATTAAAAATGGCCCAAAAGGAGGGGGGGAAAGGGGGTTTTAGAAGAAAAAAATTCATAACTTCGTCAATTCAAAAGATATCAAATCCGCTTAAATTTATTATAAATCCTCTTAATATTATCTAAAACTTTTATATTGACAAGTTTTTTTATAAGACCAACCCTTATAGCAAATAAATAAATAAATAAATAAAAACCTGCCGGCTCCGCCTGCAAACAAGTTAGGTTTTGAAGTGTTTGGTTCCAACTGTCGCCTCATGGCATAAAGGTCAATTCTTCTGCAATTCCCAACAAACAGGTGCCCCACGGTCTTCGTCTTCGAAATCGACCTGTGCCTGTAGGCCGAGCTGTCAGGGATTTTTTAACTGTTTTTGTGTTTTGTGATTTTTATTCCAAATTAAATTGTTTAAGAATACTTCATTAATTTTCAATCAAACATTTGATGTAGAAATGATACTCAATAGTCGTGAAACTAACAATGAAATATTTATTTGTTTATTAGGTTTTCATATTTTTAATTAAAATATCTAGAAAGATTTAATTTATTATCAGTAAAAAGCTAGTTGGATGGTAAAGCAATGATATTCAGTGATCATCAAATTGACAATAAAATGGTTCTTTATTTTCCTTTTGAGATGCACTAAATTGAAAATTCCGTATGTAAATTTTCCTTCCAAGTTAAAATATTTAAGAATATTTAATTAATGTTTAATCAAAAGATTGCTGTTTGATGAAATAATAGAATTCAATGATGACAGAATTGCATTGAAATGTTTGTTTAATCTTTTGATTTTATTATTAATATTTTCTTATAAATGCAGAATTTTGGAAAATATGTATCATGAAATAGCTTAATATTATTTACTTAATTATAACAATATTGTAAAAATATTACTTTTTGTAATTCAAAAACCCAATCTTTAATAAAGAAAAAATAAATGTTCTTTACCTGACAACGGTATTCAGTTTTAATAAAACTTGCAATAAAATGTTTATTTTATTAATATTTTTTATATGTACTGACTTTGAAAATCGTAATTATGATTTTTCTTCTAAATTGAGAATTTAAGAATATGTTATTAATTATTTTTCTTAATTTCGAGCAATAGTTCATTGTTTGATGTAGCATGGGTATTCTGAGATCATGAAACATACAATGCCAGGTTTTTTTAATTATTATTTTACAATACACTGATTTTGAAATTGTGTATTATGATTTTTTAATTATATGTTTAAGAATAGTTCCTGTTTTTAACCAACAACTGGTTATTTGATGAAGAATGGCATTGGATGATTAGGAAACTGACAATGAAATATATATTTTTTCCTTTTGCAATAATACATTAGCTATAGAAATTTTCATTGTAATTTTCCTTCTATAAATTAAAATATTTATGAATATTTCACTTGTTTTAATCAAAGGCTCGTCGTTTGATGAAGCAATGCTAGTTAATAATCACCAATGTGAGTCTGAAATATTTATTTTATTTCTTTCTTTAAATATCCTAAATTTGAAATATTCAGTTATTATTTTTCTTCAAAATGCACACGTTTAAGACTATTTCATTAATTTTCAATCAAAAGCTCATTGTTTGCTGAAGCAATGATATTTAATGATGACGCAATTGAATAATTTGAAATATTTCTTTATCTTTTTTTCATAACACATTAATTTTGGAAAATTGTATTCTGATATTATTTCTGAAATTAAATAGCTAAAGATTAATTTATTGTGCTTCAATCAAAAGCGTAATGTTTGATGAAGCAAAATAAATTTTCTTTATCTGCAGAAAAATGGTTTTAATATTTATATACAAAAGGAAAAAGACAATGGTATTTCATGTTAATAAAATTGACTTTTTTTTTTTTTTTTTTTTTTTTTTTTTTTAAATATGAAATATAACTTTGAAAATTCGTATTACGATGCCATGGTTAAACTACAATTTCAAATTGAATACCATTATTTTCGTATAGCCTTATTTAAGTGCAGCATTTCTGTAATTAAATTAGGCTACTGTCTCTCTACGAAAATAGTTCAGAACTTAATTATGGTATAATCTGATAACCGTGATTACGACAATTTTTAGTTAAAAAAGTTAAGAATTTTTTATTATTTTAAATTTACAAAAAAGCATTGCTTTATAAAGTAGAGTATATTTTTTTATTAGAACATCATTGGTCGAATGTTTATGTTAAAACAATTACTGATGAAACTAACATTAAAAAATTTCTTGATTTTTTTTTATTTTAATAACTTCAAGAATAAGTGTTACATATAATTTTTAATTAAACGACTTAAGAATATGCAATTAATTAAAAAAAAGCGAATTATTGAATGAAGAAAATGTTATGATTAGATAAATTTTTATGCACCAATAATAATATAATTATAATAGTATTAAAAAGCAATTCTATTTAATGATTATAAAACCGACATAAATATTTAAAAATATATATATATTCGGATGTTATTTCTCAAATTAAATGGTTAAAAGTATTTAATTAATTTCCGATGAAAAATCATAAGCATTTTTTAAACAGATCTAAAGAAGCTTTTAAAACGATTCTCAGTTTATTGCAGTGTTGTTAATGATTTTTTTTTTCACACAGTACTGTAAATTTATACATTTTAAAAGAATGATAACAAAATATTTATAAATGCTTTAATATTGATGATTATAACTATAGCGAAAAAGCAGGATAGAAATAGCAAACATACAGGGCAAACTTAATTAGTGGTGCGTGAAACAAAGAAAAAGTATTTATTTGAATGCAATATTTAGAGTTAATACTTTTTGAATTATCTGTGAAAGCTTTAATATTAAAAAAAAAAAAAAAAAAAAAAAAAAAAAAAAAAAAACTTTATTTTAACCCTTTTTATTCTGACTGTACTTATAAGTACCACTTTAACCCCTTCGCGACGAGCGTCTTTTACAGAATTTTTAATCTGTTACCACCGGTTTTTCAAATGAGAAATTTTCACCTAATTGAATCGCAAAAATGCTATGATTAGCTAAGGAAAACTTTTAAAAAAAGTAACTGGTGGGAATAATCGAGGATTCTGAGCATCTTATGCGTCACGTATTCGTGTCGCTCGTCCCCAAGGGGTTAATAAACACCTATATATTCGTAATATGACCGTTTTTCCTAACGGTATTCACAATGGCACAAAGAGTGTATTTCTGACATCAGGCAGGAGATGGCAAATTCAAGCACATTTCCTCTTTCTTTGCATTGTAGGGATTTTACATTTGCCACGCTACATTCGAAATCCATTTTGCAATAGGATTGACATGCATGTTGTTCTTCATTTGAGAAATTTTAGTGGTTTATTACCGGCTATTTAGTACTATTATTTTCTATTGTTTTCTACACTCTACAGGAGAACATTTCCTATATTTTATTTGAAGTTTACTATTTGAAATTTATTATTTTATTTTATATCAAAAGGTAAAAAAATTATGGTGGTTACAGTCGCATAATTAACCACTAAAACACTATAAAAATTATTTTCCTCTTTCCTATGTTTATTCTGCACCAAAACTTATCCAATGATGCAAAAATACAATTAAAAAGTAGCTGGAAAATTAATTCAGGATATAAAGGGTTTAAAAACGCACTCCGAAATTGACAGAAAATTCATTACCTAATTCAAATAGTGCTAATAATCCATTAACTTTGATTTCTGAAAGGAAATAGGCTACATTTCTTTGCGGCTATGATACATATTCCTTGCTTTAAAAAATAAGCAAAAGTTAAAAGTTTTAATAATATCTGTGAATCTACAGTGTAGAAAGTTAAGGAAGATTAATTTTTCGCCTTTTCTATTCCTCGAACTCCTCTTATTTCATTTGCAAAAGTTTTTTTAATCACTGTAATGTTTTTTTTTTCTACATTTTTAATTCCTTCACTCTATTAGGTAAGATTTATTTTATTTAGTCTCACCCAAATCCTTATATACAGCTATTTAAATAAAATTATTTTTTAAAAAATTGCACACATACACAGATACTTGCTTTCATTCTTATGATGTTACTATGTTTTGGTTTGCTTGATGAAAGAAACCAAAAATTAATTGCTCCCCCACACTACAGATATTAATCCTGACGTATTTGTAGTGTTCAGTGTAAGAAACTCAAATAGACCCCCCTTTGAACAAATAGAAGACTTTAAAAAATAATAATAAATTAAATTAAAAAATGAAGAACCAGTTCGGAAGCTATTATTAAACATCGATTGTTTTTCTTTCTTTCTTGTTAAAAGAAGAGATAAATAGATTATTCATAATGCAACAAATATTTCGAAAATTTAAAATTAAAATATTTTTGCTACTGAAATCACATTTTTATGTTTGAATAGATATCTTAAAAGTTCTTTTAACGTGAAAGTTTTTCACAAAAACCAACATCTAGAAAATTTCTACATTTCGTATATACTTCTTCAAAATCACTTATTAAAAAAAAAAAAAAAAAAAAAAACTATAAAAGTTCTTACAGAAACATTTAGCATACGCTTTACTTTTTTCCACTTCTAATATCTTATATAAGGCTACCATTTTGGTTAGGCTACGAATACGTTACGTTTTTAACATAAAAATTTCAATAAATTTAACCCTACAATTTTATACTATATCAATAGTTTATCTTTTCCCTCTTTTAGGATATATATAGGTGGTCGTATAGTATTTTCATTATTTGGTGTTAATTTTATTTTATAAGGACTTAAATGGTAATTTTCTTAATAATATTGTAACAGAGGTTACGACTACGGTGGATACAAATGCCCAATGTTTTGTTTCATAATGTCAGGCTTATTTACCGGTCGATTCACCTCCAACCTTCAACTCCCTATTCAACTCCCAGTTGAGAAACCTTAGGTTAGCAAATCTTAACCGCCGGTTACGACCTCGGGTTAGTCAACCTAAGGTTGAAATGTGTATAGCTGATTAGCCAAAGGAATCACATAACGTAGTAATCGCGTTGATGAGTTTTGTCCTCACTGAGCGCCAGTTTTCAATAACGCAACAAAAAAGTGTATTGAAAGTGCATACTTGTCGTGTTTAATCTTTAGATAAATAAACATTACAAATAAATTTCGTATTTCCATTTTCATTGGATGGTTTTGTTCGTTCACAAATATTCCCATAGATTAGAAATACTGATACAGTTATAAGATGTTTATTTTTACAAAATTTTGCATTACAGTAAAATCCCTAATAAAAGTTATTTGATAAAAAAGTACATATTTTTCTAATTAACCTATAAGTTTAATAAACGATTTTCTGATCAGGCTGGCAGTAGTAATTAGAATAAAAATAAATAACGAGTTAGGTTTATTTATTTTGCAACGAATATTATATTTAAAGACATTTTCGTATATTTATTTCTTATATATGTATATATATTAAATAAAGTAATTTATTACAGATTCAATTAAAATAGCTTGGATAAAATTGCATGTCCGTTAGCATTTAACTCTTATATGAGAGGTTAGAAGATTTTTTTTTTAATTTCATGTGTGGTTTATTATAATAGATTTCTGTTTAATTCCTTATATAATAATTTTAGAAGATATCCGAAAAATTGCTAGAGAAAATTTTCAAGAAATCCTCTAAAAAATGTTTCTTTCATTCAAAAATAATTATTTTAAACTTAACAAGTATATAGTTCAAATTATGATATATTATAGTTCAACTGATTATTATTTATCTATTATAAGCGAATGAAAATATGTATACGCAATACTTAACAGAAAATGCTTCTATGATTGCATGCTGTAAACAAATTTGAAGTGTAGGGGTAAAAGAGAAATGTAAGAAAAACTGCTTTTCTTTTTGATTATTATTCTTAAAAAAAAAAGAAAAAAGTTGTGAATCATGTACACATTTGGTGTAAAAATATTTGTTTATATTTTCATTCGGTGATATCGCTACCAAATACCAAAGCCTTGAAAGCTGAAAGCTTCGTCACAAATTAATATAATCTTAAATTCACAGAGCTAAATAGTCCAAAAAGGGTTAAGAATAAAAAGTAACATATTCTTCCATATTACTTCATTTATAATTAACATTTCTCTTGTTTACTGCATCACGATCAATGTTGGCTATAAAATAACAAAAGTACAAATCAAAACAACCGCCATCTTTGCTTCAACTGCAAATGCGTGGTCGAATAACCCTTGTTCAGTAGCAAGGTTGAGTGAGTCGACTTGAATTTGAATGCCTGGTTGAGTCACCAGTCAATTCTCCGCTAACCATTAACTCGCCGTTAAACTCCCAGTTGAGTAACCCCAGGTTAGTGAATCGAATCGCTGGTTAATATTTCGAATTCATCGGTAACTTCGGTAATATATGTATGTTGTCGTATAGTATTTTCATTATTTGGTGTTAATTTTATTTTATAAGGACTAAATGGTAATTTTCTTAATAATATTGTAACAAAGGATACAACTACGGCGGATACAAGTGCCCAATATTTTGTATCCTAATGCCAGGCTTATTTACCGGTCAATTCACCACCAACCTTCAACTCGCTATTCAACTCCCAGTTGAGAAACTTAGGTTAGCAAATCTAACCACCGGTTAATCTTTGGAATTCATTGTTAACTTCACAGCCGAGATTACTTGACCGTGGGTTAGTCAACCTAAGGTTGAAATGTGTATAACTGATTGACCGAAGTAATCACATGACGTAGCAATCGCGTTGATGAGTTCTGTCCTATCTTGCGCCACTTTTCAATAACGAAACAAAACAGAGTGTTGAAACAGTATACTTGTGGTGTTTATTTTTAGACAAATAAATTTCGAATTACCATTTTGATTTGATGGTTTTCTTCGTGCACAAAATTAGGCGCAAAGATTAGAAAGACTATTACAATCAGAAAATATTCATTTTTACAAAATTTTGCGTTACATTAATTTTTTTTTAAAGTTACTTGATTAACTTACAAAATACACACACACACACACATATATATCTACAAATTTAATAAACAATCTTATAATCAGGCTAACAGTAATAAGTAGAATAAAAGTAAATAACGAGCTAGGTTTTTTTTTTTTTTTTTTTTTTTTTTTTTTTTTTTGCAAGTATATTATATAAAAATACATTTTCATATATTTATTTCTAATATATATATTTTATTTAACTAAAGTAATTGAATACAGATACAATTAAATAATCTTGGATAAAATTTCATGCCTGTAGCCTTTATCCCTTACACGGGACGCAAGAAGGTTTTTTTGTTTTTAATTTCATGTGTAGGTTATTATAATAGATTCTTTTTTTTTTTTTTATTCCTTGTATAATAACTTTAGAAGATGTTTGAAAAAATTCTCGAGAAGCCCGAAATTTTTCAAGAAATCATCTGAAAAATGTTTCTTTTAAACAAAAATAATTATTTTCAACTGACAAGTATATATTTGTTCAAATTATTTATCTATTACAAACGGATAAACATACATGATACTTTAACAAAAAATTCCTTCTTCTATGATTTTATGCTTTAAACAAATATGAAGGAGTAAATCTGAAATGTAAGAAAAACTATTTTTCTTTTTAACTATTCTTTTTAGCTTTTTTTTTTTTTTTTTTTTTTTTTTTTTGAGATTTGAATTATACATATAAAATTTGTGGTGTAAGAACATTTGTTTATATTCTAATTCGGTAGATGGCGCGACCAAATACCAAAAATACACAGTAGATATCTTACGCATTGAAAGCTTTGTCACAACACTATAATTTTGACTTCACAGAGTTAAAATATCCAAAAAAAGCCTAAGAATTAAAAGTAACACATTCTTTCATGTTATTTTATTTTAAAATTAACATTTCACTTGCTTATTGCATCACAAATAGTGTTGGCTACAAAATAAACTTCAAACCACAATTCAAAGCGACTACCATCTTTGCTTCAACTGCACATGCGCGCGTCGACTAAACCGAGCTTAAAAGCAAGGTTCAGTTTGACAACTTGAATTTTGTTCTTAGATCCCATTTCGTCTGGTTGAGTTAGCAGTGAATTAGATTTCAAGTTCAATAGACAGTTAAGGTCTAACACGGGAGTTGAAGTCGACGGAGAATTAGCCGGTTAGTGGTGAATGGATTTCAGGTTCAACAAAGAGTTAAGATCTAACTCGTGAGTTAAGGTTGATGGTGAATTACCGGGTTAGTGTATGGTATAAAACTTAAGGTAAATATATCCAAAAATGCTTACATATATCAATTAAAAACTTAGAAATTATGCTTACCTCTTAAATCAATTACTGAGGACATATAAAATTCACGATCATTTCCAGTTCAGTAAGAATACTTCAAAAGTAATGACAAACGACGATGTGCACATCCACGGCTAACAACAGAAATTAAATCGGGATGCGTCCTGCTTCTGAATATTTTTATTAGGTGACAAATGCTACTGTATTTTGGAAATTATTGCACATAATTTTATTGTAACGGAGGATGCACCAAAGGCTTGTAACAGTAATTCAAATATATATATATATATATATATTCAAAATAAAATAAAATTTAATTTTTAGAGGATAACAAAATGTCTTTTTGAATGAATAATATATATATCCCATTCCCAAAATAAATGAAGATTTTACTACGGAAAATTAGGTGTAACACGCAACGGAAGTATGCACGTATACCTTCGTCCATTTAAATAACAACTAGGGAAATAAATAAATAAAAGCACAAAAAATCCGGAAAAACAGAAGTAACCACATATACCTTCGTCCATTAAACTAACAACTACAAAAATAAATTAAATAAATAAATAAGTGCACAAAAAATCCGGAAAAACAGAAGTATGCACGTATACCTTCGTCCATTAAACTAACAACTACGAAAACAAATTAAATAAATAAATAAGTGCACAAACAATCCCTTTTTCAACAAATATATATTTTAAATGTGTTATATTATGTTGAGACCCTAAAAATTTGACAAAAATATATATTACGTCAAAATTTAACTACCATGCACCGAAAAAGAAACGATATTTGTAAAATGAACCAAATGTAGGAAGTGTTTGCTTTAATTCATTCTATCTACTCCGTTAATATTTACCTTTACGTATTTTTTTTAGAAAATATAAATTTTTTTGATAACATTTTAAAAAGGAATTATATTACTTTTATTATTTTTATTATTAATCCATTTATTTAATTTTTTAGTTAAGAGTTTTTCTACCATTTTTTTCCCCATGCGAATAGTTACCACAATATTGAGATAAGATAAAAGTATCGGTGGAATATTATCAAAAACTTTTTTCTCCAAGATATCAATTCAGGCCTAAATTAAAAATAAGTTAATGTGGTATAATGTATTTTAAGGTTTGTTAATAGTTGAATGAAGTACATTTTCTGTAGAGGTGAGAGATATTAATAGTCCATATGTCCTACTTGAAAAAAACAACAACTGTAAACTAAATGAATAAATCTTACAAATAGTGTTTTACAATTACTTAAGATCCATGTGCAAAAAATATGAAATCCGTGATGATAAAAATTTAAAAAAAATTAAAGAAAGATTAACATATGGTTTACATTGAATAATAATTTTATCCAAAATACTGATCTTAAAAATTAAAAACATCACGCAATTTAATCTTTTTCCTATTTGCTTACAGCAAGCTCTTATAAGAGCTGATTCTATAGTAACAGCCCACGTGAATGGAAAAATTTACGCTGAGGAAATAGCAGAAAAAAAAAATACTACCAGCCAATCAAAAAACAGAACGTGAGGTTTTACAGAGTTTATATTTTGAACATGAATGAAATTTCTTTTCATGGCGAATCACTTGAATGAGGCTGTTACGTAAAAGCCACAAAAGCTTGAGCTGAGCTGCTGCCCTTTAATGTCGTATCTCCTATTCAACTGAATATCAGGTGTTCGGAAGAAAAAAGGTGGAATTACGTTACAGTCATTATGAAGTCTTTGTATTATGTACATAAAATTAATATTTGAACAAGAAAAATAGGTATTCACTAATTAAATGGAAATAATTAAATACTTTCTTCTTAAGTATCATTTTTTTTTCACTGGAGACAGAAATATTATTACATTATTTTAAAACAATTCACGAAATAATGTATATGTTTGGGATTTTTTCAAGGCATAATAACATGTTTTGGGGGGTATTTTACATACAGTCTGGGAATTATAAAAATTGAAACAATGTGAAGTAAAAGTTTACTGGTGTTTTGGTATTAAGATTAGCAAAAATAATATGATGATAAAAATGCTTGTTTCTTAACATTATTTTACTTATTTATTTATTCACTGAATATCTGTAAATATTATATACGTCCGTGCAATAAGGTCAAAAGAATATCGCTTTTCTTAATAAAATTTGAAAATCAAAAATTTATATTTATAATATTTTTTTATGTTTATTCAAATATATCTACTTAATAGACACGTGCCTGGTGTATAGCTTCAATGAGGGACTTTCATGGGAAAGTGAACTTCTGAATTTATTTTACTTCCTAAAAACTTCAAGAATGTAACTGAACGTATAACTGACGTCATATAACTAGACGCGAGGCTAACGAAAAAGACAGGCTACCGCGGTGCATTCCACTTATCTTTTTTTACAGACCGCCAGAGTGACGTGTTGCTCTTTTCGTACACCTGCATTGGTGGATTCGAGCATCACGTGACTCCCGCGGTCTGTAAAAAAAGATACGCGTAAAGCACCGCGGTAGCCTTTCTTTTTCGTTAGCCTCGACTAGACGTCACGACACATAACGTCATAACTGAATGTATATTCAGTCTTGGGAAAAAAAGGTGATCACTCCCTGCTAACTCATAAAAATATTCATCTGTTACGATTCATATTTTTTTTTTTCGAAAATGAATTTCAAAATACACCTAGTTTAGAATTTAATTTTCTAAAAAATATGAACTGTGACCTATAAATTTTTTAATATGAATCGACTTCTAGAATCTTCAAATATACACTGCAAAAAAAAGTGTTGATTTTACAGTATAATACTGGCACCCCAGCTGCCGGTATTATGCCGTAAAATTAACAGTAATAAACAGTAAAATAAGCAGTAATACGCTACCGTGCATGCGCGGCAGTGTATATTACTAGACTGGTGTCAGTCACATTTTAGACTGATCACAATAGACTGGTGTCAGTCATATTTTCATTCGATGATTTTCGGCAGATTTAATGCGGGGTATCCCTTCTTTTCAGGACTGCGCTAATCTAAAAATTTCTTGCTTCCAAGCAGTGTATCACTATATTGACTTTTTTTTATGGAAATGAAATTTTCTATTTATATGAATTTCATAAAAAGAGAAATTATTTCCATATAATAAATTAATCTAAAGCAAAATTCATTCGACATAACTTCAGATTTAAATTTGAAATATCATACAATAACCATACAATAATAATTTATAAACAGTGAAAATTATCGAATAATCTTAAGTAATTTTGTACAATTTGGAATATTTTTGTTAAATTCCGCTTTTAATCTGCGTAGGACATATTTCTATTCCAACACTATAATCATCCTTGTGTAACATGGAATATTTTACCCGTTTATTTGGCATAGCAACGTCAGCATTTTCTGAAACCAGGAATAAATTCCCATGATCCAGAATAGAAAATATTCCAACTATACTTCCATCAAATATGATTTGACAGACTGGAGACAGCTAACTTTCAAACTTATTTCTACCAGAATGTTTTATCTGTCTAACTTTAGACAGGGATCTTCATTTGCATCGATCTGGGAATAGAGAAGCTTACCTGTGCGCATAGAGAGAGCGATTAAAGGTCGCTGGGTCAACCGACCCTTAACAGCATTTACATGCTTATTACATATAGCATGTGACCACGGTGATCAGAGATAAGGGAATTGAGGCCCACTTTGCATATTATGCGCTCTCTATCTGTGGCTGTGACATTTTCTAAACGCTGTGAGAGTTGTGCATTTGTCTGTTATTTAAGGGGTCGATAACAGTAGCTAAATTACATGTAAAACAGATGACATTGAAGTACTTCTTGAACTACTGAAGCGATTACAATATTTTGTATATGAATTTTGGCAGTAGCTAAACTATAAATTTATCGTTCAGAAAAAAATGTAATACTTGTGTATAATAATAATAATAATAATAATAATAATAATAATAATAATAATAATAATAAACTTGATTTGTTTTGTTGGCGAAATGGCACAACTATTGTATTTTTAATTTTTATCTATTCGCGAAAGATCTATTTATGGCTTAGAAAATGCCAAAATATTTACAAAAAACTATTGAAATCGCTTCAGTAATTTCTGATAAAAAAATACACGAACGTTGGCTGATTTACATGTGCTTTTGCAACTATAGTCGTTTCCTTAAAATAAATAAGGGCATTGTACAACATGAGACACGGTTGAGCACACTGGGATATATGAAAGGGCCGTCACACCCCCTCTCCCTCTTCTATGAAAATAGTAAGATGAGAGAGAGAATGAATACTCAGAAGATATAAATATAAAATGCTGTTTGTTATTGTGATTGAACTGGTTATTGCATAATTGCAATTTCTTTGTACGATAGTTTGTTGTAAAGATTTCCATTCATTACAAGTGTAAACCTTAATTTTACTTTAGCTTGACCTTTATAATATCTTATTATACTGTAATCCATAATCAACGAGTACCTTTAGTTTTCAGTAGTATAAGCAAATTATATTAAATAATAAACGAGTTAAAAAAATTCAAATCCGTAGCCAGGAGTTTTTATTTATTTATTTTATTTTATTTTATTTTATTGTGTGTACGTGTATGTGTATGTGTGTGTGTGGGGGGGGGGGCAGTTAGGTATTTAGCGGCAATGCCTTTCTTTAAATTAAACTATATAAATACATCTTTTCCGACCTTCTTTCATTGTGGTAGAGAAAGGGCCTCCTCCCACCCGGTTTGCTTACGGAATGAATAAAATTAAGTTAAAAATTTTTTCAGAATTAACTTATTTTCACGGTAAGAGGTAAGTATCAGCTTTTTTTAAATCCCCCTTCCCCTGTCCTGACAAAAAATCTGCGTACGCCCATGGTGATACGGGAGGATTTACAAACAAACATTTTACATATTGGCTAAAAACTTATAAGAATGTAAAAAACATCTTAAATATACCATAATATTGAAAAAAGAAAAAAAGAGAACAGAGTATTTCGAAAAGCACTTTATATAACTTCTTTTCACAATATTTCATTTTTGTTTTTTAATTTAATTTCTCTTCTTCGTCTAATTAAATTAATTATTTTTATTTATTTGTTTCTTTTAGTTTAAAACCTTCCCCATTTTCGATTTCAATTTTTTTATCTTTTGATACCCTGTTAAAAATTTGCAGCAAACTGTCCAGTCATTTGACCGTTTTTATAGAAAACGGTTACCTGACCATAATTTAACTCTATTGCTTGACCATAATTTGCCATAATTTAACTCTCTACCGTAATTTAACTGTATTCTGACCACATTATTGCCCATATTATGGTCAGAATACAGTTAAATTACGGTTATGTAACCATTTTTTATAAAAACGGTCAAATGACTGGGCAGTTTGCATCAAATTTTTAACAGTGTACCTCCTCTCCTTCTTACTGTATACTTGTCGTGTCATCTTCTGATTGGTTGTTTTTCTTTATCTCCTACTTTTCTATCTCGCCATTTGATTTCATTCTTATTAATGTTTTTAAAGTAGTAGCACATCTTTTTGCGTCTGAAGTTTGGAAACATGTTTCGCGTTCAAGAAACGATAAAAGTGTTCAAGACTATTAGAATTATGCATTTTCTATCTCTAGCGCTTTTAGTCCACTGCATTAATCTGTTCTTTAAATTGAATATTTGCTTTGTGGAGCACCATGCAGCTGAGAAAGATTTATTGTAAGTCGCCGTCACTACCTTCTTAAATCGAAATTTTGGTTAACGTATAGGAGATAAAGAAGTAAAAGATTGGCAAGTTTAAACAAAACACCTACTAGAGTTCCTAAGTAGAATCATTTTAACATGCTTAAATTAAAATACAAACAAGTTGGAAATTGTACGTCAAACGTTACAAACGAGGTGCGTTCGTACGCACGTTTTAGAATTAAATTCATGATATCCCGTGCGTAGAACGGGTTAAACAGCTAGTTAAGTATATATTTTATGACACTGTTCATACAAATATCTTAACTAGTTATATAAATATTCAGATATATATGTATCAGCTAGTTATATAAATATTCAGATCTTGATGATTTTTAATTCTGTGAAATGAATTATATCGTCTGCAGATTAATTTCTGTCATAAAATAAGTATCTTGGTCGCTTGACGATTAAACTTCGGAAGCTCCTATAACAAAAAAGCACCGATTTAAAAAAAAAAAAAATTCAAATTTCTTAATAAATATTTTTATTAATATCTCCTAAGGTTTTGATTCGATTTTAATAAAATTTGAAATGTCTCGATAAAATTCTGCAAAGATAATATATTTTAAATTGCAAACCATTTGGTTGGGTAGTTTTTGCGTTGTTATATGCGGACAGACAGACAGACGGACAGACAGACAGACAGACGGACGGACAGACGGACGGACTAAACGACGACTATAGGTGCTACGTATTTATATAATTACGAACGCGCCTAATGAACATCAGTTATGCAGAAGTCGGTTGTCTAAAGAGTTCTAAATCATGTTTTGATACTCGTGTTTCTACTTTTTTTTCAAACTTTGTATGTTGTATTCAATCTACATCTTTCTTTAACGACTTTTTTGAAGTACGTTTGTATTTTTGTTTATACTATGAATGCTTTTAAAATGTGTTAGTGTAATATCTGTATGAATATATGCGATGGCTCCATTTAACGCTTTATTGTTATTACCGTGTGTTTAAAAAAAGAAGGACCCTTTTTAAAATTAAATAATTTGAAAACGGTCAACGATAGAAATGACACGTCTATTGTATCGTTATTAGAAAAACAATAAATTTTTAATCAAAACGTTTCAAAATTAATTAAAAATTTTGCTAATAGGGGGCGCTGTAATCTGCAAATCAAAATGAAAATCAGAAAGTTTCTATCTATTAATAGCGCATGTAAATGCTAGTGAGACAATATTTTTTTTTAATTATCTCCTAGAAAGTTGTTTTTATAAAGCTTTAGTAATTTAATATGGACAAATATAATTCATAAAATTGTCCTATTACAGTAAGAAATGAAACTTACCTCTGAGGAGGTGAGATAAATTCGTGAATCTGTGCTCTCCATGGACGCCCTGGGAAGGAGGGGGGTATTTTCTCCCCTGGCGGCAAGGTGAGGGGGTTGGCGGGTGGAACCAGGTAGAGGAAGGGTGCTGCATTTGGGACCGATGTTTCCTGGTCCTGAAAAAAACAAAAAAACATTAATAAATCATGAAGACATTTTATTAGAGGCAGTAGGTTACAAGCACATCGAACATAGCGACAAAAATTTACAAGTTATTTATTTGAGTTTTCTTTTCCAAAGATTCTATACTCATTTGTAACCTTTTTTTTAATTACTTTTCAAAGGTGATAAACAGGGCGAATAAAATTTACAAAAGAAGTTCTCTTCAGGGGATCTAAAAACATCTCTCGAAATCTTTCTCCGCGATAGTCGCGGGAGAGTCGCCGTTACGTCATCGGATAATCACATCAAACATATCAATCAATCACATTAAAGCATGTCGTCTTGTCGCTTTCTGTCCTTTTTCAACTTAAAGATTCGTAAATACGTCATAGATGGGACAAAGTCTGTAAGATTAAAAAAATTTCATTAGATCAAAGATAATACAAGCTTTTGATCTAAAGACCAAATGGTTTTGTTGAATGGCGAAACTATAAATCCCATAAAAGTGAATAAAAAACTATTATTAGGCAACAAAAAAAAAAAAAAAAAAAAAAAGGAAAATATAAGTTATTATACATTTTTCTAAAGAGCAAGATTAGCAAGAACAGAAGAAAATCTTAAAGAAAAACTTATAAATAATATAAGTAATCTAAATTATGAAAGATTATAAAAATATGAAAATTAAAAATATAATGAAAAGTAATTATACTTATTTAAATTATCCTAATAGAAGAAAGCATAGATGCCACAGAGATTTGTAAACAATATTATCATGATTAAAACAAATGAAAAAAAAAATATATTTAATAATTTGAAGTAACCTCAAAGATGATTACGTATTTTTAAAATTGAATGCTTAAAAATGTTTGCAGTAGGTGGATAAAATGTTCTTTAAAATTTATTTACAGTTCAGTTTTTAGTTCTTTTGTTAAAAAATATACTGGTTTGAAAAGCGTTGGTTTGTAACTTAAACATTCTTTTAAAATGTGCTTAACTTTTTCATAAGCACTCCCGACGATTTATTACAATTTCACTTTTAATAATCATTAGTTGTAACTGTTCAATAAATTAAGAAAAAAAAAAAAAAAAAAAAAAAAAAAGTAAAAATTAAAGTCGTTATTACACCTGAAAAAATTAAATTATTTGCTGGACGATGTTTGATATACAGATGAAGTTATCTATACATATAAAATGGTATAAATTACAGTTACACAAATCATTTTCTATAAATAAATTCTTTATGACTAATTTTTAAATGAAGTTATACACACACAAACTACAAAAAAATACAAAATAGATAATTTAATCAAGAATATTATGCAATACAGTTTGTTGAGTTATAATTATCAAACGTTAAAGCCCAATAATCAGAAAAAGTCAGTAAAACCTAGTTAGGTTGAGGATAATTATTTTTCCTTTTCTTGAATGTAGCCAATGCATTTGAATGTTTGGAGGGACAGAAATATTCTATTTTATTTGGTAATGTGTCAATAAAAGCTAGGGTAGGATTTAAAAAAGAAATATGCCATATTTTGGTACTTATAGGAGGACTTTTATCACTATTTTTTATAATTGCTATCAAGTTGCTAAAGTTCTTTGCCACCTTTCAATTTTTGAGCTATCAAAGCATAATAAAGGTAAGTAAACATCATAAAGAGTTTATTAGTAGTTACCTAGAAATTAATGTATAACAATATTTTTAAGTGTAGAAAGCTATGGTTATGAAGAAATTGGATGTAAAATTGGAAGTAAATTAACAAAGGGATGTCTTAGTCACGCAAAACAAGACTGGTAAAGGCAGGAAAAGGTGCAGGAGACCAATTCGCGGTAGAAGAGTAAGATCCCTATGTATAGGTCACAGAAAATAATCATCTCGGTGTATGCAACATGAAATGATGCACTGCAATGGGGAACTGAATCAAAGTACAGTTCTCTAGAGAGTGTAGCATTTTGGTCTAAATGCTATAATTTCATGCTAAAAGCGTTCTAAATTACAATTTATTTGGAAATGTTAAGGATAGAAACTTGAAATTTCGCATAGCTGTTACTCATGTAAATGATCATCCAAAACAGTTTACTAAAAATGCGAAATTTAAAACGGCAGGAGGAAAAAAACGTTCTGAAATTGCCATTTATGTGGTACAGCTGGTATAGATGCTTCATATTTGGCATGATGGTTACTCTTAAAATGCATATGCTTGCTAAAATCGGTTTATAAATAATTCGAAATTTAACAGGCTGAAATGAGCGGAAAACGTTCCAAAAACGTTCTACATTATGATTTAATTTGGTTTATTCGGGTTAGAAATTAAAAATTCAGTATAGTCCTAACTTTTAAGATGCAGACGCTCGGTATAAACAGTTTATTAAAACCGTCTAAGCGCATTGCCCGTATTTTTCCGTTTCCCAAAAACAACTTAAATCGGCTCTAGACAAAATTTTTTTAACAAAATTGTATTTTAAGATACATGTAAAATAAAGATATATGAAGTGTATTTTAGAAACAAAATAGGAAAGAAAATTTTAATTATTTTAAGATTTACAAATATTTTTTATGAAAATTCAGGAAAGCCCTCAGACGCTGAGAGGGTTAAAAAATCGAAATTTAAAGGTGTAAAATAAGTGGAAAACGTTATAAATTATCATTTATTATAAATTGTTAGGGAAAAAAACTTAAAAATTGACATGCTTGTAATTTTTTAGACGTAAATGCTTGCACAGAACAGTTTTTACAAAATTCGAATTTAAAAAAGGTGCAGAAGAAAAAAACTTTCTGAATTTGCGATTTTAGTGATGCTGCTGGTCTAGAAAGTTGTAATTTGGCATGGTGGCTACTTTTAAGATTTCAGCGCTCGCTAAGAACGGTTTCAGAAAAAAAAAAAATCGACATTTAAAAGAGTGAAATGAGCTGGAAAAGTTCTAAAAAACGTCTAAACTATGATTTATCTGAAACTGTCAAGGATAGAAACTTGAAATTTTACATGGCTGTTACGTTGGAGCCACAAATTCATCCACAGAACAGTTTTTAAAAATTTAGAAATTTTATTGTGTGCAGGAACAAAAGCTCTAAAATTGCAATTTCTGTGATATAGTTATTACAGAAATTTGTTTAATTAAAAGATTGGAATTTGGCATGATGCTTACTTTTAAGAATCGCTTAGAAATGTTCCTAAAAATTTCTAAATTTCTTATGAAAAATGAAATGAGCGAAAAAACCTTCAACATGTATTCTAAATGACCATTAATTTGGAATTAATTTTAGCTCTTCTCATTCATTTATGTCTCATGTTCGCCTAATGCAATAATAAGAATGAAGTTTACTCAAAACGTGGCTTAATTAGTAATTTTTGAATTATCTGTGGCAGTAAAATTTTCTCTAATAAAAATAGGCCCGCGAATACCACTTGGCATTTTTCAGCAATTACGTGAGCAAAGCCGTGGGTTTTGCTAGTTTTATATAAGCTGATTGAAATAATAATAAGCTATTTCATCTTTTAAGTTTGAATTCAATAAGCACTGCGCATTTAAACACTCATTTCACAATCAATTTCTAAATATATTAAAATCGCTTGCATTTGGAGAGGAAAAAGTGTTGCTAGCCAAATCGCGTCTTTTTGAGCCAAATACTCGAAAGTATTTTATGTTTTTGCAGATTTTCTACTTGGATTCCGCAACTAAATTTGACTGATCTTTTATTTCGCACGTGTTTAGTTTCATTAGTATTGTTTTCAAAATATTGTGCTTATGTGCTTTAAGGAGACCTTCCTTTTAAGTATAGTAGTTCTAAGTAGGTTAAAGCAACAATAAATGTTCATCATTTTGATGAATAAATATTTTCTTCTTGGTGTTATTTTGCTAAAATTTTGAAATTTTTATATAAGAAATACACAGTTTTGTTTTAAAACATAAAAATACTACAAATAAACTTTTTTTTAATTGTTCAGTGCAAGCACAAGACTCTCAAGTATAATTAGATACCAAAAATTTTATTTTACATTCATAAATTCTTTTGTAATCATGCGCGCAACCTGTAATTCCAATTTCTGTTTGACAAATTTGAAAATCCCTATAAAAACTACCCATTATCATGTTGAAAAAAAAAAAAAAAAGAGAAGAAAAAAAAAGAAAAAGAAATGAAAGAAGAATCATATTATATATTACTGTCTTTAATTTTTTTTTCTCAAATATAAAATGACAAAAATGTTCAATCATTTTTCTACATTTAAGAGTCCCAAGTCCATCAATAACTAGTATGTTGTGGGCATCACAAAACTTTCTTCTACATAAATTAAATCGTCTGCAACAAAAATTAAATGACAATCTATACGTTTTTTCAGATATAGCTATCGCGGAAACTAAAAAAAAAAAAAAAACAGACCATAGAAGCGACACCTGTTGGGCGGCATACACCTAATCCTAATAAGGATTTATTTTTATCAAGATCTAACAGAATAGAAGTTTGGTGAAATTCCGTGCATTATTTCTTGAGATCTAGCAATGGCGAAAATTGCGAAAAATGCGGCATAGCAGCGCCACCTGTTGGGTGATTTATACTATAACCTAATCAGCCTCTATTCATGTCAAGGTCTAATAGAATATGAAGTTTCATTAAATTCTGAACTCTAGTTCTTGCGATATAGCTATCGTGAAAATCATGAAAAATCCAGCATAGCAGCACCACCTGTTGGGCGATTTACACCAAAATGTAATCATCGTCTATTTATGTCAAGGTCTACAAAAATATAAAGTTTCGTGAAATTTCCTGCATTAGTTCTTGAGATAGAGCTATTGCGGAAATCGTCAAAAATGCGCCATAGTAGCGCCACATGTTGGCGATTTACACCAAAAACTAATCATCAACAACTTATGTCAACGTCCAACTGAATCTGAAGATTGATGAAAACCCATGCATTAATTCTTGAGATAGTTCTGTTGCGGAAATCGTGAAAAATGCAGCATAGCAGCGCCACTTGTTGGGCAATTTACACCAAAAACTAATCAGCGCCAATTTATAACAAGGTGTAACTGAATCTAAAGTTTTATTAAATTCCGTGCATTAGTTTTTGAGATAGAACACCCACAAAATTTTTATCACATACGGACACACACACAGACAGACCTTTCTTATTTTCCGAAAACACAGTGCAAGGAAAGTATTATATGTGTGATTTTTGTGTTTTTGTGTGAGTTAACACGATCACTAAATGGTTCTTCCAACTGAGATCCCCTTTCTCGAATCTATACTATTATTATAAAGGAGTAACGTTTGTGTTTGTGAATTTGCTTGTTTGTTTGTAGGGGGTAATCTTTGGAACTAGCGAACCGATTAAACAAGTGGGTAAGTGTGATCCAAGTTCGCACAAAGAGTTTCGTTTAATATTCCTTTCAAAACACTTTATCCTTTCTTTAAAAAATCCAAATAGATTTCATTTTCTAAAAAAAAAAAAAAACTGTCTATTTTTCTCGGTTTTTCGAATATCTGAACCGGCCCGATAGCGGGTGAAGCGCACTATTATATTGTGTCATAATAATATCTGTCATGTGGACTAAATGCGATATTTAAAAAAATTAATTTCAAAATTAAACATGTTGTACACCTTCAAAATGTTAAAATATGCGAATATTTCCATAATCGGGTTTTTATCATGATTCAATACGTTCCTCAAACTCATATATTTACTATTCTCTATTACTCATCTTCATACTCGCTTTGTATTATACTGAAACATTTGAAAAATCCGTTAAACTTGCGATATGACGTCAGATTTTCTTTTTAATTCTCTAATGACGTGTAATTAATCTGCTTTGTGTACATGCACACATACTCAAACTCCTTGTATTATTGAGAAATCTTTCTATTTTATTACCACTATGACGTCAATGTTTTTTATTTCATATTAATCTTTTTTTTCAATTGGTGAAACTTTTTATTTCCTTTTTATTTTTTACGTGGAAATCGTCTGATAGAAAATTAATTATTGTAGATAGAATTTCATCATGGATTTTTAATTTTTGGCATCTGCTATAAGGGAAAATGTTCAAACTTAAAAATTGACATGCTTGTAATTTTTTAGACGTAAATGCTTGCACAGAACAGTTTTTACAAAATTCGAATTTAAAAAAGGTGCAGAAGAAAAAAACTTTCTGAATTTGCGATTTTAGTGATGCTGCTGGTCTAGAAAGTTGTAATTTGGCATGGTGGCTACTTTTAAGATTTCAGCGCTCGCTAAGAACGGCTTCAGAAAAAAAAAATCGACATTTAAAAGAGTGAAATGAGCTGGAAAAGTTCTAAAAAACGTCTAAACTATGATTTATCTGAAACTGTCAAGGATAGAAACTTGAAATTTTACATGGCTGTTACGTTGGAGCCACAAATTCATCCACAGAACAGTTTTTAAAAATTTAGAAATTTTATTGTGTGCAGGAACAAAAGCTCTAAAATTGCAATTTCTGTGATATAGTTATTACAGAAATTTGTTTAATTAAAAGATTGGAATTTGGCATGATGCTTACTTTTAAGAATCGCTTAGAAATGTTCCTAAAAATTTCTAAATTTCTTATGAAAAATGAAATGAGCGAAAAAACCTTCAACATGTATTCTAAATGACCATTAATTTGAAATTAATTTTAGCTCTTCTCATTCATTTATGTCTCATGTTCGCCTAATGCAATAATAAGAATGAAGTTTACTCAAAACGTGGCTTAATTAGTAATTTTTGAATTATCTGTGGCAGTAAAATTTTCTCTAATAAAAATAGGCCCGCGAATACCACTTGGCATTTTTCAGCAATTACGTGAGCAAAGCCGTGGGTTTTGCTAGTTTTATATAAGCTGATTGAAATAATAATAAGCTATTTCATCTTTTAAGTTTGAATTCAATAAGCACTGCGCATTTAAACACTCATTTCACAATCAATTTCTAAATATATTAAAATCGCTTGCATTTGGAGAGGAAAAAGTGTTGCTAGCCAAATCGCGTCTTTTTGAGCCAAATACTCGAAAGTATTTTATGTTTTTGCAGATTTTCTACTTGGATTCCGCAACTAAATTTGACTGATCTTTTATTTCGCACGTGTTTAGTTTCATTAGTATTGTTTTCAAAATATTGTGCTTATGTGCTTTAAGGAGACCTTCCTTTTAAGTATAGTAGTTCTAAGTAGGTTAAAGCAACAATAAATGTTCATCATTTTGATGAATAAATATTTTCTTCTTGGTGTTATTTTGCTAAAATTTTGAAATTTTTATATAAGAAATACACAGTTTTGTTTTAAAACATAAAAATACTACAAATAAACTTTTTTTTAATTGTTCAGTGCAAGCACAAGACTCTCAAGTATAATTAGATACCAAAAATTTTATTTTACATTCATAAATTCTTTTGTAATCATGCGCGCAACCTGTAATTCCAATTTCTGTTTGACAAATTTGAAAATCCCTATAAAAACTACCCATTATCATGTTGAAAAAAAAAAAAAAGAGAAGAAAAAAAAAGAAAAAGAAATGAAAGAAGAATCATATTATATATTACTGTCTTTAATTTTTTTTTCTCAAATATAAAATGACAAAAATGTTCAATCATTTTTCTACATTTAAGAGTCCCAAGTCCATCAATAACTAGTATGTTGTGGGCATCACAAAACTTTCTTCTACATAAATTAAATCGTCTGCAACAAAAATTAAATGACAATCTATACGTTTTTTCAGATATAGCTATCGCGGAAACTAAAAAAAAAAAAAAACAGACCATAGAAGCGACACCTGTTGGGCGGCATACACCTAATCCTAATAAGGATTTATTTTTATCAAGATCTAACAGAATAGAAGTTTGGTGAAATTCCGTGCATTATTTCTTGAGATCTAGCAATGGCGAAAATTGCGAAAAATGCGGCATAGCAGCGCCACCTGTTGGGTGATTTATACTATAACCTAATCAGCCTCTATTCATGTCAAGGTCTAATAGAATATGAAGTTTCATTAAATTCTGAACTCTAGTTCTTGCGATATAGCTATCGTGAAAATCATGAAAAATCCAGCATAGCAGCACCACCTGTTGGGCGATTTACACCAAAATGTAATCATCGTCTATTATGTCAAGGTCTACAAAAATATAAAGTTTCGTGAAATTTCCTGCATTAGTTCTTGAGATAGAGCTATTGCGGAAATCGTCAAAAATGCGCCATAGTAGCGCCACATGTTGGCGATTTACACCAAAAACTAATCATCAACAACTTATGTCAACGTCCAACTGAATCTGAAGATTGATGAAAACCCATGCATTAATTCTTGAGATAGTTCTGTTGCGGAAATCGTGAAAAATGCAGCATAGCAGCGCCACTTGTTGGGCAATTTACACCAAAAACTAATCAGCGCCAATTTATAACAAGGTGTAACTGAATCTAAAGTTTTATTAAATTCCGTGCATTAGTTTTTGAGATAGAACACCCACAAAATTTTTATCACATACGGACACACACACAGACAGACCTTTCTTATTTTCCGAAAACACAGTGCAAGGAAAGTATTATATGTGTGATTTTTGTGTTTTTGTGTGAGTTAACACGATCACTAAATGGTTCTTCCAACTGAGATCCCCTTTCTCGAATCTATACTATTATTATAAAGGAGTAACGTTTGTGTTTGTGAATTTGCTTGTTTGTTTGTAGGGGGTAATCTTTGGAACTAGCGAACCGATTAAACAAGTGGGTAAGTGTGATCCAAGTTCGCACAAAGAGTTTCGTTTAATATTCCTTTCAAAACACTTTATCCTTTCTTTAAAAAATCCAAATAGATTTCATTTTCTAAAAAAAAAAAAAAACTGTCTATTTTTCTCGGTTTTTCGAATATCTGAACCGGCCCGATAGCGGGTGAAGCGCACTATTATATTGTGTCATAATAATATCTGTCATGTGGACTAAATGCGATATTTAAAAAAATTAATTTCAAAATTAAACATGTTGTACACCTTCAAAATGTTAAAATATGCGAATATTTCCATAATCGGGTTTTTATCATGATTCAATACGTTCCTCAAACTCATATATTTACTATTCTCTATTACTCATCTTCATACTCGCTTTGTATTATACTGAAACATTTGAAAAATCCGTTAAACTTGCGATATGACGTCAGATTTTCTTTTTAATTCTCTAATGACGTGTAATTAATCTGATTTGTGTACATGCACACATACTCAAACTCCTTGTATTATTGAGAAATCTTTCTATTTTATTACCACTATGACGTCAATGTTTTTTATTTCATATTAATCTTTTTTTTCAATTGGTGAAACTTTTTATTTCCTTTTTATTTTTTACGTGGAAATCGTCTGATAGAAAATTAATTATTGTAGATAGAATTTCATCATGGATTTTTAATTTTTGGCATCTGCTATAAGGGAAAATGTTCAAACTTAAAAATTGACATGCTTGTAATTTTTTAGACGTAAATGCTTGCACAGAACAGTTTTTACAAAATTCGAATTTAAAAAAGGTGCAGAAGAAAAAAACTTTCTGAATTTGCGATTTTAGTGATGCTGCTGGTCTAGAAAGTTGTAATTTGGCATGGTGGCTACTTTTAAGATTTCAGCGCTCGCTAAGAACGGCTTCAGAAAAAAAAATCGACATTTAAAAGAGTGAAATGAGCTGGAAAAGTTCTAAAAAACGTCTAAACTATGATTTATCTGAAACTGTCAAGGATAGAAACTTGAAATTTTACATGGCTGTTACGTTGGAGCCACAAATTCATCCACAGAACAGTTTTTAAAAATTTAGAAATTTTATTGTGTGCAGGAACAAAAGCTCTAAAATTGCAATTTCTGTGATATAGTTATTACAGAAATTTGTTTAATTAAAAGATTGGAATTTGGCATGATGCTTACTTTTAAGAATCGCTTAGAAATGTTCCTAAAAATTTCTAAATTTCTTATGAAAAATGAAATGAGCGAAAAAACCTTCAACATGTATTCTAAATGACCATTAATTTGGAATTAATTTTAGCTCTTCTCATTCATTTATGTCTCATGTTCGCCTAATGCAATAATAAGAATGAAGTTTACTCAAAACGTGGCTTAATTAGTAATTTTTGAATTATCTGTGGCAGTAAAATTTTCTCTAATAAAAATAGGCCCGCGAATACCACTTGGCATTTTTCAGCAATTACGTGAGCAAAGCCGTGGGTTTTGCTAGTTTTATATAAGCTGATTGAAATAATAATAAGCTATTTCATCTTTTAAGTTTGAATTCAATAAGCACTGCGCATTTAAACACTCATTTCACAATCAATTTCTAAATATATTAAAATCGCTTGCATTTGGAGAGGAAAAAGTGTTGCTAGCCAAATCGCGTCTTTTTGAGCCAAATACTCGAAAGTATTTTATGTTTTTGCAGATTTTCTACTTGGATTCCGCAACTAAATTTGACTGATCTTTTATTTCGCACGTGTTTAGTTTCATTAGTATTGTTTTCAAAATATTGTGCTTATGCGCTTTAAGGAGACCTTCCTTTTAAGTATAGTAGTTCTAAGTAGGTTAAAGCAACAATAAATGTTCATCATTTTGATGAATAAATATTTTCTTCTTGGTGTTATTTTGCTAAAATTTTGAAATTTTTATATAAGAAATACACAGTTTTGTTTTAAAACATAAAAATACTACAAATAAACTTTTTTTTAATTGTTCAGTGCAAGCACAAGACTCTCAAGTATAATTAGATACCAAAAATTTTATTTTACATTCATAAATTCTTTTGTAATCATGCGCGCAACCTGTAATTCCAATTTGTGTTTGACAAATTTGAAAATCCCTATAAAAACTACCCATTATCATGTTGAAAAAAAAAAAAAAAAAAAAGAAGAAAAAAAAAGAAAAAGAAATGAAAGAAGAATCATATTATATATTACTGTCTTTAATTTTTTTTTCTCAAATATAAAATGACAAAAATGTTCAATCATTTTTCTACATTTAAGAGTCCCAAGTCCATCAATAACTAGTATGTTGTGGGCATCACAAAACTTTCTTCTACATAAATTAAATCGTCTGCAACAAAAATTAAATAACAATCTATACGTTTTTTCAGATATAGCTATCGCGGAAACTAAAAAAAAAAAAAAAACAGACCATAGAAGCGACACCTGTTGGGCGGCATACACCTAATCCTAATAAGGATTTATTTTTATCAAGATCTAACAGAATAGAAGTTTGGTGAAATTCCGTGCATTATTTCTTGAGATCTAGCAATGGCGAAAATTGCGAAAAATGCGGCATAGCAGCGCCACCTGTTGGGTGATTTATACTATAACCTAATCAGCCTCTATTCATGTCAAGGTCTAATAGAATATGAAGTTTCATTAAATTCTGAACTCTAGTTCTTGCGATATAGCTATCGTGAAAATCATGAAAAATCCAGCATAGCAGCACCACCTGTTGGGTGATTTACACCAAAATGTAATCATCGTCTATTTATGTCAAGGTCTACAAAAATATAAAGTTTCGTGAAATTTCCTGCATTAGTTCTTGAGATAGAGCTATTGCGGAAATCGTCAAAAATGCGCCATAGTAGCGCCACATGTTGGCGATTTACACCAAAAACTAATCATCAACAACTTATGTCAACGTCCAACTGAATCTGAAGATTGATGAAAACCCATGCATTAATTCTTGAGATAGTTCTGTTGCGGAAATCGTGAAAAATGCAGCATAGCAGCGCCACTTGTTGGGCAATTTACACCAAAAACTAATCAGCGCCAATTTATAACAAGGTGTAACTGAATCTAAAGTTTTATTAAATTCCGTGCATTAGTTTTTGAGATAGAACACCCACAAAATTTTTATCACATACGGACACACACACAGACAGACCTTTCTTATTTTCCGAAAACACAGTGCAAGGAAAGTATTATATGTGTGATTTGTGTGTTTTTGTGTGAGTTAACACGATCACTAAATGGTTCTTCCAACTGAGATCCCCTTTCTCGAATCTATACTATTATTATAAAGGAGTAACGTTTGTGTTTGTGAATTTGCTTGTTTGTTTGTAGGGGGTAATCTTTGGAACTAGCGAACCGATTAAACAAGTGGGTAAGTGTGATCCAAGTTCGCACAAAGGGTTTCGTTTAATATTCCTTTCAAAACACTTTATCCTTTCTTTAAAAAATCCAAATAGATTTCATTTTCTAAAAAAAAAAAAAAAAAAAACTGTCTATTTTTCTCGGTTTTTCGAATATCTGAACCGGCCCGATAGCGGGTGAAGCGCACTATTATATTGTGTCATAATAATATCTGTCATGTGGACTAAATGCGATATTTAAAAAAATTAATTTCAAAATTAAACATGTTGTACACCTTCAAAATGTTAAAATATGCGAATATTTCCATAATCGGGTTTTTATCATGATTAAATACGTTCCTCAAACTCATATATTTACTATTCTCTATTACTCATCTTCATACTCGCTTTGTATTATACTGAAACATTTGAAAAATCCGTTAAACTTGCGATATGACGTCAGATTTTCTTTTTAATTCTCTAATGACGTGTAATTAATCTGCTTTGTGTACATGCACACATACTCAAACTCCTTGTATTATTGAGAAATCTTTCTATTTTATTACCACTATGACGTCAATGTTTTTTATTTCATATTAATCTTTTTTTTCAATTGGTGAAACTTTTTATTTCCTTTTTATTTTTCACGTGGAAATCGTCTGATAGAAAATTAATTATTGTAGATAGAATTTCATCATGGATTTTTAATTTTTGGCATCTGCTATAAGGGAAAATGTTCAAATTTAATAAGAAAAGGCTGTTAGAATTTTGGTTTTTTATCTCTATTAAAATAACACGAATTTTTCAAATTTTAATATTTTCAGCTCTTCGCAGCTGATATTCTGATTTATACACAAAGTTTCAACTCTGTAAGTTACACAGTTTTCGAGAATGGCTCTGTGACAGACAGACAACGGAGCGGGAGCAATAGGGTTTCGTGAGATGAACGAAACCCTAAAAAAGAATGGTGGGAAAATGCTGGTGACCATCTCTGCTCCAACATAGACTATATTATATGTCCGTACAACAACCTCGAAAGGGGTGCAGGTTAAAAAAAACGTTTTAAAACTGCTATTTCTGTGATACTGTTGGGGCTAGAAATTTGAAATTTTGATGTGGTGGTTACTTTTTAGATGGAAATACTTGGTATGAACGGTTTCAAAAAAAGTTCGAAATTTATAAATAATAAGCGAAAAAAGTTCTAAATTACGATTTGTTTGGAACTGCCAGGGCTAGAAACATAAAATTTGGTATAGATGGCACTTTAGAGTCGTAAATGCTCGCCCAGAACAGTTTTTTTTTAAATTCAAAATTTAAAAGGGTTGTAGAAGCAAAAAACGTTCTAAAATTGCGATTTATGGGAATCAGTTGGTATAGAATCTTGAATTAGGCATGGTGGTTTTTTTTAAAGATGTAAATTCTTGCGCTAAGAATGGTTTCGAAAAAGTTCGAAATTTAAAATAGTGAAATAAGAGAAAAATGTTATAAAAACGTTCTAAATTACGATTTGTTTGGGCCTGTAAGGGCTAGAAACATACAATTTGACATAGATGTTACTTTAGAACGAGACATGAATGCTCACCCAGAAAAGTTTTTTAAAAATTCAAAATTTAAAAGAGTACAGGAGCAAAAAACTTCTAAAACTGTGATTTATGTGATACAGTTGGTATAGAAGCTTGGAATGAGGCATGGTGGTTACTTTTAAGATGTAAATGAACGCTAATAACAATTTCATAAAAATTCGAAAATTAAAAGGTTCAAATGAGCGGGAAATGTTCTAAAGACGTTCTTAGTTACAATTTAGTTGCAATTGTCAGGGTTAAAAACTTGAAATTTAACATAATGGTTACTTTTAAGATGCAGATGTTCGGTATAACAGAACAGTTTTACAAAATTCAAAATTTAAAAGGGTGAAAAAAAAACCCTTCTAAAATTGAGATTTTTGTGCAACTGCGGCGGCGTTTAATTTAGCATGGTGGTTATTTTTTAGATGTAAGAACTAGCTAAAAACGGTTTCTAAAAGCATCGACATTTAAAAAGTTGAAAAGAGCGGAAAACGTTCTAAAAACATTCTAAACTATGATTTATCAGAAATTGTTAGGGATAGAAATTTGAAATTTGGCATGACTACTACTTTAGAGACGTATATGCACCCACAAAACAGTTTTTGAAAAATTCGAATTTTAAAAGTGTGCAGGGTCAAAAAACGTTCTAAACTTGTGATTTCTGTGGATACAGTTGATATAGAATCTTGGATAACTACAAGCTTAGAATTTGACATGGTAATAACTTTTAAGATATAAATGCTCGCTAAGATGGGTTTCTAAAAATTTCGAAATTTCAAATAAAAAATGGAATGAGTGGAAAACCTTCAACTCCAGCTTTTTTTTAAATTGATGAATTGGAAATATATATCTGCGAAACATGTCATTTAAAACCATTTTTTATCTTAAATTCCATTTTAATTTTTGAAACACCGACAGATTTCAGTTGTCTTTAAATAAAACTTTTTTAGAGACCTAAATAAACATTTCAGTTAAATTCCCAAGCATGCCTGTAAGAGAAAATGCAAAATGCAATACATGAAAAGAAAAGCGTTGAAAACATATTCAATAGATGCATTAAAATGTTATTCATCGAAACCATTTAAGCAACACGCTGAGGAAATTCTATATGTCAGGATCTATAAAGAAGAACAGAAGTCTTGAAAAACAATTTATTTTCCGAAAAAGAATTTGCGATATGTAATAAGATATAGAAAAAAAAGCCATTTTAAAAGCCTTTTCGCGGAAAACAAGCCATTAGTCTTCCATTAGAGAATGATACATTTTGGAGTTGAAAGGAGGAAAGATTTGTCGTGAATCAACAAAGTATGGTTCAAATTAATCATTCTATTTTTATCAAAAGTTTCAAAGTTCTCATAAGAAAAGTATTTATTATTCATTACTGAAAACTGAAAGACTAAAAATGAAAAAGTAATGATTTGCCGCGTAATTATTTTAGCATCAGAAATATGACAATTATCATTTTCACTCGTAATTTCTCAGTGACTGTTTAGTAGTAATTTAGCTTTGTAAAATGTTTTTTTTAACATATATTAACACATACAGTTACATAAATTTGCTTAACCTGTTATACAGCTAATAAACTTGATAGCTCAGTGGTTAGCGCATTGCGCTGTTTCACTACAAGTCGAAGGTTCGTCTCTCAAATTGGGCAAGACGTATGTAACTTGGACATGTACTATACATGGTGTCCTAAAAGTATCAAAACGAGCTTTAATTTTTGACCTGCTAATAGAAATACGCAATTAATGCAAATTGAAAAAGTGCTCAAAGTAAGGTTGGCTTTAAAATTATACAGAAGAAACTGTCCTGAAATTAGTTTTCAAAATGTTACACTTTTAAAATATATTTCTGCGATACCTAGGTCTTATGAGAAGTTATATTTAGAAAAGATTCTCCATGCTCCAACAAGTTAAACACTAAAAGTTCTATTCTTCAATGAACGAAAGTCACGGAGTTATGATACTTTGAATTTTATGAAATTTTGAATATTTCCTGCACTAAACACAAATAGACGATTTTTAGCACCGCGTAAAGGTTCGCAATTTTATAATATTCAATGTTTCATAACTCCGTGAACTTTTGTAGTAGAAGAATAGAATTTGCGCTAGTTTACATGGAGAAAATGTTTCTAAATATAACTTATAGGTTACGGGAATGTTTAAAAGTTTAAAAAGTGTAACTTTTTAAAAATTAACAGCAACGTTATCAGAAATCGTTCCTTATTTCGAACACTTTTGCACTGCCTACGTATTTCCAACAGGTTAAAAAAAATAGGCGCGTTACAATCTTTTGGGGACACACTGTATCGTTTATATATAGCACCCCACGGCCCTTTTTATTAGCACTTTCCAACCTAGTTGAAAAGTGCTTATGACTTCGGTTTGTCTGGCCGTATGGCCGTCTGCCGTCTGGCCATATGGCCGTCTGCCGTCTGGCCGTCTGGCCGTCTGCCGTCTGCCGTCTGTCCGTGCTCTAACTCCCGTAAATATGCTCCGATTGCTCTGCAATTTTTATATGTTATTGTCGTTATCTATAGCATGTTCCCTATTTCAACGGAAGTGTGTAGCACTTATAGTTTTTTTTACAGGGACACTCAAAAGAATTCCGTTACATTGCGGTCTATGCGGAAAAATCATTTGCGGTTTATTTAATTAATGTTTCACTATTTTAAACGCATTGAAATTTATATATATCATTAAGGTGCATTAGAAGAAGCTTAACATGGAATAGGGTGTGCATAGCACTTATAGTTACTTTACAGGGACAGTCAAAAGAATTCCGTTACATTACGTCTATGGAGAAAAATCGTCTGCGGTTTATTTAAATAATGTTTCACTATTTTAAACGCATTGAAATTTATATATATTACTAAGGTGCATTACAAGAGGCTTACTACAGAATAGTGTATGTATAGCAGTCATCGTTCATTTACAGGGACACACAAAAGAATTCACTACTGTCTGTTAACAATAATTCCTGGAAGTGCATTTTAAGTTACTGAACGCGATTTTAATTTTAACTCGCTTTTTGTCTGTTACGTGGTGTGTATAAATTCTGTAGATCCTATACAGGGCAGCACAAAAGTTCGCGAACGTATTTCCGTTTATTGACAGAAACTCCAGAAGGAGAATTTTAAACTGTGCTACGCGTTTCCTAACTAAACTAAAATTTAGCATCCTATATAGTATATATACAAATCTATAGATCCTATACAGGGCTGAATTCGGATATTTTTCCGAATATTGTATATGTTTGAAATTCCTGAAATTACGTTTTTAAATATGTTATGTGTTTTCCAAATTGTCTACTTAGATGTTATCTTTTAGCTTATTAAACGGTATGTTTTGTAAAATTATATTGGAAACGTTGGAAAGTGCTACATAATCTATGCTTGACGCATGATTTTTCGTTCTTGTTTATCTTTAGAAACAGAAGATGCCAATATATTTTCGAGATTTAAAGATGCATTTATAAAAACAAAGTTTATTTTTCGGCCAATTATTTTGGGAAACCTTCCCGTTCTGTTTTTATTGTATATTAATACGTATTTTCAACTCTAAATATAGATATTTTGGATGCTATCTGTTCTAAAGTAAACATTTTCATGTTTAACAAACAGGCTTTAAACACAAGCGTGATACATTAACAGTATCATCATTAACATTATATTAATGTAATTTTATTATTCTTGAATGTATAACTTCAATTGCGTAGCTGGAACTGCTTAATTGAGTATTAGTAGCATAATAAAAAGTTTAAAACCGATATTCCGAGTTGAAAAAACTGATTAATACTTTATAAAAAAAAGAGCCTTTTTAAGAATCATGTATAACTCAAAAGAAGTTATTGTATACATTTGATCGAGGTCATATTGTGTTTTTGTAGAATAAGAAACAATTATTTTTTTCGCAGAGTAATTTTTTTGTGCCGTTTTGGTCAAAACGCTGCTACATAACTATTAGGAAAAAGACGTTAACATTTCATACTTTTAATAGTGATACACAGCTGTAAATAACAGTGTTACCAGCCCACTACATTTAAAAATTAAGATTGATTGATTGTCGCTACTTTTATGGAACAGTATAATTAGCCTTATTTAATCTGTCATTAAATAAGGCAGATATTGCTACTTAAAAAGTACTTCCGGCCTGTACCGGGAGAAAAAGGTAGCTTCCATGTTCCGTGTTTTTAAAAATTCAACTCATTTTACTCAAATAACCGAAGCTAAAAGGCTTAGAAACCGATTTGATTATAGAAGATTCAATCCCGGTTTTCGTTAATACTGAATTTGAATGCGAATTTCAGCATGAGAGTTACAGCACAACAAAAATCGGATTGTTTCAAAATATCAGCCAACCTAGAATTTCAAACAGCTATATCTCAGCCATTTTATAAGATAAAGCCAAAACAAAAAATGCTCAGGAATCCTTGTATCATAATCTAACACTTAACGAAAACAACTTTTTTAATTTATAAATTTTTATACATCTTTTTGAATTTTTAAAATATTAAAAAAATGTTAACTGGCCGCATTTTGAAACAAGATGGCGCATGAACCTGGTCAACGAACTCGGTTGAGACCTTGGTATGTCCTGTACGCATGATCAGTCACATTCATATCGGTTCATAAACACGAGAGTTACAGCATAACAAAAATTACAATGTTTCAAAATGTCATCCAACCTATAATTTCAAACTGCCATATCTCATCCATTTTTTAAGATAAAGCCCCCCCTCCCACAAAAAAAAATTAAATGGCTGATGACATACGCGATGGCCGAGTTGTACATAGCGTCAGAAAGAAACATTCTGGTTCTCCAAAGGAAAAGTCGGTTCGAATCTCACTGCTGGTGTAAGATATTTTTTCAGATATTGTCAGTGTTCTAATTCAGTTCAATAATTTAAAATATATTTTATTTAAGGAGGAAAAGTTAGAGAATTTGTCTTTTCCCTCATTATTATTAAGGAAAATTTACCATCACCAATATTTATTTTATTAATGATTTTGTATTTAAAATTTAAATTAAACGTTTTGGCATGCAATTATAGATTAAATAAATTGAAATGATCCACAAATTTTGGTATATTTTTTATTATAATTGATTGATACGGCATATATATAATACTAAGAAAAGTAAGTGATTATTTTTCGTAAAAATAAAAGGAAAATATTTAAAAAAACCGTGGTGCCATCTGTTGGTATTGTAATGCAGTTAAAAGTTCAACAATTTCTTTAAGATTTAAAAATCGTTAAAGAAAAAAACCTGGAATTGTTCTTTTTTGGATTTGAAAGCTGAATTTCCTCGTAAACGTTCTGTTCTCTTTATACGTGTAAAGAGAGTTAATATGTAGCCTAGCCCATTTATAAAAGGAGAAGTTTTTCTTTCTTTTAACTATTGCTAACACATATTCTTTTTTCCTGTGGAACCTTTAAGTTGTTTGCCGTCAAGTTTTATGGTTTTGGCTAACGAATGTTTTATTATAATCGCGTTTTAATATAACGCACACATGTTGCATTTAATTTGATGAAAAATGAGGTTTCGTTTAACAAAGGTTTCCTCTAACAAATGTGATTCCGTAACGAATTATCTTCGTTATCCAAGGTATCACTGTATTCAGTTACATTTTATCGTAATAAAGTGTTCTTAATGATTTTTTAATTATAATATTGTATCATTTGACATAGGTATCTAATTGAGATTAAAAAATACTGAGTATTCGTATTATAACTTACGTAGGGGAAGGCAGGGCAAAGTGGTCAGGGTTGGCTAAGTGGTCACCCAATATAATGACGTCACCAGAGCACTAGCATCGCGTAGTTTGTGGTCAAACTATTTTATTTGATGGCAGTGAGTAATCAGACAATCGTTGAACTAGGCGGTTCCATGTTTTATGATTTTAGAGCAGGTTTTCAAATTTTTGAAATTTGTGATAAGTTACTTATGTTAGATACTATTAACAATAGCTTGTTGCACTTGCATTTATCGATTGAATGTGTAATGAAAGAGCATGTTTTCAGCTTCACATTGGGGGTAAGTGGTCACTGACTGTTCATTAGTTTCCCCTACAGAACGTATTTTCTGTCATGGCTCCCAAACGGGCAAAGTGGTCAGGGTAGTGGTGAAGGTTGGATCAGGTGCAATGTTTGTCATCTCTGGACTCAAGAGGCCTGTTCACTTTGCGAAGAAGATGACGTGGAGTTCATTTAAGAAAAATGCAGTGTTAGATTTTGATTTATAATTTTTTATTTGGGTTTGTCAAGCTCTTATTGGATTTTCATACCATTTTCAATCTTCCATTATGTTTCATACGATTTGTTGTGAAAATAAAAATGTTCTAATCATTTAAATAGCGTTTTCAATCCTTTTACACCTGTCGGGCAAGTGGTCATTTTGACTTTTTTTGAAAAAAGCAAATTTTTACTTCCACTTTATTATTCCTTAAAAATTATAAACACCCTTATATTTCTAAGTAGTCATTCTAGCTCTATGCAAATTGTCAGTTATTTATAACTTTTTTAAGGGGTAACAAAAAATCACAAAACCTTAGGGTGACCACTTTGCCCTGCCTTTCCCTACCTATAATAAAACAACTACAGACTAAAAGTTAAATAAATATTTAAAGGTATTTAATAACTATTTATATAATAAATTTGTTAATTCACGTACTAAAAGATTTTCTTTAACTTTATATTTTAAGATTTTAGAAAATTACGAATAACTCAGACAAAGTATTTGAAAATTTTAACTTTGAACTTTTGCTTACTAAGCTGCATTAAAGTTCCTCTTAATGTTTAAATCTTTTAACTATTAGTTTCATCTAATATGAGAAACTTCTAGCACTTAGAATCTATTTAACTTTCAATAGTAATCGAACTTACATTTGAATCTCTTAAAGTAGACATTTAACAGGCGTATTTTTCCTTATTTACGTATTTCGCGATATTTATAAGAAATTTTATAATCTGAAATTTCTCAACGAAAATGTTGTAATCCATCAGATAGAAAACAAGAAGAAACTTCTACGAGTAATTTTTAACTTCGTAGTAACTTTGATAAAATTAATGGATTAAAGAAATTTATTAAACTTTATAAAAGATATTGCATTAACCATTAAGACACATTAAGAACGAAGAATTCAGACTCTGATATTTAGACAAAATCATGCTTTTCGGCAACATCCTTCGAAATAAGTGAAGTTAAATATTTGCTGTACTGTTCTGGTTGATTTAAAAGTTCATAGATGAAGTTAAGGACTGAGTATTTAGCCAACTGAATTTTATTATTTGCTAAAAGATTTTAAATGTAATTTTCAAAGGATTTTACAAGTGATTTTTATAATTTGTAAATATTTGATTAGAGATAAGTTTCTCAGACATTTAAGTCATTTAATACAAGTCAAAATGAAATGTAATTTTAGAGTGAGATGAACAAAATACGAGATTAATAGTAATGGAAGAAGAATTACATTTTTACCAAATATTTATAAACATAAAAAAAAAACTAAATATACAGTTTGATAAAAAAGTGAAATGGACTTCCTTATCAACATAAAGAACAATTATGATAAATGTAATCTTTATATATAATATTGAACGTAACGCTACAACACCATTTCTAAATATAAGAACAAAAAATTTGGATTTTGAAGCTTTTATGTATAACGATGTTTCATCAATATTCATTAAGAGCAGTAAAAAAAAAATAACAAAATGATTTTCATTGTTTAGTTTTTTACAGGATACTTTGAATAACAGTCTCTCAAAGATTTGTAATAAAAAATTATACCATTAAATTTATACTCTGATTTTATTTCACACAAGAATTTTAGTAAAAATATTTTAAAACAGTAGTGAAATTTTCTGTAACAATTCTGCAATAACAAATCTTGAAAAGCAAGAAATTGAAGTTCACTGTTAATGACTGTGAAATGCTGAGGAAGTTTCGGTTTGGGCCTGCCAATAATTACAATTAATTTCTGATTATCGAGTAGAATATTTATTTCTTAGGACTAGAATTTTAAATGGAAAGGCATTAAAGTTATTGCGGAGCAATATTTCCAGATCACAAAGAAATAAGTGAATAATTATAATTAGCAACATTTTGAATTATCTGTTATTATAATAAGATGGTACTGTCTAAGTAGGAGTCACAAGAAGTATTAATATTCTTTCAATTCATTGACAATTTAATTGGTTTAGGATTTATAAGAAATAGCATCAAATTCATCTGCAAGATATTTGAAAGCTAAATAAAATTTAAAGCAGAAAAAATTATAACTGAAATTAAATTAATGCTAAATTTGTTGACATGTAAACATTTTGTGTTTTATTTATATTAGTATATTTTAATGTTTAAATGAAAGTTGTAAAAAATGTTTTTTTCCTTGTAAGTCACTGTTAATTAATAAAAGGATTGGTTTAATTTAAATTATTTCTTTTCTATGATAATACGTGAATTTTCGTTACAATATTCTATATACATACAATATAGCTACTTCATGGTAAATCCTTATGAAACATATATCCCTTGGTACATGTAATGTAAACGAGCATTCCACTTATAGAAATATAAAAATATTAAAATAATGTAATTTTTTTTCAAAAAAATTACATTATTTTAAAGATATCTAGGATATATCCTGGATGTGTACTGAAGACTACTTTGAAAAAATATCATGAGAGTTGATTTTTGTAAATCTGCCCCTGTTTGACGGGACAAATTTATCCTATAACTGTTTATATCAGGATTAAAGAAATGTTGTAACGTGCTTATAAACATCTATCAAATCACAATTCAGAGCGTGTTAACTAATAATGAAATGTTAACAATATTTTTTCACGTAAAATAAAATTTTTCCGTTTTCTTTTAAGGGTAAACATACCTTAATATTCTATTAAAGAAAAATGTATATTAATCGTTGCAAAAAATCCCTAAAATTGCAAAACTATGAATAGAAGTACTGTATAACTCCAATTATTGGATTTAAACAAAATCTCAACGGCATCGGATAATAGGTAAAATTGGTATAAAAACATATATTACTAACTAGTTGACCCGCCCTGCGTTTCCCGGGCCCGTTAAAAATACGCACGAAACGCGAAAACAACCCTAAAAATCACATTAAAAAATTTCGAAAAATTCAAAAATCGCTGCATGAACCACGAATAAACTTTATTGAAAAGAGAAAAAAAATTAATATATTGGGCTAGAAGATTGAAGCCGGATTCCTTTTACTAATGTGAAAAATTCGCACGCGCAAAAACTCTAAAAATCGCCTAAAAATTGTTAAAATTTCAAAAATCACAGAGGACAAAGTTTACTATATCGGGCTAAAAGATTAGAACAGGATTCATTATCCGAATGTCGAAAAATAGCCACGAAACGCTAAAACACTCTTAAAATCGTTTGAACAAATTCGCTAAAATTTCAAAAATCGCTGTACAAATTCCGAATAAACTTTATTGAAAAGATGCCAATATTGACTACATTGGACTAAAAGAAGAAAACCGCATTTCTTTTATTAATGTAGAAAAATCGCTACGAAAGAGAAAAAAATTGCATAAAAAATTGCATAAATTCAAAAATCGCAAGGACAAAATTAACTATAGTGCGCTAAACTATAGTAACAGAAATTCTTTCAGGAATAGCAAAAAATATCCGTAAAATGCGAAAAACCCTCAAAATCTCATTGAAAATTGCTTAAAATCGGGAGGAAAAATATACTAAATAGGCTAAAAATATGAAACTAAACTCTTTTTACGAATGTCAAAAAATCGTCTCAGAACGCAAAAATCTCTAAAAATTGCATAAAAAAATGGCAAAAAATTGAAAAATTGCCGTACAAATTCCGAATAAGCTGTATTGAAAATAGGACAACAAATGCTATATTGTGCTATAAAACATTAGAACCAGATTCATTTTATTAATTTAGAAAAATAGCCAAAAAACGCAAAAATTCCAGCTGAAAACTACATAAAAAACCGCTAAAAATTAAATTATCACAGACTACAAAATTTAGTATAGTGGGCTAAAATATTGGATCAGAAAGTCTTTCACTAATGTCAGAAAATCGCCACAGAACGCAAAACATCGCATTTAAAATTGCTAACAATCCAAATATTGCGAAGGACAAAATTTACTATATTAGGTTAAAAGTTTGAAACCGAATTCCTTTCCCAAATGTCAAAAAATTGCTGAATAGTTTCATTAAAAATCTCATTAAAAATCTTTAAAAATGCAAAGTTTAAGGAGGATAAAGTTTAATACATTAGGCGATTTCATTTTTCGAATGTCAAAAAATCACCTCAAAACGCAAAAAAATCTAAACATCGCATAAAAAAAATTCGCAAAAAATTAAAAATTGGCTATACGAATTCGAAATACACTTTATTGAAAAGAGGGCAAAATTCACTATATTGGATTAAAAGATTGATACCGGACTAATGAGGAAAAATCGTCCCGAAACGTGAAAAAACGCTAAATATCGCATACAAATTAAAAAAAAAAAAAAAAATTCAAAAATCCACAAACTGGCTTTGAGGTGCATAACTACATACATAGAGGTACATTCCTGCCAAAATTTGTAGCTCTGCGTGTAGCAGTCTCTTCAGAATACATCCGAAAGACGCACAAACAAACTTCTTTCTATCTCTATTATTATAGATATTGAGCAATGTTTTATTTAATGTACAAGAAAATAGAGATATGCTTAGAAATATTAAGAACATTGCATGTAACTTTGTGTGAAAAACGTTGCAAACATGAATGCTTTAAGAAAAGAAGTCATTACCATTGTTGGGTCCCTTGTAAATTAACTTTTTCTGTCTGCGATGTTGCATCATCGATAAAACATAAAATCCACGGCGCTTGCCGTTAGCTGCTGCTCCGCATAAGCTAGGATTTTTAATCCTAGGGTCATCATATCTAGAATTCATCATATGGTTTTTAATTCTGGGGTCATCATAGATAAGAATTCTAATTCTTCAATTTGAGTCATCTTTTGACTTTTTGCACAGTAGAACATTAAGAGTGATTAGAAGGGAAAACATCAAAAGAGTTTTTCCTGAGTAAAGGCAGCTTTCTAAAACTCACGTCAACAGGCTACGTTACGCATTTCCCTGTACTTCTTCTCTTCCAAAGATAAAAAAAATCTGTTTACTGCAGTCAAAGTCGGACAATACAAATCTCCATACACTGAATGTCAAATAACAAGGTTTATTATATTTAAATTAGATGAATGACTAGTGGATGCTCTTGAATTATATTTTGTCTGATATAATTCCCTGTCATTTAAATGAATCACGTTTGTGAACCTGAATTTGATTAAATTAAGTGTCTGATTCCAGCCCACGACAAAAATAACTTTATGTTTAGTGTTTTGTTTTCAATTATTAGATTTGCAAGAGCGACTGATTGTAACAACCAGTAATTTATGTAAATGAGATCTGCTATATTTTTTTTACACAGTGAGAAAATAAAAGAAAACCCGGTTATTTAATTTTGAAAGTAAGTATATAATTTGAAATATTTTGTCGTTATACATCCATCGTCCCTCGGTAATTCGATTGCAATTAATGTTAGACTCTTTGTACTTTACCACAGGGAAACTTTTAATTAATTTAAGTCTCTGGGTATTTTAATTATTACCAAAACAGCATTAGAAAGTTCTTTGAAACGACATTATTGCTGAAAATTGTTCAAACATCGTGTTTGGTATCAGATGAACGTTCTATTAGACGCATAGAAATAGTGCTATTTTGAACGTTTGAAAAAAGTATGATTTGTACATTTTGTAAACGTGCAAATTCATCAAATAAATGCTTTATAAAACACTTAGGATTATCACTGTCATAACAAGCTTTGACTTATTAGTTCAAGTACAGAAAATATCACAAAAGTGCTCAATTTTTTCTCTTCTTGTTATCACCTTAAAATTTTTTAAATACTAAAAAAAAAAAGATGCTTATTCTAATATGATATAAGAAACGTAATTATGTACATGAAGATAAAGATGGACAGTATTAACAATTACTCAACGTTTTTAAACAGTGCAAAATCTGTAAAATATTAGGAATTTAAATAATGCTTTTACTGAGATGAAAATTGCAGCTTAGAGAATGCGTTATCTATAAGGTCTATCTATAGCTTTGAAAAAAAAAAATACGTTTCCCACTCGAACTTTATTTCGGACTATGAAATTTAAAAACAAAGTATGATAAAGAAATAAACTAATTTTTGGTAAAATAACCGTACAAATATTATTAAATTAAATCGTTTTGACGCAGCCAAAAGTTTAATCTATTAACGATTTTGAACCAATGTTGTTAATGATAACTGACAGACACACACACACACACATATATATATATAAAGTCGTCGTTTAAAATCTATTTCAAACTTTGCAGGCATTCCCTATAATTATAATAATTTCTAATGTTCTCAAGTATTTTGTGGCATAGATTAATCAAAAGATCAGCTAAAGTTTTGAACTATTCGATTTTATAGACTTGAATCTGACAGTTTTGATGCTTTTGATTAAAAGTTTGCTTTCGCTACGTCAATAGACATTATTGGAAAACGGATCAATTAATTTTAAATAACATTCAGTACATTATTTAATAAATTATTTTGCTTTATATGACTCGGAAGTTTGTAAATTGATCACGACTTTCTAAAACGTCATATGATTTATAGGAATTTGCGAAATAATTTTAGAGATTTCTTTATTATCTTTCGCTTTTACAACTCCTTCATGATGAAATGCATTCAAAAATATTTTGCTTATCGGTAATTATTTACTAAATCTAAATTTCTGTCTTTAGATTTATTAGGCAGTTTAGATAGCTCGAGGATGACATAATTTTATTTGGTTTAAACAAAATCCGTATAATAATAATAATAATAATAATAATAATAATAGTTACCTCAATTTTTGATTTTAAGCACATAATGAGATATTGATAAATAATATTTTTTCAAGTAAAATGATTTTGTTATTTTGCAGCGTTAAAGATTTTTATAAAGTTATGTGGAAATAGAGATTATATTGGATATTGGATTAAAATTATTTTGTTTGGATATAAAAAAAAAATCCGATTAATATAAAAATACATGAGTATATTTGTCATTTAACAGAGTTATAAAGCAGTTTTAAAAGACAAGCTATTTTAGCTTAAAAATAGAAAATGTTTACGGAATTTATTTGGAATAAACTCTAAAGAATCATATTAGTATCTTCCTCTAAATATCTACTGAAGTTTTTTCACGAACAGCAGATTTTTAAGAAATTTAAAAAGCAGGACAAAGATACTGCAAACAGATATATAAATGATATATCAAAAACTTATTTTAAAAAATATAAAAATATTGAACGTGAATTTTGATTCATTGCATTAGTCTATTAGTCGTTGTATCGGCAACTTATGTGAATTTCCTTCACCAAGAACTGCAATTATCACATAAAGAAACCCATCAAATTGCAGAGAACTGTAGGTATAATTCTTATTTATCCAGGAGATGTTCTCATCAAGAAACTTTCAATTTCAGTTGTCTAAAATTTTTTCTCAGATACAACTTTACATGTACACTGAGAAAAATGACACTTTCAAATCTGAGTAAATCGATGTTTTTATTTTGTTATGAGACTTTTTGTTTCAAATAGGATGACCCAATGCTTTCAATTCTGAAATACCAGAAATACTCAGAATATTGAAACTTGGACATACTCAAAACTAAGCGCATAGAGGTCAGTTCGTACTCATTTTTGAAACATGGACATACTCAAAACTAAGCACATAGAGGTCAGTTCGTACTCATTTTTGAAACATGGACATACTCAAAACTAAGCACATAGAGGTCAGTTCGTACTCATTTTTGAAACATGGATATACTCAAAAATGATTAGAATCAGTTCAAACTCATTTTTGAAAGATGGAAATACTCAAAAATGAGCACTTAGAAGTCCGTTCATACTCATTTTTGAAACATGGACATACTCAATTATGAGCACATGATGTTTTATTGTTGAGTGTGTGCATGTTTTCAGATATGAGTACATACATGTTTCAAACTTGGGTAATTTTGATTCGGAACCATTTTGACTATTCGACATACTCAGATTTGAGTATTTTTTGAACAGTTTTGCAAATATCGCTTTTAGAGTGTACAGTTATGAAAAAAAGGTACACCTACCCCTGCTAACTCTGCCGTAAAACATAATTTAAAAATGTGACTGGTACCAGTCTGTTAGTATAATTACAACTAAAAAGTACTCTGATTAAATTTTGCTTAAAGGGAGAGAGGGGGGGGGGGGAGTGCGTCTACCTGTAAAAATTGTAACAAACTTTGAAATTTCCAAAACTAACACTTAAGTGTGACATAAGATTTCTATTCTTCGATAAATTTTACCTCCGGATACTAAACGGGACTTATTTGGTCAAATCGTTTTTAAGTATGAAGGTTTAAAGTTTCGAACTTCTAATAATGAATTAATTTAAAAAGGTATCGAAAATAGTTTTTGAAATTAATTTTCGAAAAAAATATGAATCGTAACCTATGAAATTTTTAATATCAGAAATCGATTTCTATTAGCTTTAAATATGCGAATCCAAAATTACAGCTCATTCTATTAAATAGTTTTTAAATTTTGCTTATAAAACTGTCCGCAGTGCAGTATATATTGCAACGATTGAAATCGAATGTAACTGTGGGAGCACGAAATCTTAAACCTTCATGATTCCTAAACCGCTTGACCTAATGACTTTCTTTTTTTTACACGAAGGTAAAATACACACTGCAAATAGAAGCGTCTTAAATTAAGACACATGTGTGTCTGAAAAAGAAATTCACACTTAAGTGTCTGAATCTGAAATTCCAGACATAATAGATGTCTAAATTTAAGACACATAAGTGTCTTACTGTGATCATGATTTAAAAATAACTGAAAAAAATGTCTGAATAATGCTGATATGTCAGAAATTAAGACATCGAAATGCAGACACTTAAGTGTCTCAATGTTAAACAATTGTATCATATACGCGATGTCTATGATACAATCATGCCATTATATATGTCAGTACCATCAAATAATGTTTTTGAATATATGATAGGTATTTAAAGTACTTTTCCATCCATTAAACTTTTATTAGACCATAACTTGATAAGACCATAGAACCGGTGTCAAAATTGTAGATCAAATCATGGAACTAATTAATTTTGGTGTAGTATGTCAGAAAACAATTGCTTTTCAAAAAAATATATTTCTCCAAAAATTACTTGCACTCATAGGCGTAAGCAGGGAAATTCAGGGTCGACAACCTCCCACCCCACCCCCCCACCCCACCCCACCCCACCCCACCCCCTAAATTTTTGGAAATGGTAAGATTTATAGCATGAAATACTAAAAGTCAAGAAAGAAATGTAGGTAGAGGCAATGTTTTGGGATACATGTGGCAATGATCTACATGTACAGCATAGTTCGCTTTTTAAAAATGCATAATATATATCTAAAATAAGCTAAGTTATGATTTTTGCGTCAGAGCTCCTTGTGAAAACAATTTTTAACATATAACAGATGCAAAATTTAACAATTAAGAAATATTGAATGTTCAAAAATAAGTTTTGAACAACATTTCTCAAAATAAAGAACTGAAACGGTTCTTTTTCTGTCGCGAGTCTCTGTACTCTTGAATCCCCGGCTTAAGCTAAAATAAAAATTAAATATTATAATATATTATAATAAATATAATATAAAAACATAACATTAAAAAGGAAGCATAGAGAAGGGTTTTCCTATATTTTCATAAGTATGCTTCTGAATCCCATAATGTATATATATATATATATTTAATTGCAGTTTGATGCTATAATATCTTTCATATCCCCTCATTCTATATACAGCTCAAAAAATTATTTCGTTAAAAATATTTTTGTCTACAGCCATTTTAATATGACTTCTAGTAACGGAAAAATATGGGCCTAACGCTCAAAGGGTTAAATTGTCTTTTAGAGGGGTTCAGGTAAGTGCCTGACAAAAAATGCCTAGTTTCTTCTTCTGTTACTGTTTAAACATTCTGCAGCCACTTGGAAGATTAAATTTTATTTTTTTTAATAATCACATAGAAAGAAATTTTTTTTTTAATTTTCAGAATTCGGGCGGGAGGATGGAATGTCACGACCGGTCTACTGCCGCCTGATTCAAAACTGCCTTGGACCACCCGTTTGAAATAAATTTTTAACACATGAACATAAAAAAATATTAATAATAAAAAATAAAACATAACTAAAAAAAATAATTTGCATGAGTGAAAAAGAGCCCACCCCCCCAACGGAAAATTCTTAGCTGTACTTTTTCTTAGGGTTCAATTATTTTAAATTACTCGAAAAGAATAAGTTTACACGTTTTTTAAAAATGGATCAAAAAGAAAATTTAGTCAATCAAAATTTCAAAATCTAGGGAGCGCTTTTTTATTTGAGAAATATATTGATAACAATCTAATTGAAAGTATGTATATTTCATATCCCCTCCCCTTATATAAATAACAAAGTTTTAAAATCCTAACCACCTCCTCAAATTGATCAAATCTCCCCCAAATCTTTTTCACAATTTCCAATTTTCTCGGCAACAACTGCATCAAATCATATTCTAACCATTTTTTAAGCAAAGAAAATTTGGCTAATAAATAATATTAATGAAACCATATTCTAAATATTCATTAACTATAGAAAAACTCTAGTAATAAATTAACCTCAATAATTAAAAGTAATAAGTATTATGACAATGCCGATAAATTACAATCTTCCCTATAAGAATATCAACACGCATCCCAATCACTCCATTACTCGCATTTAAAATGAAAACTTCCCGTGGTACAGCTGACGCCATGGATAAAGGCGTTAAGTTTCTAACCCACAGGTCTCTGGTCGATTCACCCTTGGCGTAAAAATTAATTCTCCCGTATCGTAGATAAAATCAAAATGTTTCCACAGATGGCAGCACTTCCCTTTTTTGCTATTTTTTCTAGCTCTTTGCCCGGGTACAAAAAAATGACGATATTTCAAACACTTCATGTGTCTGAAATTAAGACACATATATATATCTTAAAACACTTGACACTTTACAGAGTCTCTTTTCTGGACCATCCGTTTCAGATACTTATGTGTCTCATTTTCAGACATTTCAGTTTACAGTGTACCGAAAAAATCAAATTCTGATGTAAAAATTAGGAGTTATTAGTATTGAAGATGTCCAAGTTTGGTACGATTTTCCTATGTAGATGATCCTACTCAGCAAAATGTAAGTAGATCATTTATTATTATACGTTATTATTAATCACTTGGCATAACTCTAAATTTTATACAATGATTTTTGACAGAGTAAGTAGTGGAGTACATTTATTTTTTCACGATAGTACTATGAACACAGGTGCCTTGCAGAAACTCGAAAACTGAAATTTCTGAAAACACGTGATTACTCAGCTGAACTCAACAGAAAAAGCTCCGTAATTCATCGCCACAAAAACGCTTAGTGTTGCTACTATGTTTGTTTTATGCCTCAAATCTATATCAGAATTATTTTCTATTTATTTCTAATTATTTAAGCAAATCCACATCTGGCACAGTGTGATTGAAAACAGATTGTACAAACTTTGAGAGATGGTAGTGCACACCAAAACAAGCAAGTTTTGTACAGGAAATCAGAGTCCTAATTCATTTTTACACTAAGAAATACAGGGGTGTTTCGCTCAAAAGTAAACGTAATTACTGCTCAAAACGTTAACAAAGAAAAAAAAAACATAGACTTAACCTGCTTTGTATGAAATGCAATCATATCGTGAAAAGTGTACAGTATTTCAATAAGTAAAACCACATGAATTGTCAATTGTATTTCGAAGTACGAAACATCTAGTTCAGTGCTGTTTGTATAAGGATAGTAGCAATTTCGACCATTTCGTGTTTTAGCCTTACATTTCTCACACAGACTGGTCAGTCTAGTCTATTTCAAATTTCGTTAAAATACCTTCATTATTATTAAAGTTATGAACAAAAATCAGAATTAAGATCGTCCAAGTACAGAAATATTGTGGCAAATTGTGATCCAAATTATTTTAACTCCTTAGCTCTCAGTATATCCACTATTGGATACATGCATATCAAGTTGTTCCATCTGGGAGTGAAGGGGTCAACTATCATTGATCGTTTAGATTTAAATAAATGAATGCTAAAATCTTATTAAACTAAATCTTAATAATAAAAATTCGTAATTATATGAAAACTTAATTCATGAATAATACACTATCAAAATATGTAAATTGTAGCTGTAGAGTTTACAGATAAAATAGTTTATACTTATAACTATAAAAAATTATAACACTGGTACTATGTATTCGATAATTCTTATTTCTTCTGAATAAAAAAGTATGATTTTAAAAATAATGTTAAAAAAATATTTACATGTTTACATGATAAATTTATCTATTCATTTTTAAGTATTTTCTCTACTTTTTTTACATGTTTAATGTACATATTTTATTCAGATAAAGGCAACAATTCTTGTTTTCTTAAATTTTGTATTCGTTAAATTTCTCGACAGAATTACTATTCATTTCAAATTACGCTTTCAAAACTACATAATTAATTTTGGAACCTGTGTAATTGTACGGCAAATAACTCATGCTTTTGTATTAGTAAAATGTATCAGATTCTAACGAAAGATTAAATGATTAATGAATTGCTTTCTCTAAAAGGATTTCAAAGCAATATTTCATTACGTCTTCAAAGAACTTAACAGAATCAAGTAATTTTTAAACTTTTGTTCTTTTATCAATTCTATTCAGAATTCCAAATTTCCATTGTTTCGTTAAACAACTAATACCCCCTTTCTCTATTTAGAAATCAATTGCACACAATTAAGGTACAAAATTAAATTAAAGAGAAGTATGCTTGTTCATAATTAAATTGATTTTGACAAAAGTATTTTGAGATAACAACTTTTAGAAAAGATTTTTTATTTGTCTTTAATCCAGACATCTTTTTTTCTTTGGCCATTCTTCAAAATACAGTTTTAATTTAACAAGTATAATCAGTAATTGAGCTTACTATTTTCTAATTAATTTTATTTAATTAGAAAACAGAAGGTAAAGATTACCAATTTAAGGGAAATTATCATAACAAAACAACGAAAAATATATAGGGTGAAACCCCCAGTTATTGACACCTAACCAGTAACTGACCCTGCAGCAGAAATCTAACTCAAATAAGCATTTTCTGGTAAAATTCTGAAAAGTAATGTCATCTAGTGGTAACTTATTTGTCTGAACTGTTATAATTTATTTTTCAGCTATTGGTTTTTCCAAAAAAGGATTGTGTCAATTACTGGAGATATTGAAAATATTTATGACAAAAATTAATTTTTAGTAATAAAAAGTATAATTTTTCAAAATTTTGTCAACAATGATCTTTTCATGCATCTTTACTATACTTTCAAAAACAAAGATAAGTATAAAATAGATTTAAAACTTTGTAATAGTGATTTGAACAAAAAAAAATCCTTAAAATGTCAGGTACTGGGGGTTTCACTCTACTGAGTGATTCAAAATAGAGGTTATGGTGATTAATTCTTAAACCGATGATGATAGAAACATACTTCCAATTATACAAACTGTCCAAATGAAGTACAGCTTTTATAAATGGCATTTGTTTCGCCGGAGCTTTATGCATATTAAAATACGGAACTTAATTTTTTATGTGGCCCCTAGTTAAGTAGTGGACCTGTAAGTTTTACTTCTAGAATTTTTCTCCATACAGGTAGTTAAACAGTCTCCTAACTAGTAAAACAGTAAAAATTTCATACATTTAAGATCAGAACATGCCGAGTTATAATAGTTTAAATTTTAAGAAATTTCGCAGTTTTTTTTAACTAAAAAAGCATGACCATATAAAATTTATATTTCTTATTTTAATATGATACTGCCCCTTGCAAAACAAATGCCATATTTGAAAGCTATACTTGATTAGTACACTTATTATAAATAGAATTATGTTTCTATTTTCATCGGTTTATAATATATTAATCGCCATTACATCTATTTTAAATCACCTGATATCTACTATGACCTAACTCTACCAACAGCCTAGCAAACATATATATTTTTAGTGATAAAAACTGCGTGGTTATATAGTATGAACAGGAGTAATAAAACATACAAGTAGTTAATTCCAAACTTTTGATTGGTTGAGTTTGCGTAAAAATATACAAATACTGCCTGTAACACATGTTGAAATTTAGACTATTTAGTAAAAACTTTTAACTTAAACTTTAGTAAAAACTTTTAACTTAAAAAAAAACGAGTCGTGCATAAATTAAAAGAAACAGTGGTTTATAGATGCGTCAACAACAATATATATTCATACATATGTAACGATTTTAAGAAAAGGTACTTTACCCGCCTTTAGTTTATGTAGCATTTTTCACATTTGCTACAATGATCGCTTAAGCCAGACACAAAATATTCTGGATGAATGTTGGACGAGATGTTATAAATGTTCCATCGTGTCAGATGAAAAACAGCAGGTAAACATTTCTGTCCGCAGTAGCCACAGTGATAACTTCGTGACGAAAAATCTCAAGAGTTATGAGCAAAGTGTCTCAGTATGCAGACTGCTGGTTTGAATCTTCAATGATGTTTCCCCGTAAAAAATAATTCAGTCAAAATATTGAAATTAACTTGTTTGTTGACAAGTTTTTTCAATCGCGAACGAAAGCTCTCTACATGCAGCATGATGTTCTTTGAAATGTTCACAAAAGCTCAAAAATTTATCGAATACCGTAGAAAAATTCCATGACGAAGCTTCATAAAAATAATAGATACTACTATTAATTCTGTGAAAATCAGCGGGTTAACACTTCACTGCTGTTGTACTAGTTATTTGGACAATAGAAAAGAAAGGAAGAAGACTCTTTTGAGCTCCCTCAGACTGTTTTATAGGTAGCGTGTATGAAGAAATTATTTTAGAGATTTAGAAAAATGCATTGATGTAAAGGGTCTAATCCAATAAAAAGATGCGTCGCAAATTATATTGGTGGAGTGATCAAATCGTCGTAATTGGGTCCATTTTAGAAACATAAAAATATGTAATATAATATATTGTTATTCGTATTGTTCGTATTATTCGTATAATCATTAAATGTTTTTTATATATGAAAATATATATATGAAAAAGACTCTTTTGAGCTCCCTCAGACGGTTTTATAGGTAGCGTGTATGAAGAAGTTATTTTACAGATCTAGAGGAAACGCATTGATGCAAGGGGTTTAATCCAATGAAAAGATGCGCCGCAAACTATATTGGTGGAAGAATCAAATCGCTGTAATTGGGTCCATTTTAGAAACATTAAAATATGTTATATAATATATATATATATATATATATATATGTGTGTGTGTGTGTTTTATTCGTATTGTTCGTATTATTCGTATAATCATTAAATTTTTTTATATATTTTTTTATTTTATTTCATTTTATTTTATTTTATTTCTCTTTTCATTTTGTATTCTTGGTTTTAGCATGCCTTATGCAATTTGGCTTTCTCAATGCGATATGATTTTGGCATCAAATATATAATAATTGTTTTATGATATTTTTTGTAAATTGTATATTAAATACATTATATACGTTACTCTGATCAAAATGGATGTGACGTGGTCTATAAACTACCCATTCAGCAATTATTGTGGCAGAAATGGGTCTATAACTCAGTTCACTGTAACGCATGAATGTCACAATTACAATTGAAACGTTGCCTTCATGCCACAAAACATCACGAATGTGTCTGTGCCATTTGTGCTATGAATGCTATTATTCTGTAGCGCTGCGTATCCGAGCAAAATGTAAATGGTATAAAACAACTTTTTAATCTGATTAAATTCAATCTACATACAACTTTATCATCCAAAAAAGATACACCTTTAATGCCATTTCTAAATCAAAACATTTTAGTTTTTTCAAAAAATGACATTTTATTCTTATTTAATTCTGGTATATATTTTCATTTATATTCGAGTAAATGATGTTTAATTAACAGCATGAGAAACTATGTAGTTCAATGATATTATTTCCACCTAAAATTTCCGCTCAAGCGGTATGATATCCATTTATAAGCAATAATTGCTTTTGGCTATTGTCACAAGTCAGTTTAATAAAAAGAAAAGTGTTCAATTAAACTGATGGCATTTAGCTCACAGGCTATTCATACTAATTCTATATTATACTCTTATTTCCTAGAATAATGCCCCTAGAGAAATAAAGAAATCGACAATAAATTAAAGGGAAATTAGCCCCCCGTTCCCCCTTTATACTTAACCAATGAACCCCCAAAACTAATCAGAGAAGCGCTTTATTACAATGAACCTATATACAAAATTTGAAGCAAATCGGATATATCTATCAAGATGTATCGAGTTACGTACATACATACGTACATACAAAACATACAGAACCTGCGGGCACATTAGCTCTCAGGCTTTGATAGCTTGTGAACTAAAAACAGTCAAATTGACGATACAGTCATGTCACTTCTACATGGCTACACATCACGAGACCTTACTTCATAATAAAGCTGTATTTGGCCATGCGACTGTGACCTGGCATCTAAGTCATGCAATGTCATTGCACGTCATAAAGTCACATTTTGACGTAGATATGATATAGAGTCAGGTGTTCTAAAGTTTACAACAATTATTAACATCTTCACTTTTTCCTTATATAATTAATTTCATAATTACATGTCCGTGGTTAATTAAATTTCTAAGCCTAGAGTTTCGTCTGTTAGGGTGCGTGATATTGCAGGTTGGATTTTACTGCCAATAAGTCGCTTCAGTGAATTATGTCGGCCGGAGTTATCTGTGATTGCGCAGTTGGTAGAACCTTAGAACGTTATGTAAGTGGTCTCAAGTTTGACTCCGAGCCAGATCTTTTTTGTCTTAATTGGAATTAGATATATATAAAAAATCCCTCCCATAGAAACTTTAGATTGTTAAAATAATATTTTTTTAAGCATTAATTTAATAACAACCAAAATAAAATTTTAAAATTTGATAATTTTTTAGGCATTGAGTTCTTTAAAACATAACGATTTTAGGTGAAATATTTCTATTTACGTATATTTTAATGTGTAATGGAACACTCTGCTTACATCAATTGTTTTCCGGCTTTAAGCTTTTGAAAGAATAAAATATTGCACTTACTAGATACGTTGGCAAATGCTCTGCTCCCTTCGGGTTCAGACTGCAGAGCCTGCTCCTCTTTCTTCACTTCTTCCAGTTCCACATGCACTTCGCGCATCAAAGCCACTGCAAGGAAGGTCAAAGCATTGCAAGTGAAAAGAGAAACAAGACAAGGGACAGGAAGTTTTTAAGAGACAGCACAAGACATGATGCATTCACAAAACTGAAAGCGGTAACAGTTACAGCAAGTGCAAGGCTCATTTGAAAGCCGTACGTAAACTCATGCGTTAGTGATAATTTTATTCACCAATCAGGAAAACAGCATTTTACCCATTCATTATAAAACTAAGTGGGACTACCTTTAAAAGTGCATATAATACAAATAGATGACTAAGTCATTTTTCTGTTTACTACTTTACTCCGCATCGACAAGTCTGTAATTCAAGACACGACACTCTAGCATTTACAGTTTTTCAATATAAACAAATAAAGTACAGTAGCCGCTAGTTATTTGTACTTTGCTGAATTTATTGATATTAAAATTAGAAAAGATGACAACCTACATACAAATGTTTTGCATCTGTTTCCGACACGCGTGTTTAAAAATATATTGCAATTTTATTAATAAAATGAACGATGGGGCAAATATAGTTACTGTAGTCTACATATAGTTAAAGATACTTTAAAAGTGCTTTTAAGGCAATTTTGTCTTATGAAGACAATTAAAATGAATGATATTTCAGAATGAACTACATAAAGAAGGGCGATATAACGGAGGAACACTTTACTTTATAATCTTATTTACGCTATCACTGACTGGATTTAACGAATCTAGTAGTTTATATGTACTCCTTTAAAAGGCTAGTACATTTAACGTCTAATCTAAAATATAGAGAATGAGAGTAAACGCAATTGAGTGGAATTAAATAATAGAGTTTAAGCCAATTAATAGCCTTCCGTTCGATAAAATGTTAAATTACAGGGAGAAATCACGCAGCATACCTAAATGCTAATCATACAGGTGAAGATGGGAAAATCTTGTTTGAATACCAATCAGATTTGAATGAGACATAGGAATTTCGCCTGCAAATCAATTAAACTTTGCATGCTATTTTAGGATTTCGGGATTGGTATGTTATAAAATACCGGCATATTTTCATAGTCCTGCTATTAGATGTTATGAATTTCTCTTATTTGTCAAATTCTTTTTTTTTTTTAATTAGGAAATTTCAAAGCACCATTTGCACGCTTTAGCCAGATGTAAAAAAAATGCATTGTGATCCCATGTTAGATTCAACTTTTTAAATCTGTTTATAAACAAAATTTAAACAGCAGTTTGCAATTGCAGCATATTTACAACAATTTAAAAATGGTATATATTACTTGTACGAGTTTGGATAGAGCTGATAAAACTTCCTGATTGGTGAATTATCTGGCTCTAAAGTAGAAATGCATTGCAATGCTAGCAACAAATTAAATCTAAATATCAATAAAATCTACAAGTATGAAGTAATCTACAATACGGAACTAATTATTAGAAATAGTATAGAAATCTACCAAGAAATTCAACTTGATTAAGTGAACATGTTATAGTTCTATATTATTCAAAATTACGTAAATTTCTATATTTAACATATCTACCTAAACTCTAATTCCTAGAATAGTAAATTGCAGAAGTGCAAAAGGTCCTGTGATTCTAGTTTAAGCAATTTGCGATTTGTTACCTGGAAGTTGAATTTATAGAGTATGTGTGAGGCTTATTTAACTTTTTATTTCATAAGGTTACATTTTAATCATCAGTTTTCTTACGCGTCTTAATTATTCATATTAATATGGCATATACAGAAAAAAAATACAATGTGAAGCATAGACTAAAAATATGTTATGATAATCTGACACCATTCGGGCTTTGTTGTTACGAATCGGCCAGTTTTGGACATATTGCTGTAGGAAGGATGACTTCTAACTTTTAAGTTAGAGTTTTACAAAAATAGTGAATTTGCCTTTTATTGAGCAAGGACAGTAAAAAAATATTTTCAATGAAAACTGAATGCATTTCACTCCGATATAACTTTACTTAGGAAGAAGTACAGGTAATGTAAAGGGTGATTTATCTAAAGATTAGAAGAAATTAACAATCTTAAAATATGTAGTTCACTAAGTTTATACATTAATATACAACTGCAACGATAAAGATGATATATTTTTTATTTAATAGTAATATACGCAATGAAAGATACATAACGTCGGATTTCTATAAGAGTGGCATAGTTCAAAAATGAACGTTCTAAGTAAAAATTTACAATTTTTTATTTAAAGTTTAGGGCATATTACTTTTTTTCTATTTACAACACATTTATAGAGTAGGAAAATTTGTTAATTTAAAAACGGCACTCTTCCAGATAAAAATAACTTAACTTGAAAACTTTTCTTCAAAATATTATGGATATCTGAAACATGATAAGTTTTGACTCGTGTCACTGTTCCCGGAAATCAGCATATGAATTACATTTTTACTTTCAAAGGCACTTGAGTATATAAAAAATGAACACAGGTTGAGTCTAGATTAATGTCCCGATTATAAATGACAACGAATTCTTTGTAAGACAAATATTTCTTGTAATCTTAATAATTAATAATTAATGATTCTTAATCATTATAATTTAATTTTCATTAAATTATAATATAACCACAAACGAAATCATACAATAGCATCTTACAAGTTACTCATGATTCCGGAAAGCGTTCTTTATCATTAGAAATCTCAAAAACCAATATATTTTCGAGATGTAAAAAATAATTTACAAAAACAATGTTTCTTTCGCTGCCACTGACTTTCGAAAACGTTTCCAAGTAGTTTTTATAGTGCATTAATCAGTTTTCTGAACACCGAATATCTGTTTTTAGAATGCTATACATTCTCAATTAAACATTTTTAGCTGCGTAATTGAATTTATACATGCAAAAGTAACAAATAATATTAATTTTATGATAATGTTATCGCTGTTAATTTATTATGTTTGCCTATAAAACATGTTTACTGAACATGAAAATGTTTACTTGAGAACTGATAGCATCCGAAAACTCTATATCCTGGGATGAAAAAAGTGAATAATTCGTTAAAAAAACTATACAGAAACATTTCTGAAAATCAGTCAGCAGTAAAAAAAACTAAAACTTTGTTTATATAAATGCTTCTTTAAATATCGAAAATATATTGGTTTCTGAGGTGTCGAAAGATAAAGAACAATTTTCGGAATCGTTGGATTCACAGAAGAAGTTATTGCATATTTTCGTTCTTTTTTACATTATGTTTTACTAGATTAAGAAACATCTGTCTATTTTTACACTGTGATCCGAATAAACGCTTTAAAGGCAATATAGAAGGAAAGTTAAAGTTTTGTTTTAGTACATAGTAAATGTTCTATGAGACTCCCTTTTAGTCACACAGAGAACATCCACGAGGTCTATCATTTGACGTCAGATTTTGAGAAACATGCTTGTACATGAACAGCAATGTCAGTACATTTTCTATGCGCACCTTCAATACGCTCACTACACTGTAAAAAATGACCGATGTTTCTTATTTTATGAAAATATACTATAACCACAAACGAAAATATAATATAATTTTCTGAGTTATCTGAAATTCCAAATAGCGTGTTCCATTGTCTTTTGAATCCCCAGAAACCAATACATTTCCAAAATTTTAAGAATTATTTATAAAAACAAAGTATTTTTCGCTGCCCGTATTTTTCAGAAACGTTTCCGAAGGGTTTTACAGTGTATTAATTAGTGTCCTCAGCCTGGAATACCTGTTTTTCGAATACTATCAATTCGCAAGTAAACATTTTCATGCTCAAAAAATATGTTTAACAGACAAACATGCAAAATTAACAGCGTTAACAATAACATTAAAATTAAGATTATTTCTTTACTCTTTCATGTATAAATTAACTTATGCGGCTGAAAACGTTTACTTGAGAATTGATGACATTCGAAAAACAGGTATTCCAGGCTAAGGACACTAATTAAAACACTATAAAAACCCTTCGGAAACGTTTCTGAAACATACGGGCAGCGAAAAATACTTTGTTTTTATAAATAATTCTTTAAATTTTGGAAATGTACTGGTTTCTGGGGATTCAAAAGACAATGAAACACGCTAATTGGAATTTCGGATAACTCAGAAGATTATATTATATTTTCTTTCGTGGTTATAGTGTATTTTCATAACATAAGAAACACTGGTCATTTTTTACAGTGTATGGTAGGCAAAAAAGACATATCCCATAAAAATCCTTCACAAGAACTAATGCACAATGTTTACAATGTCTGGCGTAAAATATACTACCACATGAATTCTTTCTGCGTCACTAAAATGAGTCACCTAGAACAGTTTATGAAGTAAGCAATCAAAACTTTGAGCATCCTTCTGTTTTATTCGTTTAAGGTGTTTCTTTCGATCATTTTTACAACGAAATTATCGTCATTTGTAATCAGGTCAACCATTTTGACTCATCTTGTATATTGTTTTAAATAATTTTAAGATAATTTGTTTCATTACATATTGCAAAACGTATGTCACAATTTGGAAGAATATTCAATATCAGCTCTGAAAATTTCAATTTGAAGTTTAGTAAATGATAATTTTACGTCATGCGTATCAAATTGAAATCACACTCTCATTAATTCAAAGTTCATGCTTAATGCAGTATTAATTTTAAATTTCAGTTCCATAAATTAATTTGTTAATCATATTTTAATTCATTAGTTTCAGTAAGCTATTTTGAATGAATATTAATAGATGTTTAAACCATGGATTTGAAACATGCATATGCAGAAAAGTGAGCTGTACTTCATAAAATATATTTTTTTAACGCTGAAAAAAGCTTTATAGACCAATACTGGAATCACAAGAATGTGCTCACGTAAAATAATTAAACATAAATATAGAAAAACTTTAGAATATAATAGTTAATTTTGATAATAAGTCATCATCCAAATTTTATTAATGGCTAAGAAAAACATTTAAATAATGTTAAAAAAAAAAAAAAATTTAACTCATAAAATATTCTTTATATTTATGTACAGTTTATTTTGTCATAAGGAACCATTTACATATCAGAATTAAAACTAACTTTAAAATGATGAATGACAACAGCATTATTTTATTACATATAAAATGCCAAAATGCAATATGCGATGAAAATGAAGTAGAAGACATCTTAATGAACTGGGAATATAAAGAAAGATTTTCAATGAAATCACCAACAAAAAATTTATAAGAAATATGTATAATATACATATATTATGATTTAAGGTGAAAATTGTATCACACTTATATTGTTAGAATATTGCTTAAGCAAAATATGTGGAAATCGATTTTAGTTTCTTGAAACTAATTATTCGTGTAAAAATTTCAAAGACTTAAACAGGGTGTTTAAGTCTTTAAAAGTCTTTCCTTCCCTGATTACAAAATTTATTCATATCCGTTATATGTATAAGTATATGTATATGTTATAAGTATTTATCTTATCCGTCATAAGTATATATGTATCCGTTATATGTCCATGTGAAACTGATGCCAAAATGTAGGAAAACCAACCCAGTTTTTTTGTTTCAGGTTCCGTAACGTGGGTGTATGCCAAAATGTAGGAAAACCAACCCAGTTTTTTTGTTTCAGGTTCCGTAACGTGGGTGTAGTTGTAGCAGCGTCAGTGTCCAGGAAACCAAAAATGTTCACAAATCAGGAAAAACTGAGTGTGTCCTTTAGTTGCTCCCTTTTGGTATCCGTAATTCACGTCAAGCCGTACGGACTGATTTCTTCGGACTTTGCACAAAAGACTGTCTCACTTCTTCCATCTTTTCAGCTGAGGTTGATGGTCGGGCAATTCTCGGTACATGCTCTGGATTCCTACCATGTACCGAGAACTGCCCGACCATCAACCTCAGCTGAAAAGACGGAAGAAGTGAAACAGTCTTTGGTGCAAAGTCCAAAGAAATCAGTGCGTATGGCCTGACGTGAATTGCGGATACCAAAAGGGAGAAACTAAAGGACACACTTAGTTTTTTCTTGATTTGTGAACATTTTTGGTTTCCTGGACACTGACGCTGCTACACTACAGCCACGTTACGGAAACTTTTGAATAACAAAACTTAGTCAGTTTACCAACATTTTGGCAGCAGTTTCACAAGCCTATCTTATGTATAGCGGATATGAATAAATTTTATAATAATTGAAAAACTTTACTGACACCCTTTGTATTATACTGCAAAGTTTTGCACTGTACATATACGACAATTGCATCAAATTAATATTATCAGAATATTACCTAAACGAAATATAGGGATATCGATTTTCTTTTCCTAAAACTAATTCTTCCTATAAAAAGTTTCAAGAATTATCGTACATCCGTAATGGTTGTGTCTTTTGAATTTCATAGTTAAATACAAGAATTTCCTTTAGGATTTTCCTTTTTTTCCTTTGGCGCTATAATGTATCGAAATTTGAAATCGATAGATTGCGATGAAAGGGAGCTATTGCAGTCTAAATAGAAGATCTGTGCATACACTTCCAAACATATATAAGTAACCCATGAATATCTAGATTTATTATATAGATATCCAGCTTTAGTTCTATTGCGGAACTCTCTTATGACAACATAAATTACAAATTTCAATTAAAAATTTATAATCCAGTTCCTATTTGTTTTATTGGATTGTATATTTTAAAGTTTTCATTGAACTTTGTTACTGTTATTAAATAAAATAAGTCAAATGTAAAGTTAAATTTGAAAATGTATATTATATGTTTATAATAATATTTTTCATACATAGATTTTTAAAAAATAAAAATTCTGGTCTCTAATATGTGATTTTCTTAAAGTCGAATGACTTGGACGGAGACTAAACTATACGGGGTCTCCTAAAAAGACTAAAACGCGCTTTAATATTTTTACCTATTGGAGATACGTAAGCAATGTGAATTGCAAAAGCGTTCAATTATAATATTTGTTGATGAAATGTTGGTGATGAAGATTACGTTCATAACATAGTCCTGCCATTGAATTTCAAAAAGTTACATTTTTAAAAAAATTATTGGTCCTATGAGTTACATTTAAAAAAATTCTCCGTGCTCTAACAAGTACAACAGTAAAAATTCCTTCCTTATACGACCAAAACTCGCAGAGTTATGATACTTTGCACTTTATGAAATTTTGAAGCTTTCCTGCACTAAAAACTAACAGATGATTGTTTGGTGCCAGGATGCTCTGAAATTTCATAAAACACAAATAATTATAAATCGGAGAGTTTTGGGCGTACGAAAATGAACCATATAAATTTTGAAAAGTGTAAATTGTAAAATTAATGGCAGCACTATTCCATCAGCCTAATCTTAATCCCCATTTATTTTGAATATTTTTGAAATTTACATTCCCCATGTATCTGCAACAAGTAAAAAAATTAAAGCGGTTTTCAGTCTTTTTAGGACACCCTGTATATGCAAGATTTACAAAGCATTCTAACAAAACGTAGAAAAAATAGTTACATTTTACATAAGAAATTATTCCTAAAAAGCAAAAATATATATAGGTTAATGATTCCGTTACCTTACAACACTAAAAATAGGCAAAAATTAGTTTATATGTATATATATATATATATATATATATAAGCTCAAAAAAGATTAAAAATAAACTAAAATAAAAATAAAAATAAAAATAAAATCCATGCGATAACCGCTATAGCTGCAAATAATCACACAGATTAAATATAGCCCATTAAAGCCAATTCTGGCCAATTCTGGGTCTGCCGAATACATTTAATACATAATGGGCTATATATATATATATATATATATATATATATATATATATATATATATATATATATATATATATAATAAGTAATATAAAAAAAGTAAGAAAATATAAGTAATAAGATATAAGTAAAAATCTTAAAAGCACACACATAATTAAACTAATTAATATTTTATTTGCTGTAGTTATTATTAATTCCAATGTACATGAAAGACGTACAGTAACGCAACTTATCACTTCCCGTTTTCCGGGAAAAACTCGTTTAACATTGCAATAGTCACTTCAATTTCAGAGCTATTGTGATTAGACACATGAAAAGGCTAGTTAATTTAACCTAGAATCCAGATTTAAATAAATAAATAAATAAATAAATAAATAAATAAATAAATAAAAGATTTCTTCTATTCTCCTTCTTTCCCATGGCTCAGTTTTCTTTCTTTCATTCTGTCAAGGCCTTGGGTTATTTCTTTTCATTTTTTAGGGTGTCTGTGTGGGGGTTGGGGAAAGAAGTAGTTGGGTCTCTTTGAAAGTTAAAATTCTATATAGTAAAACTAGATAAATATACAGATAATTACTGCATTTGACAGATAGTTTTAATGTAGAAATATTTCCTATGAGAGAGAAAAGTTTTCTATGAGAAAAGCATTTCTTTCCTAATTCTAGCCTAATTTTCACCGAAAATCCCATTTAAACGAACAGATGTTTTGCTCATATTAGCCTTGACCCTGTTTTTTTAACTCGTTAAAAGGCTGAAAATCTTATTATAGTTGAAATGATGAGTCATTCTTAGCATGCAACACGTTCGTTTTAACCGTGATCTCGTTTTAGCAGTGCTCGTATTAAGCGAGTTCGACTGTACAAATATAATATGTATTATTTATATACATGTTTTTTTTTTTGTTGTTGTTTAGTTCAATATAACTTTTTTTGAAACCTTAAAGTAATTTTGTTTTAAGCTTAAAAAAAATATCTTGATTTAAATAGTGCAAATATTTCATTTTTATCACTAGGAAATACTTCATTAGGTATCTACACTTTGTTAAAAACAAATAAAAAGGAAATTTATGCAAGCTTTGCTAATTAAAAAGCCTCGTAGTAGAGCGTTTTACATTTCCCCATTAATTTAGTAATGAGTTGTGGATGATGGATAATTTTAATTACACACTTCTTTCTTAAGTTGTATATTATGCACGAATTAATACCTATTAAAGTTTTTCGTGCTTTAAAATTCAATCTTTTGTAAACTTGTTACAATGAATGATGAGATTTCGGTTGGAAAATATGGCCGATGTCGATTATGTTTATACTTTGTTGATAACAAATGAAAAGGAACGTCAAGTTTTGTTCTAATTTGTGCAAGCTTTGCAAATCAAAAAACCTCGTAGCAGAGCGTTTTGCATTTCCCCATTAATTTAGTAATGAGTTGTGGGTAATGGATAATTTTAATTAAACACTTCTACCTTAAGTTGTATTTTATGCACGAATTAATACTTATTAAAGTTTTTCGTGCTTTAAAATTCTATCTTTTGTAAACTTGTTACAATAAATGATGAGATTTCGATTGGAAAATATGGTCGATGTCGATTATGTTTATACTTTGTTGATAACAAATGAAAAGGAACGTCAAATATTGTGTTCTAATTTGTGCAAGCTTTGCAAATCAAAAAGCCTCGTAGCAGAGCGTTTTGCATTTCCCCATTAATTTAGTAATGAGTTATGGGTAATGGATAATTTTAATTAAACACTTCTTCCTTAAGTTGTATATTATGCACGAATTAATACTTATTATAGTTTCTAGTGCTTTAAAATTCTATCTTTTGTGAACTCGTTATAATAAAGACTGAGATTTCGGTTGGGAAATATGGTCGATGTCGACTATGTTTATACTTATAAATATGGTTTATACTTTTAGTAAAAACATTTAAAAGTTGGAATCATGTTTGAAATAGATTAATATGAATCTGCAAAAACATTGTTTGAGAGGATATTTCTAATATGATAATATATTTTATAAATATGTGTATTTTTTGCAGCGTAACTTAATATGTTTCAAGAAGTTTAAATAAAAACAGTAGACCCAAATCAAAGAAAGTAAAAATACCTCTTCCATACCAAGAAAATGAAGATCACGTGTCTGTAATCTCGACCGCAGTTGTTTTAGGGCTTTTTTTAAATTCTTTTACAAGCCTAGTAAGACGTGCCCTCACTTTCAAATTGACATCAGGTTTATCAGATTTTAATTCTTTGATATGCAATCAGAGATGTTGAAACATAACAGAAAATGCAAAATATACACTATTATTTCGGATATCTTGTTATTTTCTTTTATAATTTATACATCTACTAGGTATATCATAGAATTAACATTTTCCACACAAAGATTAAAGAATAATATGAGCACATTCTGTTGTGAATGATAAAGAAAATTTTAAAATTATTATTTACAAAATTGTTCTTGTGTTAATCTCATATAAAATGTTTTGGACTGTAAAAATATATCAAAAGAAACAAAATGCGTCGATTGTTCGCAATTTTAAAAAATGTAAATGAGACAACCAAATTATGTAAATATTTTCTGAAATTTAGCTAGAAACAAATCAAACGTTTATTCTTATTTACGCATGAATAATTCCCTTTATATACTTACCAACATTTTCCATGCTCTGTGTAAGTAGCGCTTCAAAGGTATGTAAACTATAGCTCTCCGCATCCAGACCCCGAGCAAGGGCGTTCCTTAGATGCGTCTCATACTCTATCAGTAGCTTACTGGTGGGCGAGCTAGCGGATGGAGTATTGCCACCACACGCTTTTTTTAATGCATTTCCTATTGCACGAGCTTCTGTCGTCTTTTTCTTTTCTTTCACAGGCTTTATATCCACCGCCACATCATCTTCCTCAGAACTTAGGAATGGAACATCACTATTATCATTACTGGAGCTTGGAGTCGTGGCATAACACATGTTATCATACAGGAGATTATCAGAAGGTGGAGATCGATCTCGATCTGGGATGTCTAGTCCTGACTTTTTTCCTGATTTTTTCTTAGCTCCTCCTCCTTTGGCCTGTTTTGATCCAGCACTCTTTGAGGAAGTGGAGGCACCTACAGAATAAATCGTATTAAAATTTCAGTAGAATATTTCGGAACAGGGTCATATTTTCTTCTTCATTAATTGTTCGTAGTTGCTGGTTTATGTAACTTCTATTATAATCTGAGAGAAATTCAAGTAAAATTTTCAGCTATTTGTATTGATTTTAAAATTAATTAGAATTAATACTAAAAATACAACATGGTAAATAAATCCGTTAAAATATAACATGCTGCTTCAGGTTTTTCTTGCTTTTTTTTCTAAAAACAAATGAATGCGTTGAATTTAAAAACTCTATGCTAATGTATTCTCGTTATGTTTCATAGCATTTGTATTTTTTCTACTGCTATTGAATAGATATCGAGTGAGCGCATTCCAAAATTGTGGACTTATTCTGTAGCATAACGTTGGTGTCGCCTCTACAACTCTTGAATTGATGTTGAGTAAATGAATTTCTAAAATTGTAAAATAATTATGTTATATAACATTTAGCATATCTCCACAACTGTTGAATTGAAATCGAGTAAACGCATTTTTAAAACTGTGAATTTATTATGTTCCGTTCAAGATATAATGTCGTATCTATATAAACATCTAAAAACTAACATATTATTAAACATATGGTCTTATAAAAAAATTACTTATTTTGATTGTTTAAGGGGGCACAGTATCTTTGAGTGTGTCGAAACGATAAAAAAATCACTATTTTCAAATTGTCAAAACTCATATAATATGCAATTGAGATTTTTTTTTTTAACTTCCTGCCTAAAGTATATATTCTTGTATAGTATATTATACAGAAAATAAATGTTGTATGTTCAAAAATAATATTTTAGTTTTAATTTTAAAAATTTATATCAGTAATACGTGAATGAAAATCATTAATTGCTTAAAACTTAATACAATTTAAAGGACCATAACTCACAAAGATTTGGCCGCACATTTTTTTTTCTCTTTGGTTACTTCTAAAGCATGGAATAACTTTATCTAAATTTATAGGACAGATACCATACAAAAATTTAAATTTAATAACTTTTGCAATTAAAAATATACTTCTAAAATTAAGGATTTGAGAGATTAATTGTCATAACCTTTATTTTGAATAACTTGGTGAATATATAAAAATTTGAGGAGAAAAATGATGTTTTCCATATCATTTTGATACGATTCCAATTGTGTTGAAAGTAATTTTCAAGGGGAGTGGGGCTACTGTACAAGAAGAAATGAATGGGTTTTAGCGGCATGCAAAGGTGAAAAAGATGAATAGTAACTTCACTATAAAGCAAAACAAGGGCAAGAAATATCATAATAAGCGACAAAAGGTGTTTTATACAAAAAGCGTAGCCAATAATAGCCATTAGAAAACTGTGAATCTCGCTCCTAATATCATCGATAAAGAAAACCTAGTTTGAGGCTGCTTTCCCCGATTAAAAAAGTAGACTTTTTTAAAAACAAAGCAACAGAAATTTTACTGGAATTCAATTAGTTTTTACCTAATTAAAGTAGGTAATAGTTACAAAATTAAATAGGTTACCGTCGATTCAATATAAACGTTTCTTAAGTTGCAACGGTTGTAAAATATACTTCTAAAATTAAGTATTAAAGTGTTCTTCATAATATATGGAATTATCATTAATTTAAATGGCCAATGATGGACAGCAATTTATATAGTAATTGAAATTATTGGATTTAGTTTCCCCGTGCTCGCATATGACCCTTATCAGCTTTTGTCTACTTGATTGCTAAACGATTCGGTATAGATAGGTTAAATATATCCTTATCTAAGTCTGCCAGCATTATTAGTTTAACTGTTTTGTATAAATTCCGAAATGCAACAATGGAAATTCAGATTTAAGCTTTAACAAGTAATGATATGGCGCATTGGGAAAATGTAGATATTTTTACCGGTTTTATTGGCATCCTTAGAGGAAGATTTAGGAGTGCCTCCTGAGCTGGCACCTTTTGAGCTTTGAGTACCAGATCTTTTCCCCATTTTGGGCGGTGGCTCGGGCTTCTGCGAATTCGGCTTCGGTGGTGGCTGAGGTGGTGTAGATTTGAGCTTATCATCTGGTGAATTCTGGAGGGAAGAAGTGGCATTGAGCGTCTTCTTGCTCTCCAGGCTTCCGGTGTTAGTTGCCCTAGAAGCTGTTGGCGTTGATTTGCCGCTAACATTGTCGCTACTTTTGCTTTTCATACCTTCGCGAATCTCTTGGCTGGAACCTTTTCGCATAATGGCACCCATGCCCATGCCATAATCAACGCTCTTAGCATCTTCAGAGCTTCGAGCTTGAGCAAATTTTGCACGGGCCAGTTCAGTTCTCGAAAGTGTAACAGTCTCATTTTGTCCTATAACAAATACAGTAAACCAATCAGGTGTGAAAAAATCAATTTGAGATAGAAATTTAGTTTTAACTCTATATCTATTGTGAATTGCTTATATTTTAAAAATACAGAAGGTGTTTTGCAATAAAAAATAATTTGTCTTTTATTTCGTTAAATTTTAAGCTTTTATATCTACATACAAATAAAATTTAAGAGCTTACACAATTGATTTGGAAAAATATAGATATCCACAAATCAGTTTCGAATACCCGTAGTCATTTGTTGTGGTTTCATTCTCATTAAGACCAAATAGATTTTAACTTTATGATTTAAATACAAGAATAATATTTAAACTTTAAATATATACTAAATAATATAAACTAATATTTAAACTTTAAATACTCGGATAATCTCTTTTAAAGTTTCTAAGTAAATAGATCTTAAACTTTCGAAGGTTAAATTATTTGATAAAATATATTTTACCCTCAAAACACATTTCTGAATTCATTACAATAAGTATATTTTTACTAGTGTTACAAATAAACTGAACTTCATTTACCTATAGTAGTAAGGTTAACATCAGATCTCGTCTGTTTGACGGCGTTCGGGATGGGTGTGGATTTCCTCAACGATGTAGAGACGTTGTCATACACCGACTGACTGGAGGGATGGGCCGACAATTTTCCATAGGACATCGTCGACCGGTCATCTCCAGGTCGAGTCTGACTTCGGGGTAAAGTACTCGCCACGGAAGCCGCGTACCTCGCCCGCCCGTCTCTTGCTCTCTGCATCTGTTCGATGGTCATGGCGCATGTACATCGGGGTTCGCGTCCCGTCTTGGAAGGGGAACTTGGCGTGGACTGGGGAACACGTTTTCCCGGCTTCAGTTTCAATTGCTAAGAAAAACAAGAGAATAGCAACATTGAGGTAAGTTTAAGAAAAGTATACTGACATGATCAAAATACATAGATATTACATAGTGATTATATTGATCATATTACAATATTAAATCATTAATACGAACATATTTAATAACTTAAATATTTTAAAATATTTTCTGTAGCATGGAAAAATTGCAATCTTTATTATTATTATAAAACCGCAACACCTTCCAAGTAAGAGAAAAAAAATGTTACCTGATTTCAATAATAGAAAACTTTTCCCTATCAGACGCCAAAGCTCCCGTTTCGGGAATATGCTAAATTTTCTAACCGTTTGGAGTTAGGGAAAAAACAATTAAAGATTCTACAATTAAAACACCAAATGTGTTTAAAAAAAGTAAAAACATATTTTTAACGTTGTTTATATACGTTCAATGGGTTATGTTAAAAAATATTTCATTAACTGTCTAAACAAAAAGAGAATTAGAAAATAAGCTCTGTAATAGCTGAATTTGTAAAATAAAATAAAATATGAACAATTTTTTTAACTACTTAAAAAACGTTTGATTATTTAGGTCGTTAATTTAAAGGAATAATAAAATAATTAAATAACTAATAAATTAATTTATTCATTCAAGGGAAAAGTAAATTTAACGGTAATAAAAATTTACTGAGAAATTGCAAGTTAGATTTTTTATAATATCACTTTGATTGGACTATTTGCAAGGTGATGTTTAAATTAAAAAGGGAGAGCGCAAAATTAGTATTTTTTCCGTTGGAAACACTAATTTCGTGAAAAACTCGGGGCTGTTTCAGATTTCCTAATTCATCTTCTGTAGAAGCTATATGTCTTGTCAAATATGTCGAAAAGTAAATTTAACGGTAATAAAAATCTATTTAAGAAATTGTAAGTTAGATTTTTTATAATATCACTTTGGTTGGACTATTTGCAAGGTGATGTTTAAATTAAAAAGTGAGAGCGCAAAATTAGTATTTTTTCCGTTGGAAACACTAATTTCGTGAATGACTCGGGGCTGTTTCTGATTTCCTAATTAATCTTCTGTAGAAGCTATATGTCTTTTCAAATATGTCGAAAAGTAAATTTAATGGTAATAAAAATCTATTTAAGAAATTGCAAGTTAGATTTTTTATAATATCACTATGATTGGACTATTTGCAAGATGATGTTTAAGTAGAAAAGTGAGAGCGAAAAATTAGTATTTTTTCCGTTGGTAACAGTAATTTGGTCAGGGGCTATTTCTGGTTTTCTAATTCATCTTCTGTACAAGCTAGGTCTTGTCAAATATGTCAAAAACCTCATAAAAAAAAGAAACAAAAAGAAAAAAACTTAATTACTGTTTTGGCGAAACCTAACAGCAATACACAATAAGATTTGACATTGACCTACTGCCGCCGTTTACGAAAGTATTGGATGTACGGAAAATTCGTGCCGTTTGGGAAAATTAATTCGTACCGGTCGTTTCCGAGTGGGGCCCAGATACATATTGCAGCGTACCGCTCTGATTTCGCTTGGGGCTCAGAAAGGGCATTTTATATGCAACCAGAAAAATATAAATTAAATACTTTAAATTAAAAGTATACGAAAATAACTAATAAGAATATAAAAAAGCACTTAAATAAAGATTTCGCGACATAATTTTTTTTTTCATGAGCCTTCTGACAAAATACTACTGGGCCCTAACCGTGATTATCTAGGGATAGGGCTCAAGTAGTACTTTGTATCTGGGCCCCACTCGGAAGCGACTGGCTAGTATATAATAAAAAATCAGCAATAGTTCTGTTTTTCGTCTAATCTTCCGCAATCGGGTTCATAGCCAATGTTGCCCACAAACTCGCCAGTTAATTATTAGACATTAGTTAGCGGAATTAATATCTAATAAATTAAATGAATTAAATGAAAGAATTTTCCGGTACGACTTAATTTTCCCAAACGGCACGAATTTTCCGGACAACCCAATATACGACGAAGCCTTCTTGGCTGTTCTTTAATACAGTACAAGAATAATAGTTCAATACGAGAAGAATGACAAGATTCAGAAATGATGCTCTGAGGAAAAATGTTACAAAGTTTTTATTTAATGATTATGGCATATTACTTTTCATTTAGAAAAATATATATATCTAGTGGCAACCATAGGTAGTTTAAAAAAAAATACTCTTCCAGTTAAAAGGTATATTAATTTGCAGTTTATTGTCACAAAAATCTCAAAAATGATAATTTTTTAGTTGTGTCACTAATCTCAAAAATCGACGTTATAATGTGCTTATTCAAATTAACATACAATTTGCGTTATCCCATATTGTTGATTTCCGAAATATTAAATTCTGTTGTTGATATGGTTAAATTAAGAGGATTATTATGATAAAAACAAATGCATCTTAAAGTCACTTTAAAGTCATGGATGTTCTGCATGTTTGAAACACTTTCAATTTTTCTAAAAATGGATGTAGCTTTTAATTTTATTTTTAAACGAACTAAATATGTTTAACTTGCTAATAATGAAGTTTGGACGGTACCAATCAAAGAATGAATTTATCTGACAGCAACTTAATATAGCTTGAAGTTAAAAAATACAAATTTCATATTCTTTCTCGATCATCACATGCATCAACTTTCAGGTAGTTACAGCTTTTCATTCACCTCTTTGAAGCTTTTATTTGTAAAAATATCAATACTACTAGGTTCTTTAGCCATTTAGTGTTATTTAAAAAACAAATCTATGTTTAGGAAATTGCATATCATAGCAACACTTTTAAAAAGCTTAATAACCTAATAATTAAAATTTTGAAACTGGTCACATAAGATTTTCCGATTTACATCGTACAGGGTAGTCCAAAAATCCTTTACACATTTTAAAATTCAATTAAAAAAATCACGCAACTGGTATACCAGACTGGGGTGTGTACGAAAATGTTTACTCGAGACCGAACATTTTGTTTCATCAAATTAACTTTTTGTCTGGCGCTGTGTCTTCAAAGTTACAAAAATCACCAAAAACTCAAATAACTACAAACAATTTGTTTTGTACAATCTACTCCCTATTTAAACGTGTAGAATAAAACTGGGTATTGCTTGGATTTGGTTCAAGCTATAAAATTGCACACACATAAATATGCTAATAGATTGTACAAAATAAACCGACTGTAGCTACTGCATCTTGAATTTTTGTTGTTTTTTTGTAGCTTTAAACGAGTAGTGTAATCTATAGGAAAATTTTGAAACTAATTTCTTTAATTTGCCTAAACAAAAGTTTCTGTAATGAAATTCATTTTCGTTTAAACAACACTCCCGTACGCCGATTAATTGACTTTTATAGATGTTTTAAATATGTCAAGGACTTTTGATCTAACCTGTATTTTTAATATTTTTCTTCTACCATGAAACATATGATGTTACTGCATGTTAAAAGAATATTTCAATAATCAAATGAATAAATAATTAAGAAGTATAAATTATCGTAATATTAATCAACAGCAGAAAATGAAGCTTCTACCTCCTTACTACTTTTCCATTTATCAAACGCATTTAATGAGTCAACTTCACATTCAACTCCACAGATGCCATAACGATTCCCTCCAAACATCTATTAAAATTTCTAAAGAAATTGCTTTTCGCATATTTCAGTCCCGACGATACTCACAAATCCATCAAAGCCCCAACAGTTCCTTCCTCTCAAAGAACACTTGTGCAAAGACTACATGTGTACAATTAATATCTATGTCGAGCGGAGAAAAGAATGTGTTGCATAACCATAATGAATAATTTCAGCATACAAGATGAAGTTCTCTAAGATAAAATTAAACAAGTTGGAAATTGTACGTAAAACGTGACAAATGAGGTGCGTCCGTGCTATAAATATTCAGATCTTGATGATTTTTAATTCTGTGAAATGAATTATATCGTCTGCAGATTAATTTCTGTCATAAAATAAGTATCTCGGTCGCTTGACGATTAAACCTCGGAAGCCCCTACAACAAGAAAAAACCGATTTAAAAAAAAAATTCAAATTTCTTAATAAATATTTTTATTAATATCTTCTAAAGTTTTGATTCGATTTTCATAAAATTTGAAACTTTTCGACAAAATTTTGCAAAGATAATATATCTTAAATTTCAAACCATTCGTTTGGGTAGTTTTTGCGTTGTTATATGCGGGCGTACGGACTGACAGACGGACGGACCAGACGACGACAATAGGTGCTACGTATTTATATAATTACGAACGCACCTAAAAATGATCAACTTAAAGTATTCACTAAAATTTAAGTATTTATTCAAAATTTTGAAAAAAAAATAAAGATAGTTTTATCATTAAAATGTTATTTAAATACACTTGAGATTAAACTCAATAATTTGTTAGCTTTTATCGACTGAATTAAAACTAAAATTCAACATTGTTATTTCTGAAAAGGTCACGCACTATAAATATAAGTTGATCTTAAAAAAAAAAATATAGTTATATTTCGAAAATTACTGCATTCTAAATAATTTATAAATAAAAGATATTTAACTGAAATATTTAATTATTCTTTTAAAGATATTTTCACTTTGTAGTTTGCTCTTTTTACTGCTATATTTTTCTGCAAAATTCTAGAGATAATGAAATAAATATTTTGAACATGCATTAATTTTTCATTTTTAATTTGTTATTAAGATAATTTTTTTTCTGCCAGATATTTCAATTTATTTGTTATTAATACAGTTATCATTATCATTATAATTACATGAATTGTTGAAAATTGTTTGGGAATTCTTATTTTTGTAGTTATAATAAACCGTATATATATTGTGTGCATGATTAATATATATATATATATATATATTCAGTAGATTTCCTAGAAAATTATTTAGAATAAAATGAGCATAAAACTGCGAAAGCTAAAACTACTTATCTTTTAGTTATTTCATACGTAATAAATGCTCATTAACTAAATTTTTAGGTAAACTGTTCATTGTAATTAAAAACAACCATTTTATAAAACGTATTAGAATTTAGTGAGTCATTTTAAATGCTTAACAAAGCTGAGGATAACATAATCATCATATATGCCCTGAAATCCTAATGCAGCTTGATCTACCAAACGAAATGCGACAAAATTTCTGACGTTTGTTAGAGTATAAGTCGTCGAGAATTAGCATTAAATCTCGATTACTAACCTTGTATCTGTAGGATACAAGGATAGTAATTAGGATATACAGGGTGCGTCATGTATTCGCGGAAACTTAAAAAAATCATAAGAAAAGAAGTAACGCTTGGAAAAAATTTTGGTTTGCGCGAATAATATAGAGGTTTTCTTTATTCTATTAAATCCTACCAAATTCTATTAAATCTATATAATAAAAGCGCAAGTCATGTGACTGAGGAAAACAAACAATGGAGGGGATATGGGGGGCAACTTTGAAATCTTAAATGATAACCCCCCCCATTTTTATTGCAGATTTGGATTATTCGGGAAAAAATACATAATTTTTGTACTTAACATTTTCTTCGGAAAATCGGAGATGGCGCTGTAATCGAGTAAAATTCCGTGAGAATCGTTTCCATTGAAAAGTCTGGAAACGGTCGAATAACTCGAAAAATATACATCGGATTGAAAAACGGAAAAATATTTGTACAATAATTTAGAAAAATGGCAACTTTGATATCCCTAAATAGATTTTTCTAAAATATTGAACAAGTATTCTTTCGTTTTTCAATCCGATGCATATTGCTCGAGTTATTCAACCGTTTCCAGACTTTTCAATGGAAACGATTCTCACTGCATTTTATTGGATTCCAGCGCCATCTACGATTTTCCAAAGGAAATGTTAAATACAAAAGTTACATTTTTTCCCTCGTAGAATTCGAATCTGCTAAAAAAAGGGGGCTTATCAATTAAGATTTCAAAGTTGCCCCCTCCCCTTACCCCCAAGGGGCAGAGTTTGGGGGGCAACTTTTATATCCTTAAATATATTTTTCAAAAATATTGAACGTGTACTTTACCATTTTTCAATCCGATGTATATCTCTCGAGTTATTCGGCCGTTTCCAGACTTTTCAATGGAAACGATTCTCACTGCATTTTACTCGATTACAGTGCCTTTTACAATGTTTCAATGAAAATGTCAAATACAAAAGTTACGTATTTTTTCTCGTAGAATCCGAATATGCAATAAAAAAGGGGAGTTATCATTTAAGATTTCAAAATTGCTCCCCCTTTCCCCTCAGGGGGCAGAGTTGGGGGGGGGGGCAACTTTGATATCCCTAAATACATTTTCAAAAATATTGAACACATATTTTCTGTTTTTCAATCCGATCTATATTTCTCAAGTTATTCGACCATTTACAGACTTTTCGGACACCCTGTATAAATGAAATTGTTAAAACATTTCTATTATTTTATATCTGTATTGTAATAACAAGATACATGTGTCTTTTTAACTCCAAATCAATGATGATCTACTTTTTAACTAAACAATTAGTAAAACGGAGTTCAAGATATTTTATAGCGACTTTTGAAGGTGGTAAGCATTTAAACATACTTTAAACATGGGTCGAAATTAGAGTTTCCCAAAGTATGGTATGGATACCAGTTCTGATTTAAGACTTTCCATACTGGTACGTGAACCTTCTGTTCTGAATGGGGGTGAAATTAAAAAACTGCGTTTGGGTTCTCCACACAGTATCGAATGCCTACTGTAAATCTGTGCCTGTTAGTGTTATCTTCTTTGTCCAGGTGGTGGTGCAGAATTATAAATTTCGATTCTGTGATATGCCAGTGAAAAGTTATGGAGACCTCTGAAATACAGAATCATTGTTAATTTTAAAATTATTTTTTGATTATGTTCATATGTAGATACTTAAATAAAATTTCAATGTATTAACTATGTAGTTTTTAAAAATGAAATATTTCTATATCTTATGCCCTTTCTTGAACATTTTTTTAGAATATGCAAAGCTCTAAGCATAGTGGCTGTTTTTTTCTTGTGAGTTTAAAGATCACTCAAATTTTTCTTTATGTTTACTTTACTTACGGTTATCTTCAACTGTTTTCTTAGAACTTTTGAACTCTTGCAGTTAAATATGTGGCGATATTTAAAAGTATATTCCAAAAATTCTGAAATCATGATTACAATTTTTTATTTATATAATCTACGCATTCACAAACTTTCGTACATCATGAAAAACAAACACTTATCACAAATATTAGCTTGACAAAATAAACATCTCCTTGAAAACTTAGTAATTATGGGAACAAAGCCACATGGGATAAGAAGTCTGCTTAAGAAATCTAGATACACATCGATTTCCCAAGAGAAATATTACGTGTTTATACTTTCATCAGTTTATTATATTTCAAGAAAAAGAAAATGTCTTTCATTTCAAAATATGAAAGGGCGAGCTAAATTATCTGCTAGATAGTTCTTCAATTTAAATTTCTCTACTAGTTAATATTTCTAATCGGTGTATTTTAATCAGTTTTTATAGTTTATCAAAAATATAGCACTTAATTTTATGGTATATATCTACAATTTATCAATGAATATGGTAAATTAAGAATATGTGGTACAAATGTGTATTGAATATATATGTACAAAACGAATCAATTTGGTTTTTATAAAATATACCATTGCAATCTCAGCATTAATTCGATGCTACATGTAAATATATATTGAAAAAAATATCGAAAGGTTCATTCGTGACTATAGTTCTTAACCTAACATAGACTGTAAAATACCAAAGAGTTTTTAACAGGCAACTACAAAACCATTAAACTGGATATATAAATAATTGTACTTTGCTTGTATAAAGTTTGAATCTATGAAACATGTTTCAACTGTAAATTATGGCATGTAGAATACATAACTTTGCTTTGATATAAGTATATGTGAGTTACAGATGAATGAAATAAATTCCTATAATATATGCAGCTGATGCATGTGAAAGAGCAAATGAACTTGCGAAATTCAGTCATTATTTTGGAGGTTAATGAAGAACGAATATGAAAACATTTTTAATAAAAAAAAAAAAAAAAAAACGTTCACGTTTCTTACAACGTTGTAGACAACCACTTTGGTTCATAGCTAGATTGCTTCACCAAGATTCCCTTCAATTTTGTGCCTTATTAGAAAGTGAAGGAATTACTCCCGGTACGTTGCCCCTCTCCAAACTAGCAATCACCTAGCAAGAAAATGTTCCACACCTCTTTTTTCTACGTTTATTTGTATGACATTATCTGTTCATGTAGTATTTCACTAAATAAGGCTATCAACCATTAAATATTTTAACATAGCTTTGTCATTGGTAAAATATCTAATATCGCGAAGACACATTTAAGAAACCAGCTGCACTAAAAACCAGCTCTAAAGGCTGATCCTCTAGAAAGGGCCCACTCAGCCCAGTGGTAAGCATTCTGAGCAAAAAACGAGTAGATTGTGCCGATGCTAGAGGATTGATGCCAGCGCGGTCTGGACAATGTGACAGTGACAGTACAAGGATTTTGTTTTTTCCTTGTACAAGAACGGTAATTTGAGTCACTTTCCCTGCAAAAGTTATCTTTTCCCCTAAAGACATTTTCCCTATAGCATTATGGCCCAAACTGACCGGTGTTTTACCATCAATGACAACCACCACCAGACATCATCCTGGCTGTAGAAAAAGCATAGGGTAAGTCCCTAAACTTTCGGAGAATTCTTAATTTTATCATTATATTCTTCATTCACCAATCAGAAATTTACATGAATAAGAGTGGAAAATGACACGAGCTCTTTTACATACAAAAATTAGTATTTGAGATTTCCGGATGACTAAAGATAATCACACTGTTATGCAGGCAAACGGGAAAACTTTTAAACAGTTATGTTTTGAAGTGTGCTGATTAATATTCAGATCTATATTCAGATTTGTTAAAAAAGAGACGCATGTCGTTGTTACAGATTTACTAAAGAGCAAATATGGAAATATCTTAGATAAATCTAGCTTTTCACTTAGCACTGAGCAATTGAAAATATTACCAGTGAGTGAATGTACAAAAGCACATGAGACCTTTCTATTCAAATTCAGACAATGGTTACAGTAGCCGTTGGAACTAATAGTAATTTATTTCCACCGTTAAAAGTGCAAACGCCGAAATAAACTTTCGCACGATGAAACTTTGAAGTGTACTGATTAATATTCAGATATATACTCAGATTTATTGGAAAAGAAACGCATGCCGTTGTTACAGATATACTAAAGAGCAAATATGGAAATATCTTATATAAATCTAGCTTTTCATTTAGCACTGAGCAGTTCCAAATATTTCCAGTGAGTGAATTTACAATAGCACATGAGCCTGTTTTTTTAATTTGAATTCAGACAGTTGTTACAGTAGCCGTAGGAACTAATGGTAATTTCTTTCCCCCGTTAAAGATGCAAACGACGAAATAAACTTTTGCACAGTGATAATTTGAATCAAACTGATTAAGATTATTATATCAACTCAATTTCGTTTAAAAGTGACTCATGGCTTTTATGTCCAACAATAACGATTTATGAAGGTAGTTTAATTATGCATCTCCAAATGTGCTTCTTAAAGTCTCGTGTTTGCTTTTTTTTTTTATCGTAGTTTCATTAGTTTCAGTTCGTTTTTGTTATATTTACTTTTAGTATCGTTAGTTTAGTTTCATTTCTGCTATATTTATTTTTATTTTTATCATTTTTGAGTTTCTGATACAGCGTCATATGAGACTGCCGGCAATAAGGTTTTCTGTCATTCTATAAACGCGCCAAGAATATCAGATTGTACATACAGAATTAACAGAACTCTTCTTGTAGAAAGCATTTGGACAGACTGCTTTGGAAAGAAATTTCACATAATTTGTGCCACACATAATTTCACATAATAATAAAAAATTCTAATAAAAAGGCCTGTATTCAGAACTATTTAGTAATAATATTTCTTTAGTTTTTTAATAATTTTTTATAAAGTAACACGATAAATGGAATTTTATTAAAGGCAAATATGAAAGATGAGTGCAGAATATTATGTTTATATGTCATAGTTATATGTTTATATGTCATATATTATCATTTAATATAATTTCCTACATAAAATAACAGAAATGGAGATGAAATATTACATTTGTACTTATTATTTATTTGTAAAGCATATTTTTAAAGTTATATTTCCTATGCTGTTAAATTTATTATTTTAGTCTGACTAATAGGTTTTATCAGAAAAAAAGCATTTTCTTTATGAAATGCGGCCCATTATATTTCCATAAATGGCTGAAAAATAGCATCTTTCAAAACACATTCCATTCACATCTAAGTCACTTACTTCGTCCGCATTTCACTACGCCTGCATTGATATAAATGCTCACAAGAGTGCTCATGGCTTCATATTTCACTTCTCAATTTTTGTTAGTTATAACCGTAATTTTATCATGCCGAAACGCGAAATTTCACTGAATCATTTCAAAAGCCTCTTTAGTCATGATTTATGATTTATTTTCGACAATCTAACGTCTTGCTTTTATAAGCCCTTTTTTAGGTAGATTTCGTAAGAAATACTACCTATTACATTCTCCCCTAAGTTGGAATTTTTGAAAAATTTTTGCAGATCTATGCCGATCATGACTCCCAGAACCCAAAATTACCCCCAGTTCAAAACTTTATCTATCTATCTATCTATCTATCTATCTATCTATCTATCTATGTCACTTTTTTATGGACACGATAACTGCAATAATTCTGAACAGATCTCTTCGAAACTGATACATAAAATCAAGGGGCATAAAATCTCGTTCAAGTTCGTTAATGGGCAAAATCAAACCAAGGGGGGGAGGGTGGGGGGGGGCTTTTTGTGAAAACAGAAAAAAACCCATAATTTCTTAATTATGATACGTATCAAATCCGTTTAAAGTTATTATTACTTCTAGGAGAAGGGCCGAAAATGTATGCATGACAGATTTTTGATATAATTAAAAATGGCCCCAAGGGGGGGGGGGAAGGTGGTGTTTTAGAAGAAAAAAATTCATAACTTCGTCAATTCACAAGATATCCAATCCGCTTAAATTTATTATAAATCCTCTTAATATTATCTAAAACTTTTATATTGACAAGTTTTTAATAGAACCAACTCTTATAGCAAAAAAAAAAAAAAAAAAAAATCCCTGCTGGCTCCGCTTGCAAACAAGTTAGGTTTCGAAGTAGGCGGTTCCAACTGCCGCATGATGGCAAAAAGGTCATTTCTTCCACAATTCCCAACAAACAGGCGCCCCACGGTCTGCGTCTTCGCAATCTACCTGTGCTTGTAGGCCGAGCCGTCAGGGATTTTCATGTTAGGTGCAAAAATACAGTTTTGTAAATTTCCGTATGTTAATCCACTTTAAAGTATACTTTCGATGCATTTAATTTATCTTTAAAATTTCGTCATAGAAGTAACATGCTTTTATATTGTTATAAAGTTTATAATTATTATAACAAAAATTACCACGTATGAACTAAATGTAATTAGAAAATGAAGCAAATTTTAATTTACTAATTCGTTTAATATGCAATGTAATTTTTAATTTTTTCGTATAAGGAAACCTAAAACTAAATACATGAATCGCTAAATTCGATTGTTTTTAAATCCTTTTGTATAAATTACGTATTAAGTAAAATCATTAATTCATACGATTAGTAATTAGTTTTTTTTTTAAGCTGAGTGAAAAAGTGCCTAAGCCGGAACTCGAGGGTTCCTGGTGCCTGGACACATTTTCATTAAGTAAAAAAAAAAAAAAAAAACAATCGTATGATTTATTTACCAACCAGTTTGATTATTTTAAAATAATAATAAAAGGTACTTATAATTATTGAAATTTATTATATTTCTTTTGGTTTTTGTTATGTTACGAGTATTGCTTTATCAGTTTTCAAACAATAGAATATTTTCTATTTTAGGTTGAGCCATGAGCCGTATGACTGTTTTTCTAAGCAATTTAAAACTCAAATATAGCTTGAAAACAAACTAAAAGTAAATATATTCACTAAAAATAAAATCTTCCCACCACCTGTCTAGGATGAAGGAAATACGGAAGGTTTTTTCCATATGCATTTTTCAGATTCTGATCGAAATTAAATGAAAACGTTAGAAGCAAACTAATCTCTTAAAATAATCCTATTCATTCACAATCAGCTAAAAATAGTCACACTGACCATGAGATTTCCAACTAGTTGAATATTTTATTATTTTCAATATGTTTATAAAAATGTCTGGTTGCTGATATTATTTGGAAACGTGATATTTATAAATAAAAATTGCAATATTTATAATAAATGTAATAATTCAAAAAGTTTTCTAATTGTTCTTTTAGAAACTTACAGAATATCTAAAGTGCGATAATAGAAATCGCAAGTATCCAGAAATTTCGGCATAATTCAATAACTTAAAATAATTTTTTTTTTCTAAAAATATCTTCATATCACCTTTTTTGTTCATTTTCTCGGAACAATAAGTAGTTAGTCATATGTTTACTATAAATGGCCCAAATCATTTACGGAGAAAATTATTAATAGTGAAATAAGTAATTATATTTTCAAAAATCTCCAAAATGAATTTATTTCGTACGCGAGAATATTAAATAAGTAAAAATATCACGATATGGAATTTTTTCATGCATTGTGAACGTTGATAGAAACGTTGCAGATACATGAAGAAGAAACTAAATTAAAACCGTTCATTCAAAAGTTTAAAATAATTTTAAATTTTAAATAAATTAAGTATTTGAATTTGCACTTGGAAAATTAAGGGTTGCAATGAAGTGGTAAGGGAAAATAAAATTTTAAAAGCTGAAGAAATTAATGGGAATTGTAACGTTGGAATAAGTAATTTTTTGAAAGTTGCCTCAATTTATTTTAGAACGATTTTTTTATAGCCGAGAAGCAGAAGAACAATCAAAATGTATGTTAAAAAACTACTTTTATGCATATTCTTTAGATGTCAAATGGTCTCAAGATCTTTAGAACAGTCCGAAGACATGGGATTATGCTATGTAATAGATTATTTTAAATTTCAATGTGTACAGTTTGTGTCAAGCATGATATTGTTGCTACTGAATGTTTGAAATCTTTTGTTCCCCTGTAATACTTTGCTCAAAATTATATATTTAAATTTTCACAAGACAGACTGTCTTGAAATGTGTGCAGATTTTGTAGCTACAATGCCATGTGCAACAATGAATTGCAAGATATTTTACAAGAGTTCAATGCATGAAAGGAAATTTCAAATTAAAATATAGTAAAACTGTTAAACTTACAAAGCACACCTCAAAGTAGAGGTCTGCACAGGACGAAATTTCCAGGGCCGGTTCCGGTCCGGCACTTACAAAAATTTTATTGTCCCAACTCGGCCCAGTACAATAGCAAAATGCTTGGCCCAAGACCGGACCAGACCGATTGAATTTCTACGATATATTCCGATATTTCTGAAGCAACATTATCTTCGTATTGTTAAACTTCTCCAATAAGTACACTTATTTTTGCATAGATTTTATCTTCAGATTATATGTCAGCAATTCGTGGATTACGAAGTAAGAATAATATTCATCTCCAATTAGACACTCACGTACATTCTTTAAAAAAATTGACCTAGATAATTACATTCAAATGAATATTCAGAAAGAAAATCAATGTAGTTTAGATTGGAAGAAAAAGGTGATTGGAGAAAATCGTAATTTTAAAGATCTACAAAGAAAAAAACGCAGTTTTTTAAGCATATTTCTCTGAAATCGATTAAACAAAATTAATTTTTGTGAGATTTCGTTAAACAAACGTCATAAGAGCAAGTATTGCTAAAATATTTTGATTTTGTTTCATCTTTTGTTGCTTACAGTTAAGGTTCTAAAATGATTTAAAGAAAGGCTTCCCAAACTGTTAGACCGACGTACGTTTAAATCGAAGTTTATACTTCCCTGTACCATCAGGTTACAAACGCAAAGCTAAAAATTTAGAAAAACCTGTAAGAATGAAACCTGTCTAAAACGAAATATTTCTCGTGTCTTTTGTGTTTTGGGCTTAGCAGGTTTTTATGTATTTAAAAATGCACAATTACAGTACTAAATTGGTACTTAAATTGACTGCTTTATATTAAGATTAAAATAAAAATTAACATCATCTCCCGTACTTCGTAAAATTACAAAAATTACAACTTTTATGCTTCAGGCTGTTCTCAAATCTAAACTTGCTGTATTCTGACACATTTATTTCAAATAATTTGCAAATAATTTTCATATGTTCTTATTCAGAAACTATGAAATCAAATAGTTTTTTTTTTTCATTTTTAGATAAATGCAAAAGATCTTTTAGTAAATACCGAATTTTCAGACGAAAAAGCTCGAGCATGGTTGTCATAAAAGAGCAATTGCTTATAATGCAAGATGTAACACATTTGTCGAAAAATGAAAATTTCTATTCGATTTCAAATCCCATCAATAGTCACGTCTGCAAGAGAGCTTCACATTCTTGAGAAGGGAATTTATTTTTATTATTGTTTTGAGAACAACCTTATATATAATTTATAATAAAATTGAACCTGTAGCGTGGGGTGCATATTTTAACTTTTGGAAATACCAGAGTCATTTTAGAATCTAAATTTCAAACTCAAAAAGGAGAAGAAAGAACCAATGCGCTTAAATAAAACTTTTATTTATTTATACAGTTTTTTAAAATTATATGTTTTAAAATTACAAATTTAATATTTGAATAAAATTTACAATTAAATTAAAATTACAAAGTGCACATATAAACTTTTAAAATCATCAAAGACTTTTTTTAATCTAATTTTTAACGCATAAAATGACAGGAAAATAATCTAATGTATCCTAATAAAATTTAGCCTTATTTATGCATTTTGTAAAATTAAATCCATTATAAATTTCATTCTTATGTCAAATATGTAATAAAATTAAATTTGCAAAGTTAAATTATATTTTAAGCTTTTAAAACATCACAGATATAAAAGGTCAGAATAAAATCAATATTTCATAACAAAATTTACCCTTATTCATGCACTTTGTAAAGTTAAATCGATTAAAAATTTCCTGCGAAGTGAAATTTCCAATCGGTTTAACTTTGCAAGGTTGAATGTACATTTAATCTTTGAAAATACCAACGTCATTTCAAGACCTTATTTTCAAACCACAAGAGGGAAGGAAGTAATCAATGTATCATAATAAAGTTTAATTTTAGAAATACACTTTGTAAAGTTCAATCGATTAAATACTTCATGCATAAGAGAAATATGTAATTTATTAAACTTTGGAGTACTAAGCATATATCTTAATGTTTAAAAATAAATTTCTATAGGAAATTGCTGATTGCATTGAATAGCTTTGTTAAAAACTGTGAGGTTATATCATAAAAATTAGATGCATTTTAATAAAAAACATATTTAAAAATGGTTTCAAATGTAAGTTTCAAAAAATGATTGAAAACGATTACTAATATAATTTCTTTACAAAAGGAAAAAAAAGGAAATTATATATATACATAGCAAAATGCAAACGTTAAATACGGAAATTAAAACAAGCTTAGCATCAAAAACGTTTCATGTCGTGTCTACGCAGATGCATATTTAGTCAAGCAAGAATATGTATAATACAAACCACTTCTAAATATATTCTCAACCACAAAACAATCATAGAATCATTCTTGTTATCATGCATAGCCTACAAAAGGAAATAAAGACGAAATAGAAGCAAAAACTTCAGAAAATTACAAAAAAAAAAAACGTAGAGCTATCATGCAAAAGCAAGAAAATGGGATGCTTCAAAAATGAAGTACATAGAAAACCTCACCTTCGGAGGTTCCAATTTCAAAGAATATGAAGATGAAGCCTTTCTGGAAAACTTCATATCAGGAGACTGTGGCCATACAGAGATAGAAAGAAAGAGAGAGAAAAAAAGAGCCCAGTTGAAGCAACAGTGAGTGAAATAAGCTTTCAAGAGCGTTGCAGAAATGTGAATTTGCAAAGCATTTAAAATATATTTTATAAATAATCATACTGATAAAAAGCGTTAGCTGAATTACTGAAGAAAAACGAATAAAAGCTTTAAAAGTTTGTATCACAACAACCCTCTTTATTTCACTACTTGCCACTAGGTGGCATTAGTTGTAAGAGGCGTTTAAAATATAGTCACAAGAAATTTCCTGCTTTTATATATTTTTGTATAGGTTAAGCACAAAACAGATACATGAAAATAGTAGTTATTTATAAGTAGGATGTAATGAATTAAAAATGTTGCCTAGAAATTATTAAATTAATTGACAAAATGCTCTATGGAAAAAAATATTTGATGTCAAAAAATTTTCTGTTTTGTAAAGTCTGTTTATAAACAGAAATATAAATTTTCCTGAGTAGTACAAACCCAAAATGCTCTTTTATAAGTCAAGTAAATACGGATTTTCCAAGAAATATTTCAATTAAATAATCATCAGAAATGTTGTAATTCTTCAAATTCTTGCTAAATTCTATAAAATGTATCTACAATCTATCTAGTAATACCAATAAAACCTCTTAATTTTGACAATTCAAGCTTTCATATAAAAATTTAATTTCCAAGTACATTTTTCAGCTAGAAATCTGGTGAAACTAAGCTGCCATGAAAAAATCCTTAAAATATTTTTGTTATAAAAATAAGAACAACAAAAACCTTCTATAAATCTCATTATGGCTCTGCTAAAACTGAATAAGAAATCCTATACTAATTCAATTGTTTTTTGATTAAACAAATGTTAGACTTTTTTCATTAGTACTCATAAATACTTTTAGATTCCTATGATTAAATATTTACTTGAACTTAAACTTTTTTTCTAATTTTTCTTGTTTTTTTTTTTTTTTTTGGATTTTTTTCTATGTAAAATAATAAGTATAATTAATTAAAAAGTAAAAAAAAAAAGAAAGAAAATCTTCTATGCAATAATATTTTGTGCAACAAAATGTCAAGAGAATTGCATAAGTAAATGAAAAAGAAAACTTTTATATTGCTATTATAATTCTTTTATTTCTTCATTAATACCCTAAGTGAAATTTCTGCCTTTGAACAATGTAATACGCGCTAAAAAAGTGAATTAACCTTATAGTTTACGGTTAATATATACGTACATTTTAACGACGGAATTAAATCAATATTTAAACTAACTGTGAAACATTACACAGACTTGAATACATTTAAAAACAATTAAATTAAAATATATACTTAAAAACATTTAAAATTAAAATCCAAAACATACAAAGTATATATTTCGCTGTGTCATCGCATAGCCTTTTCAGTACTAACATCAACCACAACAAAAAACATCGAACACAAATGGATTCAGTTAAAATTGAAGTTTTTCTTTTAGAAACAAGAAATATTCATTAGGAATTAAATCTGATTCGTCCAACGTATATGGGTATGGCTAGTGAACCATCCCTCCATGAAAATTCTGTAATATTTGCAGTTATTTTTCAAAATTCACAAATCTACAAAAGATGGGGTGTGGTCCGTGTCAAAAGTATATTGGACTAATCTGGAATTTAACTTGCCATTTTTAAATGCACTGATATGCTCCTTATGTCGAATCTCCATAGATCTTCCAGTCTGACTTATATATACATTCTTGGTGTAGTGTATATAATTCCGCGCAGTGATTGCAAGAATGTAATGTAGATGAGACTGTAATATCTATGGAGATTAGACTTAAGGAGCATATCAGTGCATTTAAAAATGACAAGTTAAATTTCAGATTAGTCAAACATGCTTTTGACACGGACCACACCCCATCTTTCGTAGATTCGTAAATTTTGAAAAATAACTGCAAAACTTACCATTACAGAATTTTCATGGAGAGATAGTTCACTAAGTTATACCCATATACCTTGAACGAATAAGATTCAGTTTCTAATGAATATTTCTTGTTTCTAAAAGATAAACTTCAACTTTAACTGAATCCATTTTGTTCGATGTTTTGTTGCTGTGGTTGATGTTAGTACTGAAAAGGCTATGTGATGGCATAGCGAAACGTATATTTTGTATGTTTTTTATTTTAATTTTAAATGTTTTTAAGTATATATTTTAATTTAATTGTTATTAAATGTTTTTATGTATATATTTTAATTTAATTGTTATTAAATGTTTTTAAGTATATATTTTAATTTAATTGTTATTAAATGTTTTTAAGTCTGTCTAGTGTCTCATATTTAATTTAAGTATATGGTTAGTTCATTTGCTACTTCTAAGGTTATTTGTTGCTCGTAAAAGCTCAGTAGACAAAACCTCCAGCTTGGTGGGTTCAGCTCCGGCTGAATATTGTAATTTGCTTTAATACCTCAATAAAGGGGACCGTGAGGGATATCTATGCTTTACAGACTTGATTTCCTCGTCTGAGCAGTCTCCTCTTAGGCAGTCAGAACCTCCAGCTTAAATCTTTATAGCAGAAATACTGAAGTGAAATTTATGTAAAGAAAAATATCTTCTTTTTTCTACATATAATGAGCGAGAACACAACTATAGTTTCGAGAGCAGTTAATTATAGAATCTCTTCGTCAGGTGATTAGTAGCAGAGACTAGTTAACCCGGAAACGTGAAAACAGGTTCTGAACCTTTTTTTACGTTGAAGAACACATTTTTCCTTTGCCGGATTAACTATTCTCTGCTACTAATCACCTAACGCAGAGAGCCGATAATTAATTAATTGCTCTAGAAACTATAGTTGTTTTCTCTACTTATAATATGAAGAAAAAGAAGTATTTTTATAGATGTTTTATCTCTAGTAAATAAAATTATCTGTGATAATTTAGGCTATGCAAATGAAGAAAGTTTTGACGGTGGCAGAAATCTAAGATCTACTTCGTAGATGCCAGAGATTTCGGATGTTTAATACCACTTCTTCCGAATAGACAATATTCTGAGTATATAATGTTCGACTTATTTAATTACAGGAATTATGCGATTAAATAAAGCGAAGATTACTATTCGGAAATAGTGGTTATCCAAATCAAGAATCATTGTCTTTTGTGCCACTGCGTGAACGATGTTTTAATACTTTCATGGGTTTTCAAGAACTAAAATATTTGAAAATTTAAATAAAAAAGTGAATATAATGTAGTAATGTTTAATTGTCGAAAATGTTATAATTTGTTAATATTAATTTTGTGAATAAAAATAATCGGAATAAAAATTCAGAGATAATTTTGTGTTTTGATTTGAATATGAAAGAAAAAATAGATGCTTTGTATTACTATAGAGAACAGAATATTTTGTTAATGGGATTTGGATAAATGCACGCGTGTAAAAAATCTCAACAACTTCCTGTGTCACTGTGAAATAACTGAAGAGAAATGGTAAAATTGTTTTACCAAAAAATTTGGAATTGTTTTAATGTAATTCTGTTAAAAAAAAATTCTTAACTATTATTTCATATTAGTAAAAAAATAAAGGAAGACAGTTTTTCATCATGCACCAGATTACTTTGGTAATCATATAATACCTGAAGTCGG